>CM047816.1:38968380-39225317 GCA_026214975.1 Gentiana macrophylla | reverse complement strand
TAATTTTGATTTAATTCCATTTGCACAAATTCAAAGCAAACTCAACTATCGATGAACTCTTTGTTTATCAAGAGCTCTCTGAAGTCTCAACAGAACTCACTAAAGTATCATTGATGAAGTTGCGAAATTTGTTAACTCCAAAGTTTTAAGTGTTAAGTTTATTCACCCCCCTCTAAACTTAACCAAAGCCTTTTCAAGGGACCAACAGTATGCAACTAACCTGCGCCTAGCCAAATGTAATCTACCTCTAATGCCAATTGATGAGCAGTTCCCCACTCCATCCGGGCTGAGGGTGTGGCTCCGGCAGGGTGGCCTCCAAAGCACTACGTGCGGTTAGACAAGAATCAAGATAGAAGGGAGTGAGTACTCATCAGTGGAGCAGAAGAGAAGGCACCTCCCTGAGAAAAGTTTAGAAAGGAGATCGGTCCTAGAACGACTGGGCCACCCTAAAAAGAGAACTCTTCAACAACGTGTGGGCCCTGTCCGCTCCAAGAGGAACGTCGCCCCGCGACGCAAGGTCAAAGACCTACTTGATGCATGTCAGATTCTGAATGAGAAAAAAACAGAGCAAGATTTCGAGATAGTGTACTATGCAGACTCGGAAGACGTCATCCAGAAAAAGATTGTTCCCGTTAAAAATGTTGAGACCCGTAATGAATGACAAACTGGAGAAAATGGAGAGGGAAATTTTGGAACTGAAAAAAGCAAAACAGGATGAAAATCCTGAGCCGACTCAGGGAATCGACGTCATTTCATATGAGATACTGGATTCACTACCCTCCAGGGGCGTTCCATACTCGCAGTATGTTTACTATAAAGGAACCACCTGCCCACTTGAGTGGATAGCCGCATTTGAGCCATGACGCTCCTCGCCACGAGAAAATAAATCACATTTGGTGCATTGATTTTGTGGGAAGTAAGTGAGCAGACGCCGCACTGGCTAAACAATCTTCAGCGGATCGATCAAAAGTTGGGAGGAGCCGAGGGGCAAGTTTTTGAAAGAATTTGAGACAGCTGAACGACCAAAGAAGTCCATCGACGATCTGTATGAGGTCCGTCAAGGAGAAGGGGAATCATGCAAAAGTTATTGCGACAGATTCATGAAGGTATATGAACAAACAAAGAACCTACCTGAAAATGAGGTCCAAAGAGGTTTCCTGAACGGAATCGGCAAAAGAGCGATGAAAACACACTTTGCCATGCACCCACTGGTAAATCTGCGTGACCTGTTCAATCAGGCTCGCATAATCGGCCTGACTGAGGAAACTCCTTTGCCCTCTAGGAAAGGAAAGAGTCGTAGCGAATCTCGACCCTCGAAAGAAGAAAAGAGGGAAGAGCGCAAGGAAAATTGGAAAGACGATCGAAGAAGAGGAAAGGATACCGACAGGGAGGTCAGGAAATCAATCAAGTTTGATGAATCTGAGTTCATTCCGATCAATGCCAGTCTATCCGAAATACTCTATGAAATCCGTGATTGGATCAAAAGGCCTTGACCCCTAAGGTCTGATCCCAAGACACGTGATGAGACAAAGTATTGCGACTTCCATGAGGATCACGGGCATATCACCGATGAATGTATCACTCTGAGAAGAATCGTTGACAGGATGATTAAGGATGGAGAGCTGGGCAAATACATGAAGCACGGAGGGGAAAATAGAAATGACAGGGGTCCCCGCAAATATCCAAATGAGATCAAAGTGATCATAGAGGAATTCCCCAGCAACCATCAGCTTAAAAGTTAGATAAACACAATCAACATCAGAGGAAGAGAGAAGCCAGTTATACTGGCTCCGAATGAGCAAGCCATAACGTTTCCTCGAAGCGAATTAGCGGGACCACCCGGGTCAATGGAGCTATCGATTGTGGTGCAAGTTGGAATTTACAATTTCGGCGTTAATCTTGTCCTTTTAGATACGGGGGCCACCCGTGATATCATCTACTTGGAGACTCTTAGATAGTTGAAGATTGGAACTTCAAGGCTAAAGCCCTATCTTGGAATTCAGAAGGATTTTCGAATGATAAAGTGACCGGTATGGGGGTCATTGATCTGGATGCTGAAATCGGTGACCACCCGCCATACCGAAAAGAAAAGGTCGATTTCCTGGTTGTTGATTTGCATTCTCATTACACGGCGATCTTAGGGATCCCGTCACAAAGGAAGTTCTAGATGGTTGTTTCCACGCCCCACCAGAGGACCAAGTTTTACACCGACGAAAGAATTGGAACGATCATCAGCCGTCCCAAGCTTCTGCTAGATCATGTAACTGTAAATCAAGGTGACTACGCAGTGAGGGGAGCATACAAAGCACCCGACTCGGAGAGGTTGGGATTGAAGAAGAGTTCAGTGTGGCAAAAGAGACAGAAACAATCACCCATTTGGAGATGTTGGACCTACAGAAGGTAAATCTGTGACACCCTCCAAGTAAGAGATGAGCCGGGATTCACCGCCTAGGACGAGCTCATCGAGCTAGTCATCATCGAGGCCCACCCTGAACATAAAATCAAAATAGGGGCCGAGTTAGATGAGAAAGAAAGCAGAGAAGCGTAGCATTTGCGAGGATAACCTGGGCACGTTCGCATGGGTGGTAGCGAATGAGAGAGGGTCGAGCCGAGGTGGCCTTTGCATTATCGAACGTTGACCCCAACTACAGGCTTATCCAAAAGGTATGACAATTTTCCAAAGAAAAGAAGAAGCTATCAAGATTGAAGTGGAAAAGTTAGTCCAGGCCAGGATCATCAAAGAAGCGCAATACCCACCGCTGGCTAATGTCGTTATGGTAAAGAAGGCGAATGGTAAGTGGCGCGTGTGGCCGACTTCACCGACTTCAACAAGGCTTGCCCGAAAGACCGTATGAGCTACCAAGGATAAATAGCATGGTCGATCGAATTGCTGGTTTTCAAAGACTGAGTTTCCTGGACGCCTATTCGGGCTACCACCAGGTGAAGATGGCTAATAAAGTGAAGGAGTGATGGCTTTCAGGGCCTTAGAAGCAATGTACTATTATGAAATGATGCCGTTCGGGTTAAAGAATGCTGGGTCAACTTATCAGAGAATGGTGAATAAGGTTTTTGGCTCACAAATTGGGAAAAACATGGAGGTTTACATCGACGATATGGTCATGAAGTCTAGTGCCGACGCCACCTTGTGGACTTGCTAGAAAACCTTGACAATGTAAGGAGGTATTCCATGAACCTGAATTCGGTGAAGTGTACATTCGGGGTTCAGGATGGGAAATTTTTGGGGTTCATGGTCACCCAGCGGGGCATAGAGGCAAACCCTAGAAAGATTCAGGCTCTCATCAATATGGGAGAGCCGAAAACCATCAAAGAAGTACAAAGGTTGAATGGCAGAATTATCGCCTTAGGAAGATTCATCTCCAAATCTGTTGACAAATGCCTATCCTTCTTCAAGGTGCTGAAAGGAAACAAAGGGTTCGAGTGGACTGAAGAGTGCTCTAAGGCTTTCAAAGCTTTGAAAACATATCTAGCGACTCCACCGCTCCTAGTTAGCCCTTTAGTAGGAGATGAACTTTATATGTATTTGGCAGCATCAGACCGGGTTGTAGCCGCAGTTCTTGTCAAGGAGGACGGTACCCTCCAAAATCCTGTTTTTTATGTTTCCAAAGCTCTTAGTCCCGTTGAGAGCCGCTACTTTAATGCAGAAAAATTATCTTACTCGCTCGTTGTTCCTGCCTGAAAACTAAGGCCTTATTTTTCTTCATATACAATCATAGTGTTGACTAACAGCCCACTCCAACAATTGCTACACAAACCGGACCTTTTAGGCCGTTTTTTACGATGGGCTATCGAGCTGACCGAATTTGTTGTTCGATACCAACCAAGAAAAACAATCAAAGCACAATCTCTGGCAGACTTCATAGTCGAGACAAGCTTCAGTGTGGAAGAATCCACCGGGCAGCCTAGTTCACCAAACATCGATAAATCAAACACCCCAGCAATGACCGCGCCGCAAAGGCCGAGTCACTGTTGGCAGATGTATGTTGATGGGGCAGCGAGCCGAAATGGCTGTGGTACCGGAATAATCCTTTTATAGCCAGGCTAGTCTGCAGAGATCAAAAAGGCTTTGAGAATCAACTTCACCTCCTCCAACAACCAAGCTGAATACGAAGCAGTCATAGCAGGCTTGAAGCTCGCTAAGGCTATGAATGTCAAAAATTTGGAAGTCTGTTGCGATTCAAGGGTGGTAGCGTGTGACGTGGCCTTTTCTAGTGCTAAAACCAGTCCTTAACCGGCGATTATATCGGGTCAAAGCTCAGTAGTGCTAGTATGGTGAGTCGAGTATCGTATCCTCGAGGAACTTTGTAATTCTTCTAAGTGTGGTTAAACACCAAAGAAGTGTTATTAACTCAATCTAAATCTCAGGTTTATAGCATGAGATAACTACTATTTTACTTAACATAAAATAAATGCGTAAATTAAAATTTATTCTAATATAATATATATAGATATATAAATATATATAGATGTGCATAAGTTGCAAAGTATATATATAGATATAAATATATAGATGCCAAATATATTATTAGAGAACTAGCCAAAGTTTATATAATTGATTTATACGATCTTTTCAATTGAATGGAATGTGCTCGATCTTTAGGTTCAATTGAGTAAATGAAACGGTGCACTCTAAGGTTAACAATTCGTCCTCACATAGTGTGTGAAATTGTCATATGTCCATTGTCATCGGTCCAAAGTCCACAACATTATTACGGTTTTTACAAGTGTCCCGAAAAATGCGATTCTACCTTTGAATAAAAAGAGTCATTCCGTTCATCAAGCGGTCAATTTTATTTAAAGGCTCCGTTGTCAAGGCAGGCGATTCAACTTTCGGTTTAAGTTTCAATTAAAGCGATGAATTTAACATTATTACGATCTTGAGTACAAATTTTAATAAGATTCATCTTTTAGGACAAATCGCCCCGGGTAGAAAGCGGGTTCCGTTGTCACGTTTTCACTCGGCCAATTTTACCTCTCGGTTTTCTATTAACGAGTTCATAACTTAATTACGAGGTGTCAATTCATAATTAGATTATGAATTCTTTCAAGTCAAACTTTATCAATAGGAAAAGATTCAATTAACTCAATTTTATTCAATTTTACTTAGACAACATTCCTTTACCGAAAAGATCGAAATAAAGCGATTACATAACTTTGGCTAGTTATTAGATTTAGCCTACTAACATTATACGAAAAGATAAAAAGACAAAACAAACATAAATACTTTAGGAATTTTACCCGATTACAACGATTGAATCGAAAATTTGTATTCTTCCGGATGCTACAACAACTTCAACAACATTGATCTTTGATAATTTCTCGAGCATTATAACGATACTACTTTATTTATGGCATAAGGCCTATATATATACATACTACTACTACTAAAAAGAGGTGAAGAAAATATATTTGGTACCCCTTTATGTGCCTGGCAAGCTCGCTTCATTTATAGGCATATTTTCCCAAGCCGGATCGATCCGAGAAAGGGCCGGATCGATCCGGGAATAAAAATCTTATCCCAGGATTATTCTCTGCGCAGGCCACATCTTTGGGTAATCATGATGTTTCCTCGGATCGATCGAAGTAAATCCGGATCGATCCGGATAGATTTTTCCAATCTTAATCCAAACTTGATAAAATCATAACTTGAGCTCTGGATCTCCAAATGACATAATTCAAGATGCGTTGGAAAGCCCTTGAGGAGATCTATAACTTCCATGAAGACTTCTTTTTCAGAAAATGCCTTTTGCTGGGCCATTTGTTCGTCGAAAATATAACTTGATCTGGCGTCACGAACCATTGATCCACTTGAACTTTAAGTCTCGTGGCACTTCCTTTATTCCTTCAAAAGATATGATTTTACTCCACAAAATGTCATCACTCGGGGTCTTGGTTTACCTAAGGTCTCGTAAAATACCAAAAATACCCACGTGAATCTGACACGACACTCCGGTTATTAACCCGGTACAAAATTTATAACTTTTTATCATTTTTACTAGATTTTTATAGTATTTAGATTTATTCATAGCTATTAATATTTTATAAGATTATCTGTTATAATTACTTATATTTTATATAAAAATAGTCGATAACGTATATAAAACATCGTAATTTTTATCATATAAATGTTACACATCAACTACTCCCCACTTAGCTCTTTGATCGTCCTAAAAGCAAAATAGCGAGTAATATATAAAAATTACGATAAAAATAATATAAGTGGTAGATAAAATTTTAAATTAGTAAAATATCATTTCAATATTATAAACATATTAATTATATCTTTCTTAGAAATTAATAAGATAAAAGTGTAGATAACTTTGATAAATTATTTATCAACTATTATTCAAATGAAATTTCACAAAATCTACTCAATAAATATAATTAAAATTCTAGAATTATTTTCCTATCTCAACTTATATGAAATATTTGGAATCAAAGACTAAGTTAAGTAATTGACAAGATGGCTAATACTTTTTAGGATAGGACATTGGTTAATCGAAAAGATAGAAAAAAATCAAAAAGAGAAAGAAGCAAAGTAAATGCGTACTTACACCTTCATGTTTGATCAAAAAGCAGTTTGATTAATAATATCTCCTTTTCCAACTATTTTCAGATTTTCTCTCTTTTTTTTTCAATATTAAGAACTAAAAGCGTGAATGTGTGTAGAAAATCAAATTTACAAGCATTGCTTCATCAAGATTGATCGGAGTAATACTCTTTCGATCTAAAATTACGAGTCCGGTTTCCTTAAACTCGTAATCATTCTTGAGATCTTATGATTGAATTTTTATCGGGAGCTTTATACCTCATAGTGATATAGGACGTTTTAGATAACACCCTATCGCACTCAAATCATTGGAAGCTACTACCGATATCAGCCGATCAAAATAATAAGGAAGATACACAGTATTCGATTAATTCTCTGTAAATATGGTGCTTCGTTCTTATATATATCTTTTTTTTTTTTTTTTTTTTTTTTTTTTTTTTTTCACCACCTCAAAGATACACCATCCTTAGCTTCTGTGCTATCATCTCCTTTCATAAGTACGTACAAACTCGTGGGATTTTTAGGAAATGTAGACCAAAATAAGCCAAGGGTCGGTTATGATCAAAAAAATGGCTTATATCGAGTGAGGTCTTGATCACTCTAATCAAGGTTGAGGTAATTTTTTATGGTGTCAAAAATCTCATCATTCCTAATCCGATTCCATATTCATATTTCGTTTTACAAAGAAAATTATTCTAAAAAAAATTCATTATAAATATAAGTATATTTGCTAAAATTTCATAAGAAACTTACTTGATAATATTTATGTATAGTTACATATACTTAAAATCTTATAAAGATCTAAAATTGACATATATAATATACTTATAATATATCTAATTTATTTTACTTAATTAAAATCTATTCTTACCAATTTATATTGTTTTTATTCATACTAATTATATACTATCTAATTATTTTGTTCCAAGAAAAATTAAACTAAGTATTGAGCAATGAAGTATAAATTTATATAAGAAAATTTTAATTTTTATTTACTAACTTACTTCCACTCCCCACTTACGAAATGACATCGTCCCGATGTTTAGTGAGTAAATAAAAGTAGTTTGCAAATAAAATTAAAATTTTATATGATTTTGATTATTATTTATTATTTTTAGCAACCATATATTATTTTGATTAAAGAAAATGACATATATATTAAACACTATTACAAACTATAAATAAAAGTAACAAACAACAACAAACGATTAAACAACTAATTTAAACAACTACCAACTTAACAACATAACTTCTGGCGATTATCAAACCGTAGATGAACATCCGGGAGTATCCACGGAAGTAATCTAAGCGAGAATCACGAGATGGAAAAATCTAAATCATTAGCAAATTCGTGCACGTGATTGATTGGATACAAAGGTGAGAGATAACCAGGCAAATGGTAGCGTTTTCCTCTATTACGTCTTTCTTGCAAAATTAATTGCGGTCTTAAAAATCAAAACTCCCTAATCAATGTATGCTCCCACGGTTAATGCATATAACAAAGAAAGATCTCATCATCCGTAACCCCATAAAAATCTCTAGTTGGATAGATCCGAGAATTAATGAAGCGTTTCACGCCTTAAATGAGGGGTAAAGCCGAGTTGAGGAATCATAGTTATGATCAAACAACGGAAACACGAAGGCTGAAAGGCTTCTCGCGAGACGATTTACAACATTATACGCATCCCCAAGTTCCCAAAGAAACTCGAAGTGTGGGTTTCGATCAAAAGTACATGGTGGAATTTGATAGATTTGATTTATGATGGTGGTGAAAATGAAATAACGATTCCCCTAATCGTAATAAGTTGAGATGAGGCTCTGTCGTTATCTCAGGTGAGAGGCGCAAAGAAATCTCTAACAATCGAAATGTTTATTCGACCCTGGGAGTCCTTATCAACTTTTTCCACCCGCAACCTCTCCATTAGATTACGTCCCCATTGATCAATTTTTGGTGTTTAAGCCTTTCTCCATCGAATAGGAGAACGGACGAAATTTAGATGTCTCGGGACGTTATTATGAAAACAAGAGGCATGCTCTTCGGGAACCACACCAGGCGTATGTGGTTCGGGGAACTATTAACCAAGGGAGAGGAGCGGTTAGACATTTACGACAAAGAGATTTAAACTAAGCTAGATAGAAGGAAAGAAAGAATGAGCAAAGTTCAAGGTGCTTTGCTCTTTCCTTTTATAGAAATAAATCTATCAAGCAAAAGTAGAAAAATCTCTTTCTACTGCGCGTTTTGTACTTGCCGGATCGATCCGAGAAAGGGCGGATCGATCCGCCTCTGAACTAGTAATCTTTGTCAGTCGGTACTCTCAGTCGGATCGATCCGGTAAAGGCCGGATCGATCCGGAACACTATCATTCACGAGGTGAGTTGATTTTGCTTGTAAAATGTCTAGATTTTTCTAGGGACAAGTTTTCTTTTTTTTTTTTTTTTTTTAAACTTAATAAAACTTCTACAAAAAAAAAAAAAACTTTTATAAAACTTTTAAGTAATTTCATAAAGATCCTATTTATAAAATTTTCAAAAGTTATATAAAAATTTTACAAAATTCACGAGGTCCTAATTCCAATACTTCTAAATCTTCCAGAGTTCGATGTAACGTTCTATCAACCTAACCTTAAGAAATGAGGCGTTGAATTTTCCCTTTGATCTCCATCGGGATTTTCGGATAACCACTAATCGTTCCTTCTCTTAACAACATTCAAACACTCATCCCAGGATTTGGTTGTGCTTTCCTACATTTCCTTCATGCTCACTTTTCCACAAACCTTCTACACCTTCTTAAAAACTTTGCCCTTCTCTTTATCGAACTTCTCGATTTTCCATTACATTTTTCTTTCGATCTGATCTCTCAACAATTGCTTGTTTTTCTCAAAAGCTCAAGCTTCTATTTTAAACGCGACATCTTTATCCAAGCCTAATTTCAAAAGCAACATAAAAATTCCTATTCTATCTAGAAAAGACATCCAGTTCTTTTACGTCTATCCGGTAAAAGAGCGAAACTACTTTAAACATAAATAAAACACATAAAAGTAGAGTAAAGATAGATAGCACTGGTATTCGGGTGAGTTTTAACTCCTCCGCTTTTAGATTTCTTGATTTCTCTGCTTTTTCACTTTGTCGGAGGATCAGTTAGTAGCATTATTTCTTCTTTCAAAGTCACGGTTCCTTCTCCTTCCACAAATAACTTTACTCTATGGCCATTGGCTATAAAAGTTGTATTTCCATCGATTAGTTCAACGACTCAGATTTGTAAACTCGTTACTTTAAATGGACTGTCCATCTTGATTTAAGCTTTCCGAAATAACTTTAAACGTGAATTGTACAAGAGCACTCGATCACCTACATGGAACTCACGACTATAGATTCTCTTATCGTGAAAAGATTTCGTATGCGTTCTTGTAGATTCGGCGTTTTCATAAGAATCGAGGCGGAATTCTTCTAGTTCTGTCAATTGAAGCAATCTATGATCACCGGCGTGACCTTAGGATCGAAATTCAAAAATTTAATAGCCCGTAAGGCTCGGTGTTCTAACTCAACCAGGAGATGACAAGACTTACCAAAAACTAACTTATAGGAGAACAACCAATTGGTGTTTTAAAAGTCATTCTATATGCCCATAATGCATCGTCTAGTTTAATCGCTTGATTTTTCGATTTGAATCCACTGTCTTTTCTACAATTCTTTTGATCTCTCTATTAGACACCTCTGCGACCAACCGGTTTGCGGATGATAGGCGCTTTCTAACTTATCGTTACACCATATTTTTCAATTATCTTGGTAAATGGTCTATTACAAAAGTGTGAACCTCTATCACTAATGATAGCCCTCGGAATGCCATAACGTGTAAATATATTCTTTTAAGGAATCGTATGACAACTTTGGTATCATTAGTGGGAAGAGCTTCAGCTTCTACCCATTTCGAAACATAATCTACCATTACTAGAATAAATCTTTTTCCAAAAGATATAGGAAATGGTCCCATGAAATCTATACCCCAAACATCAAATAACTCACATTCTAAAATAGGTTGCATAGGCATTTCATGTTTTTTAGATACATTTCCCCATTTTTGACAAGATTCACAGGATTTGACATACTTATAAGCATCTCTATATAGCGTAGGCCAATAAAAACCACATTGTAAAACTTTAAAAGCAGTTTTCCAACCTCCATGATGACCTCCTGCCTCACGATCATGACAAAATGATAAAATACTTAAAATTTCATTATCAGGCACACACTTTCTGATTATCCCATCCGAACATTTACGGAAAAGGTCTGGTTCCTCCCAGTAATAAAATTTTAAGTCATAAAAGAATTTCTTCTTCTGCTGCCAAGTCCAATGAGACGGAATATAATCACAGGTTAAGTAATTAATGATATCTCCAAACCAGGGTGACATTTCCTTAGAAGGAATTCTATTCTTTAATAACTGCATGGTTGAAGGAGTATCTATTTTAAAAAGTTGTTCATCAGGAAATGAATCTTTAATTTCTATTCCCTTTTCTCCATCATTTTCCATTCTACTTAGATGATCTGCTACTACATTCTCACTTCCCTTTTTATCTTTAATTTCAATATCAAACTCCTGAAGTAAGAGAATCCATCTAAGAAGACGTGGTTTCGCATCTTTCTTACTCAGTAAATACTTCAAAGCTGAATGGTCTGTATAAATTATTACCTTAGAACCAACAATATACGATCTAAACTTATCTAAGGCAAAAATTACAGCCAACAGTTCTTTTTCTGTAGTTGTATAGTTCAGTTGAGCTGCATTTAACGTATGAGATGCATAGTAAATAGCTTTGAGAATTTTGTTATATCTTTGTCCTAAAGCGCCTCCTACAACTAAATCACCGGCATCACACATAATCTCAAAGCGGTAAATTCCAATCTGGTGCTATTAGCAATTGGTGCGAGAGTTAATCTCGCTTTTAAGGTCCGAAAAGCTTCCTTACATTTACTATCGAAGTTAAAAGGTACTTCCTTTTCAAGCAAATGACTTAGAGGTTTCGCTATCTTTGAAAATCTGCAATAAATCTCCTATAAAATCCTGCATGTCCAAGAAATCCTCTTAGAGTCCTTAGATTAAGCGGTGGTGGTAATTTTTCAATTACTTCAACCTTAGCTTTATCAACTTCAATTCTATTTCAGAGATTCGATGGCCTAGAACAATTCCTTCCGATACCATTAAATGACATTTTTCCCAGATTTAAAATTAAATTGGTATCCTCAGCGTTGCAACACTCTTTCTAAGTGCGATAAACATTTACCAAAAGAATCTCCGTAAACACTAAAGTCGCCCATAAAATTTCCAAGAATTTCTCAACCATATCGGAAAATATAGCCATCATGCATCTTTGAAACGTCATTTGGAGCATTACATAAACCAAACGGCATTCTTTTATACATAAAAGTTCCATAAGGACAAGTGAAAGTAGTCTTCTCCCTATCTCCTCTTTGCAATGAAAATCAGTAAATAAACACGAATAACCATCTAAGAATAAAGTAATATTTATGACCACTTAACCGCTCCAACATTTGAACTATGAATGGAAGTGGATGATGATCTTTCTTAGTATGATCATTTAGTTTCCTAAAATCAATGCACATTCGATAACTGTAATTTCTCTTGTTGGAATCCATTCATTTCTATCATTTTCTTTCTTTGTGAAATTTCCTTTCTTTGGTACCACTTGAGTTGGACTTACCCATTCACTATCCGATATGGGAAAAATTATTCCCATCTCTAATAGCTTAATGACCTCTTTCTTAACAATTAGCGCAAATTTGGGTTGAGGCGGCGTTGTGGTTGAATACAAGGCTTAGCATCTTCCTTCAATTATCTTATGAACGCAAATCTCTAAGGCTAATACCTCGAATATCAAAGAATTTGTCCATCCAAAAGCTTTCTTATGCTTTTTCAACATTCTAAGTAATTGATCTTCTTGTTGCTCGATTAAAGTTGATGAAATAATAATCGGTAATAGATTATCAGTTTCAAGAAAAGCATATTTGATTTAAAGGTAACGGTTTCAATTCCAGATTCTTGGCGGATCTTCTATTGACGATTTAAGAATCGGTCCTTCTAGTTCTAATTCCAAGTACTTATGCCATGGTGGTTTAAAGGTAAAACTTTCGTATCTAAAGAAAGAATTATCTCTTTCATTTCAATGTCTTCCTCATCTTCTTTATAGATAGACAGAGTTAAGCATTCTTCTAATCTCATCTTCAAAAGTTGGTAATCGATTATCATAGATGTAGAATGAATATCTTCTATAAAAGAACATGATTACGATGATGCATGATTCATAGCTTTGAAAATATTGAAAGTAACTTCGTCTTCATTGACTCTTAAGATTAATTCTCCTTTACAACATCGATTAAAGTTCTTCCTGTGTAGCTAGAAATGGACGACCTAGAATAAGAGTATTTGAATATCCGTCTTCCATTTCCATAACTACAAAGTCTCTTGGAAAATAGAATTTGTCTACTTTAACCAATATGTCCTTTATAATTCCTTTAGGGTACTTAATCGACCTATCCGCCATTTGCAGAGTCATTTGATCTTAGTAAGCTTTCCTATGCCTAACTTTCTATAATCCTCATAAGACATGAGATTTATACTCGCTCCTAGATCACATAAGACCTTCTTAAACAGAAATCCTCCAATTTCACACGGAATGGTAAAACTACCAGGATCTTTCAGTTTAGGTGGTAACTTATGCTTTCTTGAATTCATGGAACATTCTTCATTTAGGCATATGTTCTCATATTCTTCTAATTTTTCTTGTTTGTGAAATTTCTTTGAGAGAAATTTTCCATAGGCGAGTATATTAATCAAAGCTTCGATAATGAGGATATTAACTTGAATTTGTGAAAAGTGTCCAGAAGCGAGCATACTTCTTATCAGCTTTTGCCTTTTTGATTTGATCTTTAGGAGGGTAAGGTAAAGATTCTAGATCTATGACCCTTGGCTCCTTTGTCGTTTCTCTTTTCCTTTTCCTTAAACCTTTGAGTATTACTCGATCGCCATGTTTTGTGTTCTTGAATTCTTTCTTTTAAATTGTTCCCTGAATCAATCTCTACTTCAGATCCCCTCATTTCTTCCTGTTTTTCATCCTTGTTTTCATTATTTTCCATTCTAACATGTTCCTTAAATAAAGTCCTTAAATCTTTATCCATGGGATCTTCGAGAATCTTAGGGATTTTTACCCAATTTTCCTTTCACTTTCAGGTTCCGAACTTTTATTTCTTTTCAAGAAGTTGTCTATAATTTCTTCTTCCTCATCTGTAAATTCAAGTTCATCTTTAGTTCTATCATTCTTACCATCTAAGTCATCTTCTACTTCATTATCCCTAAAGTTTTCAACTCCATTACTTCCACTGAGCTTCCTACTTCTCGTAACTACAACATTTACCTCTCTTGGGTTCCTTTCAGTGTTACTTGGTAATCCTCCTGGGGGTCTGCTGTTATTACGTTCACCTGCCCTACTCAAATGATCTTCCATATTCCTTAATGAGGCTTCTATCGTTCTCATCCACGGTATCATGTCCACTCATAGATGTTTTCATTGAACTCATGTCCTTAGTGACTGTACCAATAGAAGTCACCATCGTTTCTATATTTTTAGCTTGAGTAGATACTACACCCATCATATTTTCCATTAGTTTTTCCCATTTTTCAACTCCTTCTGCAGGTTGAGTAGAACTTTGAGTTACTGGTATACTTTGAGTGGTATGTTGAGGATAGGATCTAGGTAATGATTGTAAATTCTGATTAGATGTGTTTTCTTGATAAACTTGATTATTATTCAAGTTCTATATGGAGCCCTGGATCTGGCGGTTGTCCTTGCTTGCTAGGGTTTTCGGACCATCGATAAGTAGGGTGATCTCTTCTAATAGCATTGAGCGAGTTTGAGTAAGCATTGTTTAAATTTCTATGTTGCTGAAAAGAAAACTCACCTCTCTCTGAGCATCCCGTCGGTTCTTCAATCCCTAGTGGTATTTTATCCCGATTTGAGTATTCGGTTGGTGCACTATTTTTACGAACTTTGGTTCTTATTCTGTTGTAATCCATCAAATTTCCTACTCAAATTTTCTAAATGTGCTAGAACTTCCGTATTAGCGTACATTCTCTGCAAAAGCTACTTTTACGGTGCTAGAACCGGTTTCCCACATTCTGTTATTTTTGGAAATCTTTTCGATGGCATCGTAAACTAATTGAGCCTCACTCATCATTAAAGAACCACCACATGCATGGTCTACATCAAAGACGTGAATCTTTTCTTAATTTCTGACGAGAAAAGTTGAATTTGCATGTCTAAGGAATAACCATGGTCGGGACACGCTCTTAACAATTTTTAAATCTTTCCCACGCATTCCCAAAGCGTTTCTTGAGATCCTTGTCTAAAATTAGCAACCTCGACTTTTAATTCCAAATTCCGTCCAGAGTGAAGTATTGTTTGAAATTCAGTTTGAATCTCCTCCCAACTTGTAAGTGAATGATGCGGAAGAGACATAAACCAATCTCGGGCTCGTCCCTTTTAGAGAAAAAGGAAACATAGTCATCCTTGTTAATTCCTTGTGAGCACCTTGACTTTTGGTGTATTGCCTGATTCTTCTTCAAAAGATAGAGATGATGATGCGGATCTTCATCATCTTCTCACAGGAATTGGGCTCTTGCGTCAATTAAACCAAAAGATGAGATTTAATCTCAAAATTATTCGCTCCTTCATTAGGTAAAAGTATGGGATTATTAGTCGATTTCTTCTTATGGTTTGGTCACGAGATAGGCCTTGGGTTTCTTTGGGTTGTTACGATTATTCAGTTCCGATTCGATTATTTCTATTATTATTATTATTTTGATTATTAAGGTTAACAGGGGTTTTGTCCATGCCCTAGAGCATGTTCGACCACTTGTTCGGTGTTTCATCACCGATTTGACCATTCTCGTATTCTGTTTGAAGATGATTCGTCAGGATTTCACGACAAGTATGACCACGTTTTCTCTCTACTCTTAAGCGCCTTTCGTAAGTGTTTATGTCAGGCTTATAAGGAGTGAGTGGGGCCTTACCATACGGTCATCAACTAACGAAAATAGAAAATAACACTAAATTGATAGTAGTAAAAAAATTTGGTAACTTACCTTTAAGGTAAGTACCAGCGAAAATAAAATTAGAAGTGAGATAAGAAAAGTGTTGACTTATTTCTAGAATTTTGAGCAAATATAAGTAGTAACCATAGACAAAAAAAAAGAAATTTAGTCGTTCCCGCAACGGCGCCGAGAAAGTCGACGTGGCCTTTTCTAGTGCTAAAACCAGTCCTTAACCGATGAGTGTATCGGGTCAAAAGCTGTAGTGCTAGTATGGTGAGTCAGTATCGTATCCTCAGGAACTTTGTAATTCTTCTAAGTGTGGTTAAACACAAAAGAGTCATTATTAACTCAATCTAAATCTCGGTTTTATAGCATGAGATAACTACTATTTTACTTAACATAAAATAAATGCGTAAATTAAAATTTATTCTAATATAATATATATAGATATATAAATATATATAGATGTGCATAAGTTGCAAAGTATATATATAGATATAAATATATAGATGCCAAATATATTATTAGAGAACTAGCCAAAGTTTATATAATTGATTTATACGATCTTTTCAAATGAATGGAATGTGCTCGATCTTTAGGTTCAATTGAGTAAATGAAGCGGTGCACTCTAAGGTTAACAATTCGTCCTCACATAGTGTGTGAAATTGTCATATGTCCATTGTCATCGGTCAAAGTCCACAATCATTACGGTTTTTCCGAGCAGGTCCGAGTGCGATTCTACCTTTGAATAAAAGGAGTCATTCCGTTCGTCAAGCGGTCAATTTTATTTAAAGGCTCCGGTTGTCAAGGCGGGCGATTCAACTTTCGGTTTAAGTTTCAATTAAACCGATGAATTTAACATTATTACGATCTTGAGTACAAATTTTAATAAGATTCATCTTTTAGGACAAATCGCCCCGGGTAGAAGCGGGTTCCGTTGTCACGTTTTCACTCGGCCAATTTTACCCTCCGTTTTTCTATTAACGAGTTCATAACTTAATTACGAGGTGTCAATTCATAATTAGATTATGAATTCTTTCAAGTCAAACTTTATCAATAGGAAAAGATTCAATTAACTCAATTTTATTCAATTTTACTTAGACAACATTCCTTTACGAAAAGATCGAAATAAAACGATTACATAACTTTGGCTAGTTATTAGATTTAGCCTACTAACATTATACGAAAAAGATAAAAAGACAAAACAAACATAAATACTTTAGGAATTTTACCCGATTACAACGATTGAATCGAAAATTTGTATTCTTCCGGATGCTACAACAACTTCAACAACATTGATCTTCTGATAATTTCTCGAGCATTATAACGATACTACTTTATTTATGGCATAAGGCCTATATATATACATACTACTACTACTAAAAAGAGGTGAAGAAAATATATTCGTACCCCCTTTGTGCCTACTGCAAGTTGCTTCTATTTATAGGCATATTTTCCCAAGCCGGATCGATCCGAGAAAGGGCCGGATCGATCCGGGAATAAAAAATCTTATCCCAGGATTATTCTCTGCAGGGCCACATGCTGGGTAATCATGATGTTTCCTCGGATCGATCCGAAGTAAATCCGGATCGATCCGGATAGATTTTTTCCAATCTTAATCGAAACTTGATAAAATCATAACTTGAGCTCTGGATCTCCAAATGACATAATTCAAGATCGTTGGAAAGCCCTTGAGGAGATCTATAACTTCCATGAAGACTTCTTTTTCAGAAAATGCCTTTTTGCTGGGCCATTTGTTCGTCGAAAATATAACTTGATACGGCGTCACGAACCATTGATCCACTTGAACTTTAAGTCTCGTGGCACTTCCTTTATTCCTTCAAAAGATATGATTTTACTCCACAAAATGTCATCACTGGGTCTTGGTTTACCTAAGGTCCTCAAAATACCAAAAATACCCACGTGAATCGACACGACACTCCGGTTATTAACCCGGTACAAAATTTATAACTTTTATCATTTTTACTAGATTTTTATAGTATTTAGATTTATTCATAGCTATTAATATTTTATAAGATTATCTCATTATAATTACTTATATTTTATATAAAAATAGTCGATAACGTATATAAAACATCGTAATTTTTATCATATAAATGTTACACATCAGCGTGCCAAGTCAATGGCACGTTCGAGGCAAGGGATGAGGTGCTAAAAAGATACCCTGACCTTGTGAAAAGACTAAGGAGCAATTTCAAATATTACAAGTTCGAAACATACCGCATACGATGAAAACCAACGAGCGGATTACTTATCCAAGTTGATCACTAAGGATGAATTCATCGATCATGTTCGAATATCTTGAAGAGCCCATTGTATGTCGAGCAAAAATTATGGATATCCAATCATCGGCTCCGTGTTGGATAGATGAAATTAAAGCATACGTTGAGAACGGAACACTACCAGAGGACCCTAAGGAAGCTCAAGCTTTAAGGAAAAGAGCAGCGCGTTACACTGTCATGAATGGAATCCTGTACCGGAAATCTTTTTCAAAACCACTGCAGCGTTGTGTGTGACCCAAAGAGGTCCAAAGAATAATGACAGACCTGCATGAAGGAGTGTGTGGAGGCCATCCTTCCAGCCGCACTCTGGACCAAAAGGCTTTATTAGCAGGTTACTATTGGCCTAAGCTAGCCGAAGACTCCGAAAGGTATGCCAAGAGCTGTGACAAGTGTCAACGGTTCACCGACATACCCAGCTGCGCCTCGAGAGAGTAGAGTATCGTTGTCATTTGCTGGACTTTTGACATGTGGGTGATCGATCTCATCGGACCGCTCAAAAAAGGACGATCCGGATGCGAGTAGGTAGTAGTCGCGATAGACTACTTCACAAAATGGATTGAGGCAAAAGCGCTGGTGATATTTTTCGCAAAAGATATAATCTACTTTTTGATGGATCAAGTTTGGACTCGGTTTGGGGTCCCTCAGTCAGTAGTATATGATCACGGGCCACAGTTTAGAGATGAGTTTGATGCATTCTTCAATGATCACAATGTTAAACACCGGAAATCCTCAGTCTTCTATCAGCAGGGGAAAGGCCAAGCAGAAAATGCCAATAAATAGGTTCTGAAGGTGTTGAACAAAATCTTAGACGAGAAGGCTGGGAAATGGGTTGATTATCTCCCCAAGGCCTTCTGGTCGCTTCGAACAACTCAAAAAGTAACAACGGGGGAGACACCATTTGCCTTGACCTACGGCTCGGAAGCCATGGCGCCTGTTGAAATGGCACTGCCCCATTTTCAGATCTAATTACTTTGATAATTTTATGAAACTTGGTAGAAATAAATTTAACAAAGGATTTAACAAGATTAGAAATTTCAAATTTATGCCTCATAAGAAAAACCCAAGTAAATCTAGAAATATCATCGACAACAGTAAGAAAATATTGCGGTTCATTCACAGTGTGTTGTTTCAAAGGACCCCAAATATCCATATGAGCAAGATCAAAAACAACATTTACAACAGTTGTACTTAATGGAAAATGATTTTTCTTTAATTTTTCCATGGGACAAACATTACAGAGATCATGATTACAGAATTTGACATCAGCAGACTGTGAACTAATGACTTGCAGCCTTTTATCTGGCAAGTGTCCTAGTCTGTAGATCCATAGAAGGGCATCATCTAATCTATCGACAAAGTGTTATTTTCTACAACATTAACAAAGATAAATTCAGATTGGTTGATCCATGACATACTGATCCTCTATGTAACTCAATTTGAACCAATCATTTTCTTGTTCTTGTCCGCAAAACACATTTGTTGGCAGAGAAAACAAATGCACCTTTGTGTGATTAATAACTGGAGGTAAGGACAAGAGATAATATTTTAAACCAGGAATACAAAACACATCATGTAGGGCCAGTTGAGGGTTGACCCTTACTTGTCCTATATGTGTTACAAAAACATTATTTCCATTAGGTATTCCCAATTTATACGGATGAATTTTTGGGATTGCTTACGGATATAATGATTCCATAATGTGATTTGTGGCACGAGTCCAAGATCCATTGTATAAATCTTAATAAATTTAGATCATCTATGGTCAGAGTGGTGAGTAGTGTGTAAGAATCTCAGCAGGTTAGCCAATAGCGAATCCTGCATGTCTAAGAGGATCAGAACTCAGCAGAGCCATCAACTTATCAAGTTGTTGTGCAGTAAGATTGGGAAACCCTGGTCCAAAGACCTATTATTGGCCTGATCTTATTCCGCTGACTATTCATCTTCTAACAAATTAGCTCTCTTTGACTTGAAACCAGAAGGACAACCATGTTTCTTATAACAATTCTCTTCAAGTATGACCATTGAATCAACAAAAACTACATTACACCTTCTTGGGATTCTTAGGTCATTCATTTGCAGAAGTCACAGAACCTGATCTGCTGACTGTTTGATTTTGCCCCTATCCATTCTTCTAAGAAGAGAGAACCATAGAATCTTGATTCTTGGCCTTTTTAGCCACGTATAACTTCTATCTTTCAAATTTAATGGCCAATGAAAAAGGCATCATGGATTTCAGGAAAAGGCACCATCAGCATTGCCTATGAAACCATTGGCTCAAACTCATCCCTTAAACCTTTAAGGAATTTCATGACATGTTTAGCCTCCATATATCAGAGTGCTAATTGAATAGCAGTGACATTGAGGATCACAAGAACATATTTGCATAGGCCTGATGGTCTTAATTTCTTTCCACAGAACCATTAATTTTGTGAAATATTGATTGTGAATCAGATTTTGCTTCACCTTTTCAGCAGATGTATCTCTTCAAAGAGATCTCGAAAGCCTCAAGGCATCCATATTAGAAAATCAAGCAGCAACATTCTTCCAAACTGCATGTGCACTCTTGAAATACATCAAACTTTGTGCAATGGTGTTCTCCATAGAATTCAAGATCCATGATCTCACCATTGTATCACATTGTCTCCATGCATGGAAATCTGCTGAATCTGCTTCTAGCTTTTTAATTCTTCCGTCTACGAAGCCAACTTTATTCGTGGTGATTAACACCATCTCTATGGACATCTTCCATGGGTTATAATCGTTGCCATTCATCAATGGCTAAACAAGAACCAGAGATGGATTCCCATTAGGATGAACGTAGAATGGACTGGAGAGGATTAATTCTTGTTTCTGTGCTGCCATGGCTATCAAGAAATCCAGAATATATCAAATAACAATCACAGAGTGAAAAACGATCAAGAAATGATAACAAAAACTCAGAAAATGATCACAGCTTACTCTCAAGAAACCGTGAACACAGAAAATATGAAGAATTCTCTCAAGATTCTTCAATAACCGGAGAAAACGTAGGAAAACATTCAGAAATTCTCAAAATTCTAATCCAATACCATGTTTAAGTTTGTAGAATTACAAACAGAAAGAAAAGTGCGGAATTATTATTAATGAACTGAAAATAACAAGTTAAGTTACAATGCAGCTGATCATGAGATATTTATAGCTTTATGCACCTCATGAATTAGTTAAGAGTAAATTTCAAACGGTTATAACAAACTAAAATTGAATAACCGTTTTCTACACTAAACCACTAGCGATCATGCCGAGTCTTTATGTGGTCTCTTTGAGTCCATCACAGATCGCACTCAAAGATTCACTTCAGTTCTTATATTGTAACATAGCTCGGCTATCTCCTATGCATATTTTTATCTCTCGTTTGTGCATAGTTGTGTGTATAAACAGTGATCTGACAAATCACCATGTGTGGTAATAGTGTTGACCTAAACTAGGAACGATACCGACTTTGATACTTGACTAGATTCCTCATGGGAAACGACATTGCTCGCCAGTTAGATTACAACCGACTGCCGGTAAGAGTTGGCTATGTTGTAAAACGGCCATCAAGATTATTGGCGTTGTTTCCAAGGGAATCAAGTTAATATCAGTGAGTAAGTTGAGTTTTTAAGATTATGTTGTTTTTTATTTTTCTTTTCTTTAATGTGTTTTTTTTTTTTGCTTATTTGTTGTGTTAGTAAGTCACACCATCTACCTCGGTAGTGGTAGTGACAATATGGCTTGATTGTGCTCGTGTTTTTCCCTTATTTGCAGTGATGGATCCATATGGAAATGAAGGCTCATTTCCTTACTTTTTCGGAGGCTATAGTTTTAGTGTTATGGGTTACGGAACACAACTATATTACCAGTTGAACCCATGCATGTCATCATACGGAAATTTGTGGGAGAATGCATTAAGTTACCATTTTCAAAAACTCAATACTCTTCCGCCCACTTCAAGAATCAGTGACCTTAATGGAAAAGATGCTCGAGAAAATGAATAAATCAATCCATGATCTTGCTCGAGATACTCAAGAACTTTGCAATACCGAAATGGAAATGTTATCCACCATATGGAATGTGGCGATTCAAATGGAGCAGTTGATCGAGAGGCGGATGGCTGAGAGGAGAGAGTGTTACAAATACTTATGTTTTGATGATGAGTGTCATACTAGCTGTTATAAATGCAAGCAAAAAAAGATGACTAGAGTTGAATGTATATCTCTTATGAGTGTTTGATATTGTATAGGTTGATCAGATAGCACTGTAATAGTCAGCCAATAGCATCTCAGTTACGTAGGATTAGTTTTAGAAAAATCAGTAGAGTCAGATTTAGTAAGAATTCTTCAGGCAAGCTTGGTTAACAAGGTAGAGTCGGCATCCTTGAGATTTTCCAGCTCAAGGCTTCCAATTTACTTCATTCAGTAGATAAAATTCCAACTAATAGCGTAGGAGCTCATTCACTGTATCATATTCTCCCCAGTAATTTTATATTGAGCTTGTCCAAAAGCTGTACATCACTAGCTGAAATCTCAATTGTTTTCATAGCGTAGGATGGTAAGGTAGAAGTAATTGACTAGATTTCAATTTGTTACGCAAGATGCACCGGATTATATTTACCAAAAGTATATCACTCAAGGCGAGAGTTACAAGTTAGTGTGGATTCCCTCCTCGTACTGCATGTTTACCACTCCGTCGATTGGAATTTAATCAAAAGGAGAGCTCTTTCGAGTCAACTGTATTAGAACCTTATGTTGTATATGAGTTTCGCTTAACGGCCGTATATTTTTAGTTGTCTACGTGGATGATATTGTTATTACAGGGAGTGACCAAGCAAGTATCACCAAGTTAAATTGGTTTGTTGGGGAGAAGTTTCAAATCAAAGATTTGGGAAAACTCCGGTATTTTATCGGTATCAAAGTTGTTTAGTCATGACTCACGATAATGCACCTTCTTGAGTCAGAGAAAGTATCTTCTTGATTTGTTGTAGAAGACTATGCTGCTTAGGGGACGTCCTGTTGATACCCTAATGGACCCAAACATGAAATTGTTGAAAGATGAAGGAGCATTGTTTGAAGACCTAGGGAAGTATACACGTATTGTGGGTAAACTTAACTATTTGACCATCATAAGGCCAGATATATCATACGCAGTGAGTACCATTAGTTGGTTCTTTTTAGACACCGAGAGTCCTACATAGTAAGGCAGGAGTTTGATTTCCGAGGTTCTCAAAAAAGGCCTTGGGCCGAGGGGTAATGCTCAGGCCGAATGGTCATTAGAAGATTGAAGGGTATACAAATGCAGATCGGGCTGGCTCACCTTCAGTTAGGAAATCAACTGCAGGGTAATGTAACTTTCTTGGAGGAAATTTGGTAAGTTGGAAGAGTAAGAAGAAAAATGTGGTGGCTAAGTCAAGTACGGAAGCCGAGTATCGGGCAATGGCCCACACATGCAAGATGAGTTAACATGGATACGGTATTTCTTGGAAGAAATCGAGTTTAGAGTTGACATGCCTATTCCACTTCACCGTGACAATCAAGCGGCGTTATACATTGTGTCATATCCGGTGATTCATGAAAGACCCAAACACATTGAAGTGGCCGTCACTTCATTCGACTGGAGTAAGGGCTAAGTAAGGGCTAAGTAAGACCATTATGGTTAGAACTTGTGCAATTGTTTACTATATACTAGTGTTGAATAATGGGGAAGAGATCAAATGTTCTGATCTCAGTTTGTTTGTACACTACCGTGTTAACTTATAACAATTCATAATCAAAGTTTTCAACCCACTGAATTCGCCATTCATATTACTTACCCCGTCATAGCTTTGGCCCTGTGTTTTCATCAAATTCAAATTCTAATTAGCAAATAAACAATCAATGACAGATTTTAAGGACAAAGCAGAAGTTTCCATCACATGGATAAAGCGAATAAACCTCTCTTTCACATTTTCATAAGAGTCAACAAATCGTAAAACCACATCCATTTGTTTCTTTGCAAATAACATCACTAGACTTATCCACCTTTAACTTAAAAACCATTTTTAAACTTTTCAAGTATATATTGCACTTCCTACAAAAAAAAAAAAAAGTATATATTGCACAATCTCCTGTGCAAAACATTGAACAATATCCTTTTGAATACCAAATAGCAACCATTTGATTATTTTTTGGAGCATTTTTAAGAATGACATCACGAATAGAATCATTTCGATCAGCAATAAGTTTATGCGATTCAAGAAAATTCCATCTATTCAAAAAAACTTCAGACTCAACATGATCACGGAAGGCAACCCTTTATTGATTATGTCGTCTTACATGGAAATTTAATAAAGAAAAATGAATTTTATCGTGTCGGACGCTCGTTTCCAGAAAAGAGCTCGGTTTCTGGTACTTGCTGTCACAGCTGATAATGGGAATATCAAACATCTATATGTGCATCTGTTTTCTCGACTTTTTATGTTCTCGTCGACAAGATCGTTTGTTTGGTTGATGAGAGCAATGTTTTTAGCGACGAGCTTACGGTATTCACATCAGAAATCCTATTTTTTATCCCTAAAATATTACATATATCTATTTTACAACATCCTAATTGAAAACACTCCACAACAGCATCCCTATCTCTATCTTTATATCAAATACCATTAAAATATAGATAGTGCTCCACAAATAGAGATACACTATTTATTGACCCTAAAAATAAATAAGAATGAGGCATCTACCCTGGAGGTATTTGAAGAACATTTCCACTTCTTATTTATATTTTCAGGATAGAAAACCGTAAAGGATTTCTGATGTAAATGCCCACCCAACGGTTAATCCGAAAACTGTGCATGTATTTTTATTTTTATTTTTTGGGGTTTTGAAAGATTGGGCGTAAATCACCACCTCCCCAAGTTAAGCTGGTGCTTGCTGTTGCGCCGGGAGCCGTCCCGTATTGATCTCGATATTCTTTGTATATGTACATATTAAAACAGAAGAAACAGAGAAGAACCAAACAGAAGCATCCTAGTGGTACTACAACAACACACAAGATAGAATGAAAAAAATAACCATAATAATCTCAAAAATCATAATCAATATCAGATGCATTCTGTGAATCGGAGCGTCGGATCATCAACTGTCCGTGTTCATCATAGAGATGAAGGTTCTCACATGGAGCAGGAAAAACGGTGCCTATCACACGACCTTCAACGTGAGCACACTGGAAAATATGTTTTTTCTTGTAAGTAATCCCAACAGACATATCCCTAAAAGTGACATTTTTAATTAAAATGTCTTCACTCCCATGAATACGAACAGGGACGCGAACTTCTTCGCCGTGGATTGACAAGTAATTTATGTCTTCCAATTTAGGAACAGCAAAAGGATCAAAGTTTTTATCTGGATGCTCATTGTAATCTGTCTTTATCACAATACCTACTCTCACCTTGTCAAATGTTATGTTACGGTATGTTATATGTCGGACATATCCTCCTCTTCCAGGTGCTGTCTTGATCCGGATTCCACGCCTTGAACTCCATATGTGGAGGTTCTCCACCGTCACATTGGACACACCGCCAGACATTTCACTGCCTATCGATACGCCAGCACTGTTGTCATATAGTTTGAGATAATTAATATGTTTGAACGAACTTCAACGCAAAGTAAAACATGGATGCAATCGGGAAAATGATATTTTGTCACTACACTTCATCGGTCACATGAATAATGGATGACGTGAGACGCATATCAAACAAAACAGAAAGCAAGTTTACCTGACCATGGAGCGAACTACTAAGTTTTAGATGCAGTATATTCATGGAAGGCCGTGCATAGGATATCCCATATTGATCCCAACCACTCTTTATAGCAATGGCGTCATCTCCTACACTTATGTAACAGTCCTCAATTATCATGTCCTCACACGAATCTGTTTGATCAAACGATAAATCAAATTAGCAGCTTGTAAGAAAACAGAGTATAGGTCTTTTCCGAAGGAAAAAAAAAAATCCCTACCACCCATGATATGATACAAAGCACGTTAATGTCGCAACTAATAAGAGCATTCACTGTGAAGGCTCAGAAGCCACAGCAAATAAACTATGTTATTCACTTTTATAAAGTACACCCTACACTAGAGCTCACATAAACACATTGGGGTAACCATCACGGTGAATGTGGGGAGGGAACTGTCCCCCTCTATTTTCACCTCCAGTGCACAAAAGTCAAGGTAAAGAATACGACTTTTTCTACTTTTTAGAGAAAATAAATTATTATTCCATCTTGGCAAGCATGCCTTCATGCAGGCAGAGCCCATTTTCCTTCTTTACTATTTTTTTTTTAATTCTCTTGAAAAGGAGTCTTGTATTGAAACTTTTAAAGTAAAAAAACGAAAAATAAAAACAAAACGCCTTTCAACTGTACAAACAAAGGAAAAGCCTATCTATGGCTTACGTTACATCTGGTAAAAGTCATGTTAACCCGAATCTTTGCCCTCTCCAATCTTAGAAACAAAAACATGAACTGGAAGATGACGTACATTAGCTTCATGCAGAATTTCATTAGGCCAATATCAAAGGTCATATACCACTTCATTAAACACATCTCCAAGAATCCGCACCAAAATGCAGAGCACTCTAATGACTCAAGTTGTGATTCACCCACTGCTAACCTGGCATCAACTCAAGAAATTTTGGTGCGAAGTCTCTGGGAGTAGATTAAGCTATACTTTTGTTTGCCCAAAAAGTCACGATAGCATGCATAGTAATTTCATCATGAATATCACATACATGACATCTCTGAAAGAAATATGCCTCTTGTTCAGAAAGAATAATGTTAATCGAAAAGGACCAGGTGCCATTTCCTCCATAACAGTTGTTCTCCACTCAGATACACCTAGAGCTTCCTGGATATTTTTGGGAATTTGGTGTTTTGAAATACTGGACGGGAAGAAGGCTTTATGTGGAGATGAAATGTATTGTAAGTGAGGTAATTTTGGATTGGGTATCTGGGATGTTTTGTGCATTCCCTGGGGGGTTTTCTGATGGCTATGGGAACATCAAGCAAAAGGTCTGTACTCAAAGGTTGAGGGCTTGTATTTGTGTTAGATTGGACAGATTCACTGGTGGGTTCTGGAGTTTGTCTGAGAGTCAGAACCTGACTCTTCTGTGGTCAAATGCTGTTCCGGATGTGATACTGGTTCTGGTTCTTGGACAGGCTGATGCAAGTGTCGCTGCCATGCTTGGATTTTGGAAATTTCCTGAAATAGGTCAACCCTTTGAACTGTTGTACCGTCTTTAGGTGATCTAGGGCTTTTGCCACCTGGTGATCTATCTCCAAATCTGGGATTTATGTCACCAGAAGATCTGCCGCTAGTTTGATCCCCTATCTCCTCATCAATATGTCTAGCTAAGATGTCCTTGGACAGTGGCATACTAGACTCATCAAATACATCCTTAATGTACTGAAAATCTGCACCATCTTCTTCAGATATCATATACTCCCCCTGAAGATGATGCTGATCATAATACATTAGGTTTTCAAAGAAACTCACATCCATTGTCTCAATTAATTTCCCCTTCAGTGTCAAAACATTTGTAATTGCAGAGTATACCTGAAAAACACATTTTTAGACCTCGGATCTAATTTCCCTTGATTATAGGTGTGTGTGAATGCCACACATCCAAATATTTTCAAGGGGAGATCCTGAATTAATCTTGTAGTTGGAAAGCAGTTCTTTAACTCTTCTAAAGGGGTTTTAAAGTTTATGCTCCTAGAAGGCAGCCTATTAATCAGATAAACATCAGTAAGAATAGACTCCCCCACAAAATTTTTGGATATTTTGATGCCAACATCAATGATCTCACCACTTCAAGTAAGTGCATGTTCTTTTTCTCTCACCCACCCCATTTTGCTGGGGGTTTGACACAAGAACTTTAGTGGATCATTCCCTTTTATGAGAGGAAGCTACCTAAGAGATTATTATAATATTCAGTCCCATTGTCATTCTTAGGATTTCAATTTTAGTCTGGAATTGAGTGTGAATCATATTATAACAACTTATAAAGGCTTGTTCAACATCAGACTTATCTTTGAGCAAATATACCCAACTGGTACGTGTGTGATCATCTATAAACGAAACAAACCATCTTTTCTCATTCATAGTGTTATGTATGTCCGGAGGGTCCCATACATCACCGTGAATCATGGTGAATGGTTTGGTAGGTTTATAGAGTTGAGAGGGTAGATTTTGCGCTTTTGTTTAGATAATTCGCAAACTTCACACTGAAAATCACACAACTCTTTATCGGTACAAAACTTGGGAAACAATTTCCTTAAATATCCAAAGCTTGGATGACCTAACCTAGCATGCCACATCATGACATCATTATTAGACAAAACTTGATGAGTCGTAACAACCGATTCTAAAGTATTCCCTATTTCGGTCACATCCTCTTCCTCAAGGATGTAGAGTCCACCTTACTTCTTAGCACCGCCAATCACCGACCCCAATCTCACATCCTGAAACACACAAGCATCGAAATGAATGTTACATCACGATTAGCCTCAGAGGCCAACTTACTCACAGTAAATTAGATTGCAAGACAATTTAGGGACATGTAGAACCCCCATGGAGAATAAGATAAGTGGAAGATAAGTACAGAGCCCTTCCCAAAGAATTGCCGAGTAGGTCCCATCGCCTATCCTAACCTTATGCTTTCATCCACAATCAACATAAGAGAGGAATTTTTTCAGAGATCCTAGTCATACGATCTGTTGCTCTGAGTCAACAATCCAGTATGAGTCGGATCTCGGGATTTGAAATGGAAATGGAAGAAATATACCAGATTCTCGCAAGGAGGCTGATTTAGAACTAAATCAGATTCGATTTGTGAAGGAGGTTGATTTGCTCTAGTTGTTCCTTTGTGAAGGCGGTTGTCCGGATGACTTTGGGATCGGGTTCGTAAGACACCTTATTGGCTATGTCCGCCTCAAGACAAATCCTCCTGTGGGTGTTCACGGATACGGTTTATCGAAAACCGAACTCGATCCGAGGTCATTCGGTTCGGTTCGGTTCGGTTCGGTTCGGTTCGGTTAATACTCGTTTCGGTTCGGTTTCGTTAATAATATAGAAAAACCCAAAATTTTTGTTCGGTTACGGTTCATGCTAAAATTATCCAAATTATCCGTATCCGAATCGAATTAAAACCGAACAATTGACCGAACCGAAAATCGAACCCAAATAAAAGCCGAACAATTAACCGAACGAAACCGCACAAAACAAAAACCTAACCGAACCGTTTATATCCAACATGTATAATTAGCATTTATAACCAAAATATTATTTATATATAAAAATTGCTTATAATCGAACCGTTTATAACCGAATGAAAAACCGAACCGTTTATGACCAAATAGAATTGTTAAATTTTATTTCGGTTTTCGTTAACCGAACGAACCATATATTTCGGTTTGGTTCAATTCGTTTCTAAAGCAAACGGTTCGGTTTCGTTTCGTTATTAACTAATCGAATTTTCGTTCGGTTACGCCATTAACCGCATCGAACCGTGAACACCCTACTCCTCCTCGACCCCCAGGCTTCCAATTTGGGGTTTTCCATGGATTCCCCAACATGTGTCCTTGGCGTGACCTTGCTTTTTACAATGGTCACACCAAGTCTTATGCTTTCTCCCTTGTTGTCACCTCCGAATGCAACTAAAGGTGAAGTCTCCGGTTAGGATCTGCATTCTTGTTCCCAAATTGGTTGCAGGATCCTTGTGCATCACTCTCTTCTTGATTCTTCCTTCTTACTTCAGAGAACACCTTCCTTAAGGCTGGGAGAGGTTTTCTTCCCAAGATCCCGCTCTAACCTCATCCAACTCGAGTTTAGCCTGCCATGAGTACAAAGATCTCATTCTCTTCTCGTTTCTTGAACTTTGTGCTATCAAGCAGGCGGTCCCTGTATCCTCAAGGCAGATGTCCGATTCCTGCCACAGGGCAACAAGGTCATTGTAGTACATTGTTACATCCCCTGGCATCTTGTTTCAAATTCCAAATCTTGGTCTTTAGTTACGAGATTTGGGAGGAGTTTTCAACATCGAGTGCATCTCTCTCACGGCATCCCAGATGTCTTTAGCAATGGATGGCTCCATAGAGTTGATGAGCCGTGCCATTGTTAGAGAATTCTCTCGACTTCCATGCCCCATGTTTGGGATCATTCGGGCTGGTTCATTGCTTGCTCCATCAAGAACCCTAATTTGCCCCTGCCATCAATCGCCAATTTAATGGTTTGGGACCACTCAATGTAGTTTTTCCCATTCAAAGCTTCTTGAAATTAGCAGGGCCGACGGGGGGGTTGGTAATTGTCCTCCTCAGATCTATTGGTTGCAGGAGATTGAGTGACAGAGGAGCCACTGCTCAATTCTCCCACAAAGACTGCTCAATAATTCATTATCGGAAATTTAGGGTTTAAGAAAACTAGGGTTTAAGAGAAGCTAGTCACTGATACCATGTTCAAAGAAAAGAATTGGGAAATAACAATGACTTTATTCAACAATTTTTATGTATTATTGACAGCAGTAGTGCTTTAAATAGATAACTATAACTTGGAGCCTACTCCTCCTAATAAACAGGGGAACAAATAAACCTTAACCCTAGGCGGCACAGAAGCCCTTTATTATTAAATAAACAGTAGATGACACAAATACCCATATTCTTCAACAATAAAAAAGTGGCATCTGTCAATTCTTGAAACACCATCCACATCATGGATGATGTAGCTTTAAGAAGTTTCGGTTGGATTCTTTAAAAAAAAATCTATAATTATCAGATTGCGTTATTTATGAACACAAATTGTATGGGGGTTAGGGATTCTTTAACTAGATGCCTCAATTTCTTCGTCTTTTTTTATGCCTTCGTTTAAATTTTATTTGGGGGGGATGCCTCAATTTCAAGCTTGTCTGGGTTAGATGATTAAAATTATTTGAAGCTAATTAGAAGTAAACTGGTTGATGTTAGGAAGTTTTCCTGTTGTAACTCTGATGCCTAATTTTCAAATTTTTTTAAAGTGTTCGTAGCTTCGTTTTTCTTTTCACAACTGAATTTCTGGTAGGCCAAGAGTAATGGGTTGAAAAACATTAATAAATTTCTTTTGTCGTTGATTGAAGATTGCAATTGCAACAGAAAGTGTAGGCATTGAAGAGCAACATTGTTCTTCCTCCTGCAAATTCATGGAGATTTTCTTTTTTTGAATATTGTTTTTGTTTTTTTTGTTTTCTTTCACGGAAGCAGATTCATTCTTCTTTGAAGGTTGAAAAGTTGGTTCAAGAAGATAAATAATGGTAGTTGTGTTTGAAGTGATTAATGGTAGTTGTGTTGAAGAGAAGATAAAATGGATGGCTAGTGGTGGTTGGATTGAAGAAGATAGAGTTGAGGAAAATGAATTGTGTATGACGAGATTACCCCTGAAAATATGTAGATAGCCTGGAATGGAATATTCTGAGGAATTTTCCTTAAAATCGGTCGGAAGGACCAAACTGTTACGGTTTAAACTGTTAAAGGGCCATTTTGTCAAAAAAAAAAAAGTTTGACGGCTAAAATATTACTATCGCAATAGTTTAAGGGACCCTAATGTCTTTTGCCCTATATTTAATATAATGATATAATATCAGTACCATATGTATAACAATAAAGATCAGTAGCATTACCCTGAATCCTGACCCTTATCAACTACAGTTTTTATGTCCAAAAGAGCTAGAGAACCATCAATACAACTGATATTATGCGAATAAAAGAAAAAAAAAGGTGGGCAAAGAAAAAAAGGACACCCTTTTGCACTAAACCTACCCAAAAAAAAAAAAAGATCATCACATCCCACTTCCTTGCAACAGCCCCTAGAGTTCAAATTGTCATGATTAGTCCTTAAAGTTTACAAATTGAACACAATAGTCCCGAATTACACTCTAAACTAGTAAACAAAGTTTATTGTTCTCAAATCAACCGACCCTCACTTTTACACTGAGATCCTGAAATTCATCAAGTGGGCGTGACTTATCAAGAATCAAATGTTCTCTTATATGGAGTGTTTAAAAAATTCTCACTTCATAAAGTCAATCCCGAATCAAATGTTCTCTTATATGGATTTAAGAGTGTAATCAGGGACTAAATATGCACAACACATAAATGTTAGGTCTATTCATAAAGCATTAAAACATTGTAAGTTATCAAAATGACTGAAGAAAACGGAAGTAGACTCTAATTTGCTCCACGGAAAAACATGATTGTAACACAAGACAGTAAAGCTGAAACATCCATCCTTTGAAGAAGACTATTCAAGAACTGAGACAGTGGATAAGTCTTCATTCAGAAGGTCTCGAGTCCAAAACTTGTGAATAGAAAAATAAGTGCTAAGAGAGTCTAACCCCTCTAATTGAGGTCTTAAGGAATCGAACTGGGATAATTAGGTACACTAATGTGACGGCGGAGGACCCAGTTGGGACACCAAGAAAGAAGGATAAATAGATGTCATATCCAATACTCCAGACTGTCCACCCAAGAGCTAAGGGAATAAAAAGATTGACCATTTTATTGACCTCAACAATCAAATAGAAAAATTAAATGTCACCATGACTCGAATTTTTAGAGTAGATTAAGGACACTTTACCAGGATCTATGCCATCTGTATTTGGAGCATCAAAGATGGGCGCCAAGATTGTCACGTTTCTAATGGTTACATTCTTGCAATCATACGGGTGGATTGTCCAGAAAGGAGAATCACGTAATGTAATGTTAGTGATTAGAATGTCTCTGGACCACATAATCTGTACAAGTGGCCCTCGAGTATGATTAAGGACTCTCCGTCGATACTTCTTCCACCAAGTCCGGCCTTGTCCATTAATGGTACCATTATGCCCTGCAGTCAAGGTAACCTTATCACCATCAAAATGTAAAACATTAATTAATTAATTAAAAAATAAATAAATAAATAAAACTAATCATCCTCCATAGAATAGTTCTGCAAGAGAAATCACATCAGAATTCCGGTTAACCCAACTTTCTTTACTGTGCACTAATTTGTTTCTTTTCATATACTAATTTTCCTATGAGTAGAGTGTCAGAAATCCAGAATTCCAACTTGCATAAACAGTAACAAGAAGTTCAGAGTACGTTTGGGTATGAGTTGTTTCGCGATTATTCTTATCCAGTGAAGGAATTTTGGTTGAGATGCTCTTTGGATTGCATCGGGTAATGAGTGAAATACAGTGTGTGCTTTATAGTATGAGGAGAAAGTAAGAGAGAAAAAAATCACTTTATTCAGATGAAAAAATAAAGTTGTTTTATTCATATGTAGAAAAGTTGTGAATAAAGTCAATTAACTCGTGAACAAACACACCCTAACCTGTTATGACAACATCTATAAGGTTTTGACCATGGATTAAACTTCCATATCTTGGCCCAGGGTGCTCTCTTCCCTGCCCATAAGATGGCAATGGAGGCAGCAGGGGCCAGTACTTCTCATCCTGTTTACCATTAAAAAGACGGTCAAGAAGTATGAATGGTCTCACTAGTGCAAAAAAATAAACTTATTATTGATTAAAAAGCATGCTCTAATTCTTGGAGCATTAACCAATCATACGTTTCAGCAATAACGAACCACCACAACCAAGTCTGATCACAGAAGAAGTTTTTTACTATATTTCAGAATATGATACAGAGTTATCTCATATTTCTATAAAATTTCAAATACATTTTCCACAAAAACTAGACAACATGACTCAAGCCGCATTCAGAATCAAGGAACGTTTTGCAACACCGAATAAATAAACTCCACTGCAGTATGCCCACATGGTCTATATAACATTTAAAAGCCAGCTGACAAAGAAACCATGGATGCCAAAGGAAAATCATCACCATATCAGCAAACAGAATCCTTCTGGGGTATCTCCGAATGTGTATTTAACTTCCTATCAAGAACATCTAGAAAGAGAAGAATCTAGAAGCAGCAAGAATAATAGGGTTTCCCACGTTAAATGTTACATCAATTTTATGATGCCGTAACTTGAAGATTTTTCGTCATATTTCAGGCATGCTCGTCTATCTTATCCCTTTCATACCATTAATCTCCTCCCTGTATGTACTTACATTCCACTAGTCAATAATATCGACTAGTAGGACCAAGAGTAGTTTAGAATCCCAAATTACGGTGGCAAAAGCATGAGCACAAATGTGTCTGAATTATTTTGTTATATTTCCTCCCCCGGATGAATATTTAAGTTCCAATCCTTTCCAAACCGAAGTTGGATTATATAGCATTTAATACGTCAAAAATATGAAGAAATAAGTCTAAGTAAAACCTGGGCAACAAAAAAATATGTCTAAGTAATCACTAACCGGAAGTAAACATAAAATTTCCAAACAAAAGCACAAATTGGTATATTAAGGTGTAAAGCAGCACTTATGCAGGACATACAGATGTAAAAAATCATGCATTTCTTGTATTAGATAAATGTAGAGAAAGAAGGTGCTCAGGCTAGTTTGCATGGTACAATTTTCTGCATCAATCTTCAGATTAACGAGATTAATAGTATTTCAGTCATCATTGCATCCATATCACGCACATGCTAAAATAAGCAAATTTACCATTTTTGCTGAAAAGGTTTGGCAGCTGTTTTATCCAGACCAAGCCTAGTCATAGTTATCAAAACACTAGGCGATGCCAAGGCAACAAGCCATTGCCTAGCACCTGAACGTGGATCCAGAAAAAAGAATTTAGCGGGTGCACAAATTATTTCAGTGTGGTTCTTTTCAATGAGAGCACAAAACTTTTTTTAATGTAATTGTTATGGGTCCTTTTATTTGAGAGGGATCCATGGACACCCCCCCAATGATGGATTTGTCAAAAGCACACCCTTGGAGATATGTCCAAAGCATGCCTTATAACTTTACGTAAGACCAGGAACTAGGTAAACTTTCTACTTCAGGAGAAGAACATCATTATTCATTAACATCAAAAGAAGAGAAATACACCCGTGTGAAAAGTTCACATCCCAACTTAACTGCCTTCTGCCTCTTCCCCTTATGAAGAACATGATTGATATCTTACATTTGTAGCATCCGAGAGCACATCTCCAACACCAATAGCTGGATTACTTTATCCATCTCTTGAACACACAGCATATTAGCACCTCACGGCTTTCTTTCATAAGAAATTTTAAGATCCTACTTACCCTCTTTTCAAACCACAGACACCCATAAAAAGGATATACTAATAACTAGTCGCTTATGTAGTGCTCATACAAAAAGAGTAATGAACTTTCATCTTCAAACCTTTTGAAATGACCACTCCCAAACTTAATACACCAATCATTCCAATGAAAATCTTCTAGTTGGTACCATACCCTTGTGATTTAAAGCTAAGAACACAGTGTTGAATGAACATTAAGATGTCTACCCAGGAAAAAAAAAAACCATCTGACAAACATCCATGCTATAAGAAGTAAAATCAAAGGCCTCACTCAGCAAGAAAAATCAGCTTATGGCAGACAGAAATGCATGCATGTTGATTTACTAAAACATGTCTACTTATGTTAAAGTGTATAACATGTTAATTATCTGTCTCCCCATCAGCTTAAGCTTTTGGGAGAGATGGTAGTTCAACATGGTATCGGAGCCAGGCATCAAACCTTGGTGTGAACATTATTTTCCTCATTTATATTGGGCAAGTGTAAGGAGAAATTGCCCACGCTTGAGGGTATTGAAATGTTTAAAAATTGTGCAACTCCAACACTTGATCGGGGGTGTTAAAGTGTATAACATATTAATTATCTGTCTCCCCATCAACTTAAGCTTTTGGGAGAGATCGTAGTTCAACAACTTATTAGGTCAACAATTATAACTTTCTAGTAAAAAGTAACATATTAATTACATGTCTCTCCATCAGCTTAAACTTTTGGGAGAGATCGTAGTTCAACAACTTATTAGGTCAACAATTATAACTTTCTAGTAAAAACATTGTCTTTCTCTTGGATACTGCTAAAATTCTTCCACTTTGGACAATTTCTTGCAGAGATCCAAGGAGGTGTTCCCAATAATCCATATACGATAATAATAATAATAATAAGGCTTCTCATTAAGAATTATCAGCAAGTTGACATTAACAGGAAAAAAGAAAAGGAAGAAAAACCCACTCACAGTTAATCCAAGTATTTCAGCACCCTCAGCAAGAAACAAAGTCAGATGACTAGTAAGATTAAATGGGGCCGTCAACCAATACCCCGGTGGCACATTAAGCTGTCCGCCCCCTTTCTTTCCCAACTTCGAAATGGCCATAATAGCCCTCTCAAAAGCCTCAGTGTTTACAGTCACACCATCCCCCACCGCACCAAAATCCGTCAAGTTAAAACCCACCGGTCGGAGCTTCGGGAAAGACCTATAACTATAGCTCCGCCGGAAAATAAAGAAGCTGGAGGCGGCGCCGGTGCTCCACTGCTGCCACAAGAAGAAAGTGAAGAATAATGCGATCCAAAGGGTTGCAAAAAATGTCTTGTGGGCTGAAAAGAAAGACGGGATCCACCGCCGTTGGTGGAGGAAGTGGGCCCTTGGCGTCATTTCTGTCTCAGCCATCCTCCTAAAGATTTTGAGGTTTTCAGGTTAGCTTGTTGTTGAGGGGTTTGGTAGTGGGGAGAAAATGCTAGGGTCCATTGTTAACTACGAGGAATTTGATGTGAGAATACGAGGAGGGTAGGGAGTAGAAATCAAGATCCGTGAGATTGAAGGAGGTTGAGAAAAATTAGAAAGTTGGAGTATATTTGAAGGGAAGAAGTTGATCGTTGATCGATCGATCCATTGCAACATGTTTTGGGGAAGCATTAACGAGTAGCTGGCCAGTAATTAGAAAATCGGGGAAAGGCGCAAACATGTAAAAATAAAAATTAAAAAACAAATTTAAAATAAAAAAAAAGACACACATTTGGTGTTTTTTTTTTTTTGTTTTTTTAGGAAAACTTGGTGTCTTCTAAACAAATGAGAATTATGTAAAATGACATAAAAATTACCAGTTTAAAATTAGAAAACGTAAAGGCAGTTATACTAAGCCAAAAAGAAATTTATTTTTTAATATGATGAGTGATACAATAACTAGTGTCCAATATGGGACAATTTAAACACACTCTCTCAAATGACATATAGAGTATCATTTTAAAATTAGAAAACGTAAAGGCAGTTGTATTAAGCCAAAAGGAAATCTATTTTTTAATATAGTGAGTAATACAATTTAATATGGTGAGTTATACAATAACAAATGTCCAATATGGACAATTTAAACACGTTCTCTCAAATGCGGGCTTATAAAGAGCCTAGGCCACATGGCACACAAGACATATAATAGGCATTATAAGGCCAACCAAGAGGTTCAACACTTGCATAATAAAGGGGTGGTTCTGATACCATTTAGAAAATCTAAGGTCAAACATATATAAGATGAGGGGTCTCATCCCCAAAACATATGTTGTGAGGTGAGAGAAGTTCATATCTTAATATGGTGGGTGATATAATAGCAAGTGCTCAATGTGGGACAACTTTAACACCACAAACTACTAGGCCTCTCACAGACATGTCTGCTTGGCCTAAAGAGTGAACTTACATATCGCATATACGCTTAATGAAAGAAAAGCAGCATGATTGGAAGGCGTTGGCTATGCTCAAGCAATACGCGACCAAACATCCAATTGAAGACAGATCATTCATGGGGCCTCTAGTCGATGAATGCATGAGAGGGAGTCAATATCAATCACCACTGATTTAACACCTAAAGATGAAGCAACGAATAGGGCTTGTTGAATGGCCGTAAGCTCAAGTGTCAATTTCGACATCTAGGTGGCACCTAATTTGGTGAGATAAAGCATGCCGAATTTCTCATGTGTGATTGCGGACTATTACTCCAGTGATTGAGGAGTCGTTGGAGCTAGTAGCAAGTTGGATCGATGCGCTATGGGATTTAAAAGGGGTTGAATGAATCACAAGGCTATTTAAAATTCGAAACACAAAGTTTAATTTGATTTTCATCCTAAATAACTAAGTCCGGAAGCCGTAACTTAATTAACTATTACTTGAAGTGTGGTAAGAGGTGACAAAACAAGTTTTAAACAAATTTATTTTAACACAAACCGTGTTTTAGATTGATAAGGTTATACGAGACAAAAAGCACGTTTATGGGTTTGATTGAAATAATCCGGATGACAAAAACAGATAAACCACGTTAATTTGTTAGTTGAACAAATTAAACTGGAATAATACAACTCAATTAAAGGATGCATAGTTACTATTTCGGGTAAATGATTAGAGTGAAAATTGATGATGGTCAGGATAGAGCCTGCCACGTGTCATTCAGATGATGGTGTTATAGAAAAAGTGTATATAAAGGCACCGGGGTCAGGAGCTCCATCTCGGGTTGGCCTGACCCCACAAAGGAGGTCTTCCCTATATTTCCCCGATCTGACCACTGCAGGGCGGCTCGGTCAAGGAACTCGGGAGAGCCTGGTCGAGACGACTTGAGGTGCCCGATACAGGATGTCGGGACTCTTCTCTCCAAGGGGAATTCAAGCACGTGCCGATTTAATTAGATAAAGAAGGGGAATCCTGTGATTGTAGGACGCGGGTCTGCTAATTTAAACATAATCACAATTATATATTAGTAAATGATTTACACAAAATAATCCTTAGGGTTTAGGAGTCTTACGCTTGTCAAACAAGAAAAGAGGCTAGACGCTTTCATATATAAACTACCCTAATGAACTACGGAGAGTTGATTCCAATTGCATTCATTGGATACGTAGGCAATTTGAGGGAACTAACTCTCAAGCTCGGTCTAAATCACATCCCAATTCCCATCTCTATTGTTATTAGTTCTTGGTAAGTCGTTCTAGAGTATTTAGACCCGGATAATACAAGTGACGAGATCCAGCATCGTCAATTGGTGCTAGAAGGAGGGTCTTCTATCAACGACCTCGTCAAGAACAAAGCAATGGCACCCCCAAAGAACACAGGGAAAAAGACCCAAACCCAAGGGGCTGACCCCACAACAACTGCAGCTGGGCAAACTGGTACCGGCGAGGTGGATCCAAACGCAGCCGCCAGCCAAGACCAGACTCATCAAGAAGAAGTCCTGGCAGATCCTGCCTAACAAGCCTTGTTAGAGGCTTTACATAATCTCGACATGGCAGCGTTTAAAAGCGTGTTGGGTCTAGCCCTGAAAGGGCGAGAGGAAGAAAATCCAGAAAATAACGCTCCTAAGGATAGCATACCGCGCAAGGACGATAGAGGGGACACCCTATCCTCCACCTCTGATGCATGGAAAAAACAAGTTAACACGCAGGCACAGGAAGTTGTCCGAGCAGAGCTCGAGGGAATTTTGGGCCGAAGAACGGACGATCTGTCGTTCGAGTCGCCTTTTTCAGAGCAGATCTTGAGCTATCCATGCCCCGATAGATTCAAGATCCCCAAGTTGGAGCCATATGATGGTACAAAGGACCCTCAGGATCATTTGTTTCAATATTTGTAAACGAGCCGAGCCAAGCCAAACACCTTTTGTTTGAATTCGAGCTCGTGATCGTTTGTGTAATAAACAAACAAAAAATCTTAATAGTAGTATCTTTTTTTTCTTTTCAACTTTCAGCAGGTGAAATGTATATACACGATATATTGCTCACGAACTTAATCGAGCGCTCGCGAGCTTGGCTCGTGTTTGTTCATTAATAAACGAGCTTGATTATTAGTTTGAGCTTGATTATTAGTTCGAGCTCGTGATTGTTTGTGTATTAAACAAACAAAAAAAATCCTAATAGTAGTATATTTTTCTTTTCAACTTTCAGCAGTTGAAATGTATATACATGATATATGGCTCGCGAACTTACTTGAGCGCTCGCGAGCTTGGCTCGTGTTCGTTCACTAATAAACGAGCTTGATTATTAGTTTGAGCTCGATTCGTTATCTTTCAAAAAAAAACGATCACGAGCTTTACCGAACCAAACACGAGCCTGTATGCAAACAGCTCGGTTCGTTTGCAGCTCAATGCTTATCTGATATTTTGTTGGATTTTGTGAGCACGAAACTATGAATGATATTTTGTTGGATTTTGTGGGTATGAAACTATGAATGTAAAGTGTTAGAAGTGAATTCATAAGTCATCTTATCCGGAGATGAGATATGAATAACCTTCGACAGTGTCTTTCTTACCTAGCAAAAGTTGACACTCATACCTTACCATTTCAAGAGTTCAAGGAGTCTGTGATACGGGGAATGGTGAAACCCTTGAGGTGTTTTACAAATATGGTACAACGAATACACAATTTCGTTTGGATTATCACCTCCGACGGAAAATCGAACTATTGCCACCTCCAATTTCTACCAAATTACCGCCAAAATGCAAACAAAACAACATACTTACATGATTTGGTTCAAAGTGATGCTGTTCTTAGCTTTACTTAGCGAAATTTATCTACTCCGGCGTCTTTTCCAACAGGACTCCGGCGAAATTCCTAGGTTTGTTTTGTTTCAAATGAAAAAAAAGAAGACGTTATGTAATGGGGGGAGTTAAAAGAGTTTTTAAAAAGAGATGTAACGTAGGGGTAGAAATTAGAGGGACTAAAATGTTTAATTTTTAAAACATTAGAGACTAAAGTGTTCAGTTTTTAAAAGTTATTAAATGAATTATTTTTAAGTGGTGTCTTGAATGATTAGGTGGTGTGATAAAGTAAATGAAAAATAATAAATTAAAAGGTATCGATAGTATTTTCGTGTTGCCGATAGAAACCGCCTATTATTATTGAAGGCTTGAATTGCATTTATTTTATTTATTGGAAATGAAATGTATATTTTGATATTTGTGGTGTAGATAGTAATTTTAACATTATTTTGGTGGTGCTTGAAGTAAAGTATTAATAAAACTATCCGATGTGGTTCTGAAAATAACTTAGAGATTACGAAAATAATGATTGTATTTGTAGCAGTTTCATGGTGTCAACTGAAGTCGTCATACAAAATTCCAACATACGACCCACTATCCTACAAATAGGAAAGATTAAATAATAATAATAATAATAATAATAATAATAATAAATAAAAATAAAACAAAAACAAAAAAACGTAGCCAATGGTTGAGGCAATAGAATCACATGAGTTGCTACAAAACTATCCACTCTCCAGGCGAGCGGGCGGGATGGATGTGGATAAGTGTCCAAGCCACATCCTTCAAATCTCATCCTCTAGCTACTGCCTACTGAGGACATCGATCCGGTGCTCTTGGCGTTTCGAAAATGGCCTTGTCCATTGCTTCCACTCCACTTTCAAAAAACATCTTCTTACAAAGGTTAATGGGTTTATACATGTTTCCGGCTCCATTCTTTTCTTTCTTTATCTATCATTAGGAAAAGTCATTAATTAATTGTGAACTACTCTGTTATACTATTAAATTGTTTCAGGGGACTCTCTGCAAATTGTTCAAGGGGAAAATGTAAGACAATCTTGGAAATGTTAAGAAGAAGTCGGTTAAATGCCACAAAAGGAGTGTCAAGTGTATGCCAACCTCTTCCGCCCGATAGGCCCTTGTGGTTTCCTGGCAGTTCACCTCCCGAGTGGCTCGATGGCAGGTCTCTCTCTTCCTTTATTATTATTATTTTTTTTTTTTTTTCTATCTTTCTTATATAAATCTTCGCTTCAATTTGAAGTAATCAAAATATTGAGAATGTTTGTTGTTAAGTGGTAGTACCGAAAAATTGGCTTTTTGCCATGAATTTTAAGTTTGATTTGTGTACTTTTTCTTCTTGTAAAGCATAGTTGCTATGTGCATATGGTGTAAGAGGAAGAGGATTGGTATAGTTCAAAATCCTTTCATGTTGTATTTCTGTATAGTTGATGCTCATTTGTACGGTTGAATCCGTGAAATAAAGGTGTTAACGGAGGTTGGTCAGGGCGGAAGATGCTCTAGTCGCTTAAGTAAGAGGTCTCGAATTCGAGCTCTTGTGGGTACAACAAACCTTGTTGGAAAAGGTCCCCACCTTTGGTGCCACGGATGGATACCTCTTGCGATAGGATTTTTTTTTTTTAATAATTAAAATCTGCAAAGTTTGTATTTTGTTGTTAAAAACGTAGTTTTAGGCTCCAAAGACCTTACTGGAACAAATTTCTGGATAAAAAAAATGTAGTTTTAGACTCCGATTACCCATTGGAACAAATTCCTGGATAAAAAATATAGTTTTAGACTCTGATGACCTATTGGAACAAATTCTTGGATCCGCCACCGCCCCCTAAATAATTAAAACGTGATGTGTTAGGACTGATTGATGAATATAAGTTACTCTTGATTAAACAATGGTCTGCAGTTGTCCTATCTTTTTTTCTTAACTTATTATTAGGTAGTGAAAACCAATGGTGTTAATTAGGTACCTACCAACTTCCATTTTCTTTTAGGTTTTGTGCCCCACCCTTATATGTATGCAAATCTGTCTTCTCATGCTAACATACATACATGATTCTCTAATTCATTGTTTGCAGCCTTCCCGGAGACTTTGGTTTTGATCCATTAGGACTAGGTAATACATTTCATTTTGTCTATCTGTTTATATAACGACTCGTACGTTTATTTTTTTTCTCGGTATGTTCTACCCACTTTTTTTCCGTCTTTGTAATTAGGATCTGATCCAGAACTGCTCAAGTGGTTTGCACAAGCAGAGCTAGTGCACAGCAGATGGGCAATGCTAGCCGTAGCCGGAATCCTAATCCCGAATGGCTCAAAGCCTCGGATTCATAGAAAACTACTCTTGGTATGATGCTGGAGCTCGAGAATACTTTATCGATCCCGCCACCTTATTTGTAACTCGGATGGTATTGATGGGGTGGGTAGAAGGTAGAAGATGGGCGAGATATGATAAACCCTGGTTCATCGACGACAGTAACCGACGTTTCGAATAAGAAGAAGCCTAAGGTAGATGTGGGATACCCTGGAGGTTGTGGTTTGATCCAATGATGTGGGGTAGAGGATCGCCCGAGCCGGTGATGGTTTTGAGGACTAAAGAAATCAAGAATGGAAGGCTTGCGATGTTAGCTTTTGTTGGGTTTTGTTTCCAAGCTGTTTATACCGGAGATGGCCCTATCGAAAATTTGATGGCTCACCTTGCTGATCCTGGCCACTGCAACATCTTTTCGGTACGAGTTTCTTCATCTTCTCATTTTCGTGATCGCGAACCCTGCTTTTTTTTTGCTTTTTATGGCTAAACATATTCTGTGAACTCAAATATTGCAGGCTTTCACATCACATTGACACTGTGTGTTTGACACTGTGTGTTCTCTGGAGTGGAAGAGAAGAGACACTTGGGACTTGAAAGCTGAAGAAGAACTATAAGAATCTCTCTCTCAGACTACTCTCGTGGTTACGAGTAACGTCCATGGATTCCTCGTTGCGGCGACCATGCATCATGTGTATTCACCCATTTATTTAAAAGCATTTATGGCTGAAGATTCTTTCAGATATCATTTCGTACCAACATTATCCGATTAGAAAAAAACAAACGCTTCTATAGATACATACAATCGGTTTTTAATGGGCTGAGCAGTGTGAAAATATACCTTCCTTCCTCCAACCATTACAAGGTACCACCGTCTACATAGAGTGAGTACTAGCTAGTAGTGTTTTTAACGAGCCAAATCGAATAGCTGTCATTCAAACTCGAGCTCGTTTAACAAACGAACATGTTCGTATTCATTCATTTAACAAATGAACATAAAATCGTGTTCGTGCTCGGCTCGACAATAATAGCATGATGTTTGAGCTCGAGCTCGAGTTCTGTTCATTGGTCAAATTAATAGTAATGATACGGGCACAACGGTTGTGTCACAACGAGTGACACAACGATGATCTGCATCGTTGTTAATAATTTGTCTAAATTGATCAGATATAAATTTCACATGATCAACGGTGCAGATCACCGTTGTGTCACTCGTTGTGGCATAATCGTTGTGTCATATCATTACTCGTCAACTTAATTTGTTTTGCTCGAAACAGAGCTCGAGTTCAAGCTTGGCTCGTTCAGTAAAAATATTACTTTTGCTCAAAAGAGAGCTCGATCTCACGTCTCTTTTGACCGGAAAACAAACCTTGTTCTAAAATAGGTTAATTACTAAGTTTTCAACACCAATACTTACATACTTGATACTTTTGAAAGAAACGTCACCAAAGGGTCTAAAACAAATTCTGATACAACATAATGCATATTACAAGTAATCATCAGCTGAAATAAAGTCTGGTGGTACATCGTACGTGCATCCAAAATATAAGTCCAGTACATCATGAGAAAGCCTATACAACTGTAGGCATTCAAAATTTAGCCAACTTCCCAATATGATAGAACCAACTGGGGTGCTGCAGTATAAAAAACAAAAACAAAAGCTGTTGCAGATAAGGTTTGTAAAATAATTGAAAGCATCAACATCTGCAGAGCCCCATGATAATCCTTATGGTGCAATAACATATAGAGAAAAAGAAATAACCAAAAGTAAAAGATGATAAAGAAACAATAGGAATAGACCGTAAAGAAACGAAATCACAACCTATTTATCAATGTCATGTATCCACATAACCATATCCAGAAAATAGTTGACGATGTTGGATACCGTCTAACGTGTGATCCGGGCCTAAATAATTCTTAGAATGATTTATCAAGAACTTTTAGCAATGGGGATAGTGATTTTGATTTGTTTTGGACTGAGCCTGAGAGTTAGTTTCTCTCAAGTTGCTTACGTATCTAATGTGTGTAATTGGAATCCAGTCCCTCGTAGTTCCTTAGCGTTTATTTATATAGGGGCGTCTCGCCTCATATTTCTTGCCCTGCAAGTATTGTATTCATTTCTTGGCCCTTAAGGATTAATTCGGGTAAATCCCATTGATAAGGGATAATTATAACTGTATTTAAACTATAACATCAATGTCATATAACCACGGGATTCTTCCCATCGTTATCCTATTATATAGGCGCATATGTGAATTATCAACGTAAGGAAAGACCCAGACGTCCTGCACTGGGCTCCTCAGGTCGTCCCGACTTGGGTATCAAGACACGCCTCATTTGTGACCGAGCCGCCCCTGCGGTGGTCCGATCCCGGGGAGGGCGGGGCAGGCCTCCCGCCTGGGGTTAGGTCCGACTTACGTCGGGCCCCTGGCCTCAACAACTATTACTCGGTTCTTCCTTTATTTACTACAATGCCACTATCCCGAGTGACACGCGCAGCGTTTACTCAGCGATAATCGTCAATAGTGTTGTTCATATATATATATATGACTACTAAATTTAATTAATATGATTACAGTCGTGATGGGAATAAACTAACCAAAACGAGCAAAAATAACCTCTACATTTTTTCACACAGTCTAAATTTTTCTGCTATATTCTCTTCATATATCCTCCCTCTCTTCTATTCTTCACATCACAGCCAGGCCAGGGACGTACACTATACATAGGGGCGATCGCATGCATCTACGTAAAAACACTAAGATATATATGTTATGTATTTTTCGCTCCCTTTTAAAAAAATTTATTCGTCCCTACATTTTATAGTTAATTTTATTTGTGACAAAAAAATTATCACGTAAATAAAAATACATCGTTATTATAAAAGTGATACATTTAACACATTATTCAAAATATTTTAACTATGAAATAATAATAATACTAATAAAATATAATATAAAGTCAAGAAAAGGGGCTAAGCATTAAATTCCTATGTTTGCTACTCCCTCATCGTTGTTGTTAATGTATTAAAAGAACAAAAAAAAATCTACAATAAGTATATATTCTTTATTGAATAGTATAAGAGGGATGTTAATTATAGTATATAGCTCAATGTTCAGTTCACTTAATTAATATAATTTCTCCCCATTTCATTCTTCTGCATCTTTTTGTTTCTTTCCTTTTCTTGCTTTATTATTTACTCAAGTTGTGTCAAGTTGGTCATTAAGTTTGGATTAGTCATGCTTTTGTTATGGATATTTAAATACTTAAATGGTGCTGCATGTATGTTAAGCAATATTCCAGGATTTTCAAGGTTGTTGATAAATTAAAGTAAAGGTTCAAGTAATTAAATTGTTATAAAGTAGCACTCAGCTTTGAACTTTCTTGTGATGTTTAAACTTGTTCAACAGGAACACTCTTCAACTTAATAAGATGGATGAGCAAGCCAACAAATCATCAAAACTCCACCAATTAATCATCTAAATTCACAAACTCATGAGAGAACCATGGAACAACTTAGGTGGCCTGATTTGCAGACATTCGTTAATCAATTGCCAAGCTGTTTTCCCACCTAATTGGCTTCCGGGGTCTTCATTTCAATTCCTTCGTCCCCCGGCGGGTGTATTATACCCTACAACGTACTTATATATGGGCCCAAGAAACTCACCAGAAAATGCGACGACAAATTTCAACCAGAACATGTCTTTTTTCCAAGCACCATCTCAGTTGCAAAGTTTAGATACTCAACCCTCCCAGAAATCAAGCAGTAAAAGTAAGACTAGTGGCGGCGCTTCACTCGTCATTTAGTAGTAGAAATGAAAATTAAAACAATGCTTTTTTTAACAAAACCAATATCCATACATAAATGAAATGAAACCAATAGCTTATTGAATAAAAAACTAGAACAATGTATTGAATCAATACAAAAAAACCATTCATCGGGAAATCAATAGCTTATCGAATACTATTAACAAAAAAATCGCACTGAACACAGTAGTAGTGAGTAGTAGTAGACGGAGGAGAAATGAATTAAATTGTGCATACTTTTTTTTATAAATTGTGGATATATATATATATATATATATATATATATATATATATATATATATTGTTCTTGAAAGAAAAAGATGCTGGGAGGGGAAGTGGAGTGCTGCTGCTACGCAGCATGACAGAAAGAGACGTGAAATCTGATAGGGTTTAGTTATAGCATTTATTCAAAATAATTTATATATATATAAATAAAAATAAAAGTAGCACACAAGATTCGAACCTACATCTACAAGGTAGAATATCTACTCTAACACCACTACACCAACACACAGTAATATCATTTTATTGATTGTTGGACTTCTTATATAAAAACAAAATTGTAAAACATGTAACTATGGACCCCCCTTGTATCGTGGGCCCGGGTCGGTCGCCCATCCCGCCCGGGCCCAGGGCCGGCCCTGACTAGTGGTGCCAAGGTCAAAGAACATTGGACTGTTGATGAGGATAGATGTCGATGTGACTTTGATGAGTAAAAATCTCAGTGCATCTTAACAAATTCAAAAGCGAGTGGGGCGTCAATAGTGTTTTTACATTTTTACTTATAAAAACTTGTCGATTTTCGGATCTCAGTGGGGGCCGGACACCCCCCTTTGCAATGCTGGGTCCGTCCCTGATAGATGTGGAGCTTTCTGTTGCATGGTTGAAGATATCTGAGGACCCTATTAATTACTGGGAATAGTCAGCGCCAAGCTGCATTTTGGAGACGTGTGACTGCTGAATTTAACCAACAAATGAAGGACAAAGTGCGTAACCATTCATCAAGGACAGAGTATGCAGCAACAGCTCGTTTGGGGATCATTCATCCAGCAGTTTAATTCAAGGTGGTCTGGCTTACATGCATGCTACGGTAACAAGAAACTTGGAAAGTGGGTGGACCGTGGAACAAATGGTGTAGAAAATCTAGGCCCTAACCCATATAAGAGGAGGAGTAATTAGAGTCCATATTTTCTACATAATATCAGAGCCACCCATTTATTGTGCAAGTGTTGAGCTTCTTTGTTGGCCTTAAGAGTGTCCTAGGCCCACACTTGAGGGGTGTGTTAAAGTTATCCCACATTGGGCACTTGATATTGTATCACCCACCATATTAAGAGATGAGCTTCCCTCACCTCATAACCTAGCTTTTGGGGATGAGGTATCTCCTCTTATATGGGTTTGAGTCCATATTTTCTACAAATGGTAAATCTTGTTCTCATCTTTTTTAACATTTCAATGATAAAATTTATTAATATATGGTTGTTATATGAAAAGATGGGCTGGATTATGCCATTTTATTTCACGGAAACACATACTGATCATTTTTCTATATAAAAAAAATTATACATATCGAGTAAAAAAAAAAGAAAATAAACTATACATATCATTTGTGAGTGTCTTTCCCCAATAATAATAATAATAATAATAATAATAATAATAAAGCATGGACAAAAGAAGGGAAATATGTCTGGACACACTGTATAGTTCAATATAAACCACACAGTTTCATTCTGTATTTAAACTATGCTGGTTACGATCGTTCAATTGCATTACTTCACCTCAAAAACTACTCTTCACAAAAGACAAGGTATTACCCAAAAGAAGTTATACACAATAAATGAGTTTTTAAAAATAAAAATAAAAGAAACAAAACCTGTCAAGAACTCAGAAATGGGTCTGGGACAAAAGATATGAGAAAGAACTAGAAAATTATTTCAACCAAAAAAAATATAATATTTCGTTTCCGTCTAATTTGTGTTAAGAACACCTCAATAGTATGCATTACAATTTTATGTTGTTTGTGAAGCAGCATTTAACAAATAATATCATAATATTTATGTGGTGTAGGAGTCCAGAGCCAGGGCAATGTATCAGTCAAAATACAAGGAAATGTTCAAGTTCGAAAGGTGTTGGAAAGTATTGCGGGATAGCTACAAATGCAATATCCAGTCAGTTCATGTGCCCGGTGGCTTAATCAGGAATTTTTTTCGGTGTGGTCTTGGTATATAGACTGCAAAGCTAAAAAGAATCCGGAAAAAAAATCCGGGGTGGTTTTGGTACATGAACTGCAAAGCTAAAAAAATCCGAAAACTATCTTGGTATATAAACAGCAAAGCTAAACAAATTCGGGGAAAAATGTTGATAGTGGGATTTGAACCTATAACCAACTATTATGGAGACTAAAAAAAATCCGGGGATTTGAACCTATAACCTAGGTTTATGGAGACTAAAAGAAGGTTTGATCTTAAACGACTAGGATAGACAACTTTGTATTAAAAAAAAAGAAACATAACATACTAATATTAACAGTAATACTAATACAATTATAAAAATAATTTTTTTTGTTTTTTTTTCAAAATTTGGGGTGGTGTTGAGACCACCCCACCCCTAAGATAGATCCGCTCCCCTGCGCGTGCCACCGTTGAGTCAAGAAGATAAAGAATACGTAGATGTAGACACCGAGTCTCCATTGCCCTCAAAACATCGAAACCCGAGACCGGTGTCTCCCACCAAACATGAATCGTAAAAGAGCAAAATCCACTTTTCACCTGGTCCAAAGATCGAGGAAGAAGCGTAGGCCACTGGAGTGAAGAAGGCCATAAGCCAACAAGAAAGAATTAAGCAAAAGTTCACCGACCAAACAAACTTTACTAATGGGAGTTGAAGCTAAGGCGGATGAGAGACATAAGATATTAAGATTCGAATATTTTGTATTGAATTACTTTTCAATTGTGGGATACATCCTATATATATAGTTACAAGAGTGAGTCGGTCGAACTATCTATGTGAGTCTAGAAATATCAGAGTATTACAATGAATAAATATAATACTAATAATGATACAAAATATATAATACAATTGTGCTAATACCACCCCTCAAGTTGGGCGTGGTAAAACGCCTAACTTGTCACGTTGATGGAGGAAGGCTGGGCGAGGTAGAGATTTCGTGAGACAGTCGGCAAGCTGATCAGAGGCATTGACATGAGCAACTCGGAGAGAACCATTTTGTACTTGATCACGAATGAAGTGGTAATCTATGGCGACGTGTTTCATGCGAGAGTGAAACACCGGGTTGAGGCAAAATTGAGTGGTGCCGAGATTGTCACGATAAATAACCGTGTGTCGAGGGGCGAAAGGCGAGATCCGCAAAAGGAATGTGAGCCGCTTGATTTCGGTGGCGGCGAGCTACGGCTCTATATTCGGCCGGTGGTGGAACGGGCAATCAGAGTACGCTTTTTGGAGCTCCAGGAGATGGCATTTTTTCCTAGATAAATGACATGAGCACTAGTGGATGAGAAGTCCGGATTACCGCCCCAGTCAGCATCCGAGAATGCATGAAGTATGAGAGGGGAGTCGCGATATAACTGTATGCCATAGGTAGTCGTTCCAGCAACATAGCGAATGAGGCGTTTGACATAAGACCGGTGAATATCCGTTGGGCGTGCATAAATTGAGATAATTTATTGACCGCAAACGCAATATCCGGACGAGTGAAGATCGGATATTGGAGGCTTCCGACTACCATACGATAAGAGGATGGATCGCCATAGGTGTACCATTGGTGGCTTTGAGATTGGATAAAAATCGGTGGGCACGGGCGTGGCTCTCGAATTTGCATCTTGCATGTTGAGCTTGACAAGTAAGTCCTGCATATAACGTTGCTGTGAGAGAATAAAGCCAGCAGGATTAGGTATGACTTCAATACCCAGGAAGTAACGCAATGGTCCAAGATCTTTAAGAGCAAATTTGTTGCCAAGACGGGTGATGAAGTTCTCTAATACAATAGGCGCATTTCCTGTAACAATGAGGTCATCAACATATACGAGAACGTAGAGAATTATACCAGCAGATTTATAAATGAACAAAGAGGTATCGGATTTAGCATTGGTAAAACCAGTAGCAGCTAAGAAATTTTTCAGCTCGTCATACCAGGCCCGGGGGGCCTGTTTTAAACCATATAATGCCTTGCGAAGTCTGCAAACGTGAGTGGGCCGAGCTGAATCAATAAAACCTGCAGGTTGAGCCAGATAAACATCCTTATGTAAGTGACCCTGCAAGAAAGCATTATTAATGTCTAGTTGCCTGAGAGACCACCCCTGCGTTAAAGCCAGAGAGAGCACAACCCGAATAGTGGGGGGCTTGACAACAGGACTGAATGTGTCATAGTAATCGATGCGGTATACCGAGTAAAGCCCTTGGCAACTAACCGAGCTTTGTAACGATCAATGGAGCCATCAGGTTTGTATTTTAGGCGAAAAATCCACTTGGAACCAATTATGTTAAATGATGGATCATAAGGCACAAGATCCCAGGTGTGATTACGCACCAAAGCGTTGAATTCCTCTTGCATCGCTTCTCTCCATTGAGGGTCTTTTAGAGCTTGAGTGATAGAGGTGGGTTCAGTGGGGGGAAAGGGTTTGGTTTCTGTATGAGCATGGAGGTTAAGTTTCTGGATGGGGCGATAAATATTGTTTTGAGAACGAGTGCGCATGGAGTGAGCTGGTGGAGGCGGAGGAGGAGGAGGTGATGGGAGAGTAGGAGGTGATGTAGGTGGAGGTGGATGTGGTTGTGGTTCGGCCAAAGGTATAGGGGAAGGATTGGGAGGAGGAGTAGGGAGCCAGTCGGAGACATGGACCGGAGGAGAAGATGATTGGGTTTCAGTGGTGACGCCCGGAAAAACAGTTTCAACAAATTTGACATGACGAGAGACATACATTCGAGAGGAGGTAGGGTCAAAGCAATAATAAGCATGTTGAGTAAGTGAGTAGCCAAGAAAGATGCAGGGTTTAGATCGGGGTTCGAGTTTGTGGGTAGTATAGGGACGAAGCCAAGGGTAACAGAGGCATCCAAAAATCCGAAGTTTCTTATAGTTGGGTGCTTCGTTAAAAATTAATTCATAAGGTGACTTCATTTGGAGAACTGGGGTAAGCATTCTATTGATGAGATAAACTGCTGTAGCGAACGCATAGGGCCAAAATGTGGATGGAAGGGAGGCATGTGTGAGTAGGGCAAGTCCGGTTTCAACAACGTGCATATTACGTCGTTCAGACAGTCCATTGTGTTCAGGTGTATGAGGGGGTGTGGTGAAAAAAGAGATTCCATGTGTGGCAAGATAGTCACGTAGACCGATAAATTCACCGCCATTGTCCGAGTATAACATTTTAATGGTTTGACCAAAGAATTTTTCCACTATGGTTCGAAAACGAATAAAGGTCGGTGCAACATCAGACTTACGCATTAAGGGGTAAAACCACACATATCGGGTGTAATGATCAACAATGATTAAAAAATATTTAAACCCATCAGTAGATAAAACAGGGGAAGTCCAAATATCGGTGAATAAAGTCTCGAGGGACGGGAAGTGGATAAAGTAGAGACATGAAAAGGAGTTTATGACTCTTATTGACCAAACAAAATTTGATGCGACAAAGTGGAGGGCGAAGCCTCTAAAGCAAAAACATTAAGAATCTTATTGAGAATAAAAGCGGGTGGGTGCCCTAAACGATGATGCCAGGTTGATGTCGTGGCTTTATTGGACGCGAAAGCAAGCAAGGGTTTAGACGGCCATTCATAAAGGCCATTTTTAGCCGGACCACTGAGAAGAGTCTGTTTTCGTCTTGATGTCCTTCACATTAAATTCATGGGGTAAGAATTCGCAGACACATTATGGGGTCGACATAATTGAGATATAGATAACAAAAGTTACGAGACATTTTGGGCACACATAGGACATTAGTTAAATTAAAGGACTTGGAATTAGATAATGGTAAGGATATAGAACCAGTATGAGTGATAGAAAGGGCGTTACCGTCTCCGACCATGATATCATCTTGACCGAGGTACGGAACGTGAAGAGAGAGATTCTGGAGATCATTTGTCACGTGATGGGTGGCTCCACTATCCATAAGGAATGGGGCTGAGGGCTGAGCAGTGTTGGAATCAGATGGGCCGGTAGCAATGTGGGCTGTTGGCGTGAGTTGTAGGGAACTGCATATGTTTAATTGAACCAAGTCGAGTCTGCATATGTTTGATTTGAGGATGAGAACTTTCTTGAATGCCCAGGTGTGCGCAGAATCGCACTTGCCAAGGTAGGGACGAGGGCCGGAGCTATCATTCTTTGGTCACGGTGGAGGGTGGTTGGTGGAGTCGCCATTATAAGGCTATTGTCTGCTGCCGATTATTGAAGGTGAAGCGGTCATTCTTTGATTATTGCGAGAGAGGCTGGGAGGAATTTCCGCCATTGATTAAATTGGTGGCCATGGCGGGTCTGATTATAGGCGGCGTGAGCAGAAGCAGGTGAAAACAGGCCGGAAGAGGAGGATTTTCTTGCATTTGGAGGCCGAAAATTCAACAATTTTTCATGGAGTTCTTCGAACGAAATCGGGTTCTCTCGGGCTCGAATAGCAGTAGCAAGGGGTTGATATTCTTCACCAACGTTTGATAAAATCAGGTCTGTTAGATCATCAGAGTCCACCGGAGCATCGAGAAGGGCCAATTCATCAGCTTTGTGTTTGACGGCATACATGAATTCGCTTATAGATTGGGTTCCACGGGTCATCTCCCTTAAATTTTCTTTGAGAGTCAGGACTCGACCCCTTGATTTCTTGGCAAATGTTTCCTGGAGAATAACCCACGCTTCATGTGAGGTTTTTGCTTTTCTCAGAAAAGTAACAATCTGAGGAGTACAGGCAGCGACAAGGGTATGAAATAGCATACAATCTTGACGTTTCCAGGTTGTCTAATCCGGGTTTTCCTTCGTAGTTCCATTCGATTGCACCGTTTTTGGTGGGGCAGTGGTGGTACCATCAAGGTACCCCATGAGATCATAAGCAATGAACAGTGGTTCCATCTGCAAAATCCAAATTCCATAATTGGTGGAGTCTAGTTTTATTGGGGTTTGTGTGGCTGGGTTGAATGTGATGGGGGAATTGTTGGTTGCCATTGAGTCAGAGGAGCAGGATGAGAGAATATGTTGAAGGAGGTTGAAAGGGAGGGATACAGAGAAGGAGGTTGACCTGCGAAAAAAAAAGGAATGAGAAGGAGGCGTTGAAGGATGAGAGAAAAGCGTTATAGAGGAATTCAATGCTCCGATACCATATTAAGATTCAGAATATTTTGTATTGAATTACTTTTCAATTGTGGGATACATCCTATATATATAGTTACAAGAGTGAGTCGGGTCGAACCTATCTATGTGAGTCTAGAAATATCTAGAGTATTACAATGAATAAATATAATACTAATAATGATACAAAATATATAATACAATTGTGCTAATATAAGAGACAGGAAGAGTTAAAGCGGCGCAGTGATGATATTTTGGACCAACGGTTTGAAGAGCAAAAACGGTTGGTTCAGACGGAGCATTCAATTACCATGGAAAACCAAAAAACGCAAATAATGAAGGATGTGAAATATATTTCTGATGAGCTCGTGGAGGCGTACCGAAAACTTCAAGCACTAAAAAAATCATCCTTTATGACCCCACAAGAGCAATATGAGTATGAGATGAAAAGGGAGTGGGTAGACATGCTTCAAGCCCAACGTGCGGCAAAAAGTTGTCATATTCTTTTACACTTGCATTCTTGTGTTTTCTTAGCTTATAATTATTTTTTCAAAATTATTGTGATCAACTTCACTGATCTACTATTTTCTTATGTAGAGAGGAAGCTTAATCTTGCTACATCACCAGTGCAGTCATCAGAGGCCCAACCTTCTGCTTCCGAGGTTTCTACATCTAAAATTACTCCGCGTCATCTAGATGATGAGGATTGGACGACTAACCATGACGTCTAATCTAGGTATGTGTTCTTCTCATGATGTATTTACCATATATTTTATGCTACTATATATATGCTCTTTTTTCCTAATGAATTTGAAAATTCTGCTTCGTTTTTGTTTCCAGTCTTTCGCTTGTATATGAAGGACATGTTTTTGAAATTTTGCTGAAAAAAAAGGAAGGTATAAACTTTTGACGAAGAAAATGAAGTTCTAAATTTTTTATGAAGAAACAAAAGTTCTAAAGTTTTGGTATTCTCAACGGGATTGTGTTGGTAAACATTATCTTAGTATGCTGTTTTTTTTCCCAACTTTTATTTTTTGAATTCAATGGCAAACCAAAAGTTCTATTTGGAGTTCTTTTTCTACTCATGCTTGCATGTACTGATGTACTGCATCTGCTATTTCGACTGTGACGCTTAAAAGAATATATATATATACACTAGAAAAATACACGTGTGTTGCACGTGTTTAAATTAAACAAATATTTTTATACTTAAGAAAATTTGAATTGTGGTATAATATTACATCCATTGTTAAGTGTATGTTTGATTTATAAAGTAATTAAATATTGAATATGAAATTTAAATAAAATGAATTCATGCTTGATGTAATTATTTTATATCTCTTTCTCATGCACGTTGAATAAATATTTACATGTATGTTACGTTTATCTTTGCTTAATAGGATTAGAATTATTGGTTACGAAATTGTATATTTGACTTGAACATATAAGGGGTTTGCATTAAATCTTTGGTACATATTTTTTTGTGTGTGGATATTTTATAAGTTTCTCCTAGCCTGAATAAATAATATCATCAAAATCATAGGCATTCAAGCAGTCATGTATGCAATTTTAAATAGAAATATTTTAATAGTTTTATTTTATTTTAGTTGCAAATAATATTTGTTATGAAATTTATTGTCAATCATGTTTCTTGACCATGTAGATGGAGAATTATGATTGATATTACATGAGTAATACAAAATTCTTTTTCTTGTATACCGATCAATCATTTAAAAGGAGCCTGTTTTGATATTATCTTAAGCTTGATAAGAATTGATAAATAAATAAATAAAACGACTATATTTGATAGAAAATAAATACGTTGATAAATAATGAGAAACATGTTATAGTGGAAACAAACTAACAATATCAGTCATATGTTACATCAGAAATTAGACAGTTATATTTTTTTCATTATCGGTTATATTAAATAACTATGACATTGTTCTGATTAAATATTATTCAAATATATGTGGTTAAAAAATTATTTATGATTGTAATACTTAATTTTAACATAATAAAAGAACACACAAAGATACTTCAACTTGATTGTATGAAATAATTAAATATTTTATTATGATACAATAATTTTTTTGAAACAGATACAGTATATTTATGCTAGCTATATCAGTATACATGAGTTTTAACTGTTCATGCATAATCATATATTTATGTTATATGATGATAATAATCCTTGTATTTTAAGTTATATAAGGATGAATAATACTATATATAATCATTTTTTGTTTGTATTTATTCTATTATTTTAAAATGTATCAATTAAGATAAACTCTCAATTGTCTTAACCTATTTTGACTTTTGTCTTTAGGCTTCATGAAAGTTGTAGCTTTTATATTTCTTCACTATAGAAATATTCTCTCTTTCGTCCGTGGATGTAGGTCATATTGCCAACCGCGTAAATATGATGTTTTGTCTTTTTTCTTCTGTCTGTTATTTTGTGTTGCCGTCGTTAAGGATTATCGCTCGGGTTTGTTTTTCTTAACAAACCGCCCGGTATCAAAGCCGAGTTTTTGAAAATTATCCATTATGACGGTAATTAAGTATTATATTGAGAAGTTTGAAAGAAAAGTCAACTTCGAGATGTGGCAGTTGAAGGTGGAGGTCATGCTGATTCATGATAGCTTGGAGCCTTGGATGTTGCGCTACTTGAGAATGAGGAAAAGCCATAGAATATGTGAAATAAGGAGTTTGATGGTCTCAACAAGAAGGTCAAGTTAGGTATTATCTTATGTCTTTTTTATGAGGTTTAAGAGAGCTAGCCACTAAGGTTACTGGTAAGGATTGGTGGGGAAAATTAAAATCCTTGTATATAAAAAAAAAAAACACTGTGGAGAATAGTCTTTATTTAAAAGCAAAGTTTGTGTATGTTTCGTCAGTATGAAGGGTCATCTATATTATCTCATTTGGATGAATTTGATTCTCTGTTTACGGATTTGAGTAATATAGATGCTAGATCAGACCCTGTTGTTATCGTGTTCACTGCCCCAATTGTTTACGCATATTATAGAAACAATGCTTTATGGTGATTATTGTAAAAAGATTGGGTAAATCAAATCTAATTGCTTTCGACTTAAGAACAAAGAAAAACGTAAATAAAAGAAAGAGAATTGCAAAGGAGTCAGCTCAGGACAGTATTGTAGAAGATGAAAGTGATGGAGAGATTTTCTTTGATGATGATAAATTAAGGTCTGTTAATGAATGAATATCGGGTTTTTGTTGCTCGTATCATGTATGAGTCAATTCAAGGTTGCCGATATTGGTACGGTTAGAATCAACACCCATGATGGTGTTGTCAAAAGATTTACGCAAGTCGGTCATGTTCCAAATTTGAAGAAGAATCTCATCTCTTTGGACGCATTTGAGACTCTTGGAGATAGGTACACCGCCGAAGGTGGAGTTTTGAAAGTAATTAAATGCGTTCTGGTTGTCATGGAAGCTTACAAGTATGGTAGTTCGTGTATTTTACATGGATCCACAGTCATTGGCGCTTCTGCAATCTTTACATCATCATGTTCAGAATTAGATATTACGATGTGTCGTATGTTTGTTAAGGTCAACCAGTTCTTGGACTTGTTTGACACTTTTAAAGACTTTGGAGTTTGTGGACTATTTTTGGATGCTAGACTTTTTCCCACGGTGAAGAATTGTTAAGTAGTGGGAGCAAATTTCCACATCATCACTTTAGATTTAAGAGCCGACGATGCGCTTAGTATATAATAGGCTTGAGCCTATTATTTTACGATTTACCAATTAAGATAAACTCTTCATTGCCTTAGCCTATTTTGGCTTTTGCCTTCAGGTATCAAGAGAGTTGTATTTTATGTATGTCTTCAATATAGTAATATTCTCTAATTTGCCCGTGAATGTAGGTCATATTGACCGAACCACGTAAATTTGGTGTTATGTCTTTTTTTTCCGTTAGTTATTTTTATCATTGTTAAAGGCTATCGCTTGGGTTCGTTTTTTTCTAACAAATTATTATTATATTAATTGAATCTTGTTTCATGTTTTGATGTTTATTATGCTCCCTTCGGGTTATCTTATAATTGATAACCTAGTTTTAGTCATTTCGGATTCTTAATGACTTTCTAATAACATATTTTTGGTAATATTGTATAATTTAGGTGATAATACGAATAATTGTTTATATGTTTGGGCATCTTTTTTGCCGGGACTAAGAAAACTACAATTACAATTCAATTTGATTTTAAGTTTTGTTAGTAGGAAAGACGAATAGGTTTCAAAATAAGGTTGACTATATCATGTATTTCATCTTAATTTTTTTTTGCATACCAAGTTTTGAAATTTTAATTATGAAAAATATTTTTCTATTCAGAACAAAATTATCAGCATGTTGTATTTTAGTGAAAATATATTTTCATTGCGTTTATAATTACCAAGTATGATAACTTATTACAATTTAGGTACTTAAAATAATAGTTATTATATTGATGAAAGTATGATATTGTAGTATTTATTTCTTTAATGCACTTGAAATGTGTTTTTTAGTTTTGTTATTATCGTTGTTGTTATGTGGAATAAAATAATAGTTATATAACAAAAGTATGATAATGAAAAAAAACAATTATGATATAATCACTATTGATGCAACATGCATGAGTATAATATAATTTTATTTTTGTATTCGTAGTTATATAATCACGTTAAACAATTACGACAATTCATATTTGAAATTCGATAATGATGAACAATGATAAAAAAAATGTATATATGTAAATGAACTTATTATAATTAATAATGAACATTATTTTGTAAAAGGTGCCCATTGATAATATGTTTTCAAATGGTGTCCACTAATAATATTGGTGTCACACTAAAATTTTTATCGGTGCATCAAATCCAAAGGCTATTCTTCTGACTCTTGGTTAATCAATAGGATTACTCTTCATTTGACATTCCACCTAACCAAACCTAATCTGATAATTATTATTGTGAATAGGAAGTACTAAGCAACACCATTCCATGCCAATAGAGCAACAAAATTCAAAGACCAATCCAGTTCAGATGACACTAATCAATTTCCTACTGGCGTATTTAAAAGAATAACATACACATATTAAGAATATTGGGACAACGGCACTTTTGTTCCTTTTTTGATTATTTTTGTTTCATGATTATTGTACTTATGCTCGCAACATTTCATCTTGAGACTCTTATTCCACACCCATACATCTTCTTTTACATGTTATTTTCAAAGTGTCACGTTACTAACACCCTGCATTACAACCAAGACAAACTTAATTGACACGTGACAAAAATGGACTGAAAAGGTAAAAAAAAAAATGCACACTTTAGAGGTAAAATTGCCTACATGAATCATCGAGGATAGAAGTACATGTGCAAAAATCGTGAAACAATTGAAGCAAAAGTTTCTTGACCCATTAGAATAGAATATTCGATTTGCTATAGGCGATTATCTTACTTCGAACTGGTCATAAGGGACAACAGACAACTTGCGTAATGTTGATGTATTTAGGGCGACATACGCTTCATAAAGTCTACTCTGCTGAGACCAATGTATATTCAAGACCCCAATATCGATCTGAGACCATTAGGCCCGTTTTACATAGAAGGTCCAAATTGAATCTTTGAGTGTCACGTGTATGAAGTCGGGTCATACTCATGTCACTCAGGGAGAAGTGTTCAAAATGAAAACAAAATTGAATAAGTAATCAACTAAATTTATTAAACTAAAAATATGAGGAAGCACCTCGTAAAATAAATATACTATAAATATAATATTTTATTGTTATTTTGTTGGCCGTAATGTAACATATTTCATTTTGTTGGTTGTACGTATAATATTTTAATATTATTTTGTTGGTTGTAATATAGTATTTTATTTTGTTGGTAGTATGTATTATTATTATTATTATTATTATTATTATTATTATTATTATTATTATTATTATTTTGTTGGCTTGTTATAATAATTGTTAGTCTTCTTTTAGGAATTAATTATAAATCTTGATGGGAGCCTTCTCTATCAAAAAACAAATAATCTCTGCCTTCTCTCTAAAATTAACACCTAGCCCCTTTCTTCTGTGCCACCCTTTTCCGGCGCCAGCCGCCGAAAGGCACCGGTGCCGGCTGTCTTTTTTATTTCTATTGTTCTATTTTTGTTCATGTTCTCTCTTTTCTTTCTAAGCGGTCCTTTTTTCTCCTCTTTTCTCACTGCTCGTGAATCTTATCTTCAATTTTCGACTGGTTGGTTGAAGCCTCTTTCCGGAAAATGGATATCCCCCTGTTTTGATTCGGCTGAGGTTGGGAGACGATTCTTGGCGATTTGTGTTGATGGTGGGAGTTTTGGACGGCTGTTGTGTTGTGTGTCCGTAATTTTCTTTAACGTTGTTTGTGTATGTGTTTCGGATCGGGTCGGGTATAGTCTGCTTTTCCGATTTTTTAGGTTATTAGTTTTGTCCTAGTATGATTATGCTATGAATATGGCTTTTATATTATGTTACCAAATCAAGTCCTCCATTGTGAGGTAAAATTTGGTCGAGATGGGTTATCCCTTCTCCTTTGACTTTTCTTTCGTTGCTCGCTGTTTCCGGCTTTAGGCCGGTGGTAATCCGGAATTTGTCTCGCTATTGTCCAGCATCGGTCCGGTGTAATGTGTTTGTTGTTTTTAATAAAAACATTTCGTTTCCCGGTAAAAAAATATAAATCTTGATGCATAATATAAAAAACAATACGTGGATAATGATAGATATAAAACTGGGGGAGTTATTTAAAAGGACAAAAAAGAGGGGGGAAATGAGAATCAGGACAGTGGAAATATAAATTGGGTGATAAGGACAAATCCTTCTGCTCATAACTACAAATCCATTTTGCTCGCAGCCAGAATCGACCCTAAGGATATGTCCTTTTTACCCAGAAAAATAATCCACTGTTCTCTTTGCATATTTCTATGTTTAATTTGTCTTTTTTGACTGTAAACCCTTTAAAATTATGAAAAAAAAACCGCATGTAGGCATGCTATGCTCTTAATAAAAAGTGCATGCTAAAGTTCGTTAAAAAAAATGGGATATGCATTCTAAAGCAACATATGTATAATATATATAATTTGGATAATTTGACAAATTAAAAACATACGTAACTATAAAACCTAAAATTAAAAAAGGGAGAAAATTTTATGAAACAAACAGAGGTAGGAAACACTTTTTGGAGAAAACACCGAGGGTAGGAAATATTTTTGGGGGAAACACCTCATCGCATTTTTATTATGAGTATAGATATAGATATACACTACAAAAAAACAGCAGAGATTTTGCGACGGCATTTTTGCGACGGAACTTATTTCCGTCGCAAATTTACGTTATGACGGATATTTTAATGTTTGCGACGGGACACTTGGCGGGACCGATTTTTTCACTTGGCGGGCAATTTTGCAACGGAATTTTTATCATTTTGCGACGGACCATCGAATAAAAGTTTTATTAAATTATTTTATTATTCTAAATTTAGATAAACTTTGCGACGGACTTTAATAGCCGTCGCAAAACGGAGTTTTATGACGGAATTTTTATTGTTTGCGACGGAATATTTAATAAATTTTTATAAATTATTTCATTATTCGTATGCACATGTTTGCGACGGAATTAGTTTTTTTTTTTTGCGACGGACATTAGTTTCCGTCGCAAAATGGCGGATATCGATCGCATTTCCCCTTTTCTTCCTCATTTCACTTCTTTATCTCCTCTTCTCTCCCGCCGCCCCCCACCCCACCTCCTCTGCTGAAGCTCTTCCGCAACGCCACCTCCTCCCACCACCACCGCAGCCACCCCACTGGTATGCTCTTCTCCCCTCCCCTCCTCCCTCCCCACAGACCCGATTTCCCCCTCCCCCGCCGCATATGTATGTGTATATTTTTTTTTTATTTCGTTTTATATATATATATATATGTATGTATGTATATGTATATATATATATTGTATATGTATGTATATTTTTTTTTTATTTCGTTTTTTATATATATATATATGTATGTATATGTATATATATATTGTATATGTATATGTATGTATATTTTTATGTATGTATGTATATGTATATTTTATGTATGTATGTATATGTATATTTTTATGTATGTATTATATGTATATTTTTATGTATGTATGTATATGTATATGTATATGTATATATATATGGTATATGTATATTTTTTATTTCGTTTTTTATATTTTTTTATATAGTGTATCATATGTAGTATAGATTTATAGATATATATGTGATGCTATGTGATGTTTGCATATAAAAGAAACTGATTTAAGAAAAAAAACTAAGGATCTTATTGAATGTTGGTTGTGGTGATGCTATGTGATGTTTGCTCGGTTGGTGCTTGGTGATGGGTGGTTTGGGGTTTTGATTGTTTTGTGTTAGATTTTGGATGAAAGTTCATTTTTTTGATGAACTTTTGACCTATGTTTATCTCACTTTCTTACTATCGTAACGAACTCAAAATCAGTTGGTCTAAGAAGATAAAATGCTCATAATATTCTGAATTATAATCCCTTAAATTTTCAGCTCGTTTGGGCTTCAACCCGACATTCAAAAACACCACACAGCCTAATTAGCTCCCAGCCGGACAGTTTTGACTAAGCAGTTTGTGACCAACTTTTAACTATTATAAAGGCCTCAAACCAGAATGGTTTCTCAATGAAAAATGTACCCCTATATGCAATATATAACACATCAAAAATTCAGCTCATTCCAAGTAGTATAGGGTACTCAAAGTTCGACACAAAACCACATCAGAAAGCTGTAAAACAGATTTTCAATATCTGATGCGTTTTTGTTTGACATGGTGTGTGATGTGTGATGGATGAAAATGAGATCTGAAATATGCGTTTTGTAGCTTGCATTCTGAGCTTTCCAACCATATAAAGAAAACGCAATTTGGTGTGCGGCTATACTTACCTAACTTTTTTTTTTGGCAGGTCCACTTACTTTGCTGCACTTTTTTACAGTTTCCGAAGAAGGTGTTGTAGTTACTCGGCTTAGCAAACAAAGAAATTGCTTGAGGTCAGTGTAGTTAGAGGTGCTACTGCAAATCTCAATAGTTAGGGGATCTATTGCAAACCCCGTGAGTTACTTAGATCTACATAAAATCTTGCTTTCCTTGCACATATTATTAATTAGTATAAACGCCTTTTATTATAATTGCATTTAGATTAGTATAAACGTCATTTTCTGTGTCAAATAGATGTCAGGTAGAGGTAGAGGTAGAGGTAGAGGTAGACGCGGTAGGGGTAGTTCCTTGCACCTTGGATTGCCGGTTTTTATAGTTATTTTTTTTTTTATATTTTTTTATATAGTGTATCATATGTAGTATATATTTATAGATATATATGTGTTGTAATTATAAGTTAGGAAAATGCTTACTTATGTGTATTAGTTAGATAAGTTAGGAAAATGCTTAAGTATGTGCAAAGCCGGATGTTGGTTGAATTGGTTGAATTGGTTTGTTGAATGCTTAAGTATGTGCAAAGCCGGATGTTGGTTGAAAATGCTTAGTTTAGAAACCGGATGTTGGTTGAATTGGTTTGTTGAATTTGGATTGAAATGATGATAAGTATGTGGTTGAATTGGTTTGTTGAAAAGGTGCTGTTGTTCTACCCGCTTGGAAAATGGTACTGGGGTACTTTGTTATACGGCAAAGCCTCCGAATTATTTTGACGTCGAACCTTTGACCATGAATTAAAAATTTAGGTTAAAGTGTTGTTAGTTTCATAGTAAGTTGAGTAAAACTCCGAGTTTGCAAAAGTGTTGAGACAACCTTCAAAGACTATTGTTAGTCTCATATTTTGTATGATATGATGTGTAGGATTGAAAATGAAGAGAATAGAACGGAGTTGGATGTACGAGAGGTTGGATGCTAACAAGAAATTTAACCCGGTATTTGTGAATGGAGTGGAGGAATTCATAAAACATGCAAAGCGATTAGATTCGCTTCGGGCAAATAATGGAATGATGAAGTGTCCATGTAGTAAGTGTAAGAACACTAAATTTTCAATCGAACATGACGTGAGATTACATTTAACTAAATATGGGTTTTGCGCAAACTACTATGATTGGGTGTGTCATGGTGAAGAGTTTCCCATTCGATCAACGTTCAAAGAAGAACGGAATGTGAACCCTTATCGAGGACATGGTTAATGACGCATTACGTGATAGGATTGATCACGTAAGAGAAGAATTTCTTAACCAAGAGGAGAACAATGAGACACCAAACCCCTGGTTGCATCGTTTTTTGAAATTTGAAAACGCAGAGGAAACTGTGATGTGATGGAAGTAGTGTCTCCGTCATCGCAGCGGCTTCAGGTTGCTCACTTTGAAATGTGATCACAACCTCTCTCACAAATGCGTTGGACGGGTTACCGGTTTGATAGGAGATATTCTTCCGAAGAATAACTTAATGACCTCGAACTTCTATCAAACCAAAAAGTTGTTAAAGGCATTAGAGCTACCCCGTGAGAAAATACACGTGTGTCCCGTGGGGTGTATGTTATTTTGGGAGGAGGACGCGACCGGACAAGTGTCGGAAGTGTGACCTTGATCGATATAAACCTAAAACGAACGCAAGAGGTCAACGTGTGCCTAACAAAGTGATGACTTATTTCCGATTGGACCTAGACTCCAAAGGTTGTACGCCACGAAACATATAGGCAAGGAAATGAGGTGGCACGCGGAAAACCCCAGGACAAGCGGTATAATGGCCCACCCAAGTGACGCTGAAGCTTGGAAGCATTTTGACCAAATGCACCACCGAGTTTGCTAAGGAGCCTAGAAATGTGCGGTTAGGACTTTGCATAGACGGTTTTGCACCTTTTGGTAATTTTGGGAAGAACTACTTTGTCGCCACCATGGTTACACCATACAATCTTTCCTGGTTGTGCATGAAAAGACAGCTTTATATTCTTATCGATTGCTTGTACCGGGCCGAAAAATCCGAAAGGAAACCTCGATGTTTATTTGCAACCATTGATTAAGGAGTTGAAGCATTTGTGGGAAACAGTGGTTGTTTACTTACGATGTATCCACAAAACAGAATTTTCATATGAGGGTCGCACTAATGTGGACTATCAATGATTTTCCTGCGTATGGCATGTTATCCGGGTGGACTACGGTGGTGTGAAAGCTTGTCCCTATTGTGGTGATGGAAACAAGTCGTTCGCTCAAACATAGTGGTAAATGCACTTGGTTTGATTGTCATCGCGATTTCCCTGAAGACCATATTTTCGTGACCGATAAAGGTTTTTGAAGTCCAAACAAGATGAACACGCGACTCCACCCCCGTAGATTGAGTGGTGAGGAGGTATGGGAATTTGTACAACACCTACCAAGCATCATTGATGGCTCGATTCGGACTTGAAACGGCTTAAAAACTCCAAGAATGGTTGGTGGAAAAGAAGCATTTTTGGGATCTTCCGTATTGGAAAACATTGCCGCTCGACATTGCCTGGATGTGATGCATATTGAGAAAAAACTTTGAAAAACTGATTGACACGGTTATGGACGTTAAAGGCAAGATCGCTTGTGGTCCAAAATCGCTAAAGATTTGAAAGAGCTTTGCGTAAAGCGCCCGATTGTACACTTGTTCTTGACAAGCGTAAAAGAAAAGTGTTGTGTGAATGGGTCACCAAGTTGAAATTCCCTGACGGTTATGCTTCAGACCTGAGTAGGTGCGTAGATCATGATGAATACATTCTACGTGGTTTGAAAAGCCATGATTGTCACGTTTTTATGGAACGTTTGTTGCCGCTGCCCTTCGAGAATTGATTCGAAAAATGAATGGAATGCATTGACTGAGATAAGTCAATTCTTTCGAGACTTGTGTGCTGCTACACTAAAAATAGAAGACGTGATTCGTTTAGAGAATAACATTGCTGAGATTATTTGCAAGTTAGAGAAGATTTTGCCTCCAGCGTTTTTAACTCGATGGAGCATTTACCGTACACTTGCCGTATGAGGTCGAGTTGGTGGTCCGTGCAATATCGATGGATGTATCCATTCGAAAGGTTTTTGAATCACTTAAAACAAAATATTGGTAACAAAGCTTTCGTAGAGGATCAATATGCAATGCGTATTTGTTGGAAGAGATTTCAAACTTCGCATTCTATGTATTACGATGATCATATTGAAACAAAAGCAAAGAATCTTCTTTGTTGGTGAGACTTCGGCATCAGCAATCGTTTCAGATTTACCTGAGTTATTCCGTGATCATAATGGTACAACAACTGGGAAGTGCAAGACGAGGTTCTTGGATAATAAAGAATATGACTTTGTGCACAAGTACGTATTGGCTAACTCTGCGAAATCATGAAACCGTATGAACTGTAAGTACCTCATTACTACATACATACAATGCTTAACAGTTTTTTCTGAACAAATATACATTAACTGACAAAATGATTCATTCTTAGATTGTTCGAGCAATTTATTCGTGTTCATGTAAACCTCAATTGACCTCGATGCAGATATTTGGAATAAACATGAACATGAATTTACCAAATGGTTTGGACAACAAGCATCATTGTTGAATGATGATTTGCTAAAAGCTTTGGCAAGTGGTCCTTCTCGTCAAGTCAAAACTTGGAAACGTTATTCGATTAATGGCTACAACTTTCGGACATTCAACCGGCAATCGATATTGGTAAATCTTCAGTCAACAACGGAGTTTGTGTCAGTTCCACGGAAGGTGCCGACTATTATGGCACTTTAAATGAAATCATTGAGTTGGTGTATTATGGACATTCGACTGTCTACAAAGCCGTATTGTTCAAATGTGATTGGTTTGATAATTACGAACGGGCATGAATGTGCATAAAGATTATAAGATAGTTGAAGTTCATCGTGGTAGGAAATATGGCGCTTATGATCCATTTGTTCGGCTTATCAAGTCGAGCAAGTCTACTATGCTCCATATCCAAGTTTGAAAAAGACAAAGATCAATGGTCGGTTGTTTTCAAAACAAAGGCAAGATCGACTATCGATGCTCCCGCCGAGGAAACCGTTTTCCAAGAACAAGTGATCAATGATGTTTCCCGATTATCTGATCCTCTTAACATTGTCCACCAAGATCTTGATGTCGATGTTGACTCCGATGTTGGGGATAATGACTTGGATGATGATGAGATGGAGGATTTCATTCAACAAGAAGATGGAGAGGAAGAAGAATCGGTTGATGATCTAGATCATCGATGAAGAGGAGGAAGAACTCTTCCATTCTAGTAGTGATAGTGAATAATAATGTATTAAATATTTTATTTTGTCATGATAGTGAATAATAATGTATTAAACATTGTAATTTATTATTAATTAGTATAAACGCCTTTTTATTATAATTGCATTTATATTAGTATAAACGTCATTTTCTCGTGTCAAATAGATGTCGCTGGGTAGAGGTAGAGGTAGAGGTAGAGTAGGTAGCGCTGTAGTGGGTAGTTCCCCTCCCCGGGCGTCTTCCTCCTCGCTGCACAAAGCGAGTTTGGATGATGAGATACACCAGATGAGCGAGGAGGATTTTGGTGTCATTGTCAATAGTGACCTTGGATTGCCGAGCTTTGGATCCCGAGGGAAATGGTAAGTTAATACATATCTTGCTTTAATTTGTTTGTATTTTTATTTATATTTTGATTAACCAAATATATTAACAACTTATTGTTTTCAATATGACGGAGTTTACCGACAACTATGTCAAGAAAATGGCCAAGAACGCCATAATCAAGCTTCAACACTTTTGCCACCACGTGGCATAATGCCACCAGGAGCGGCGAGGATAGGTGGTGGAACGCATTTAGGGTACGTCGCTCATATAAATATAACTATATATAAATATAACTATAATTATAACTATACATATAACATATATATATATATAACTATGTTGCGAGGTCATTTAAACTTCCAGCTACGCTTACGCTACTGGTTAGGAAGCTTTTGAGCGGTATGCTATCAACAGGGTCCCCGATTATATGTATCGGGCTCAAACAAACCCCGTGCTCGGCTTTGGATGACCCCGGATATTCTCCGTCGATTCGAGGAGTGGATTGGGAGTCCCGTAAGCAATTATTCAATATTTAATTAACAATACTTGTTTTATATATATATATATATGTATGTACTAACTTGTTTATCTTATGTCGGAATAGGCGCTCCAGAAACATCTCGCGAAAAGAAGCTAAACCGAGCTTCGGATCCGTGAGGAAGGAAGATCCAGGACACATGCTATGGGCGACGCGCGGCAGCGTTATCGATTTCGCTCGGGCCATGGAGGACAATAGAGAGCGCCCTATCGACCGGTGATCGGTGAGTAGTTCGAAGAAGAAGAAGTCGGGCAACTTCGTCTCGAGGAAGTTTGAGAAAATCATGGTACGTTATGTATTCTAAATATTATATATACATTATATATATATCATGTAATTATTGTTACTAACAAATTTATATCATACTTTGCGTGACGTCTTCACCTCGAAGAAAGCGAAAGCCCAGGAGACGCCTTGACTGACACCACTGTCGACGAGTCGCGTCTTTTTATTACGGCTTATTTGGTGGTTACGACAAGAAGGAGAGTTTTTGGCATGGGGTGTTTGCCTCCATGTACTACGACAACTCTGGCTTGGCCGCTCGACACTCATCCGGCCGAGACATACTCTCCGGGCATAATCACCCGCCTCACCCAGGAGATGGCGAGAGACGAGCATGACTCATGCGAGAAACCCAGGCGAGGTTGGAGGAGCTAGAGAGAGAGACAGAAGCGCCAGGATGACAGACTAAGCGCAGATGGAGGCGTGGATTACCCAAAGTTAGGCAAAGATCCCTCGGAGGATGCAACCCGGCACGTCTGGCGAAGACAGAGATGACCATTACGATCATGGACCTGGAGGAGGTGACGTGGGTTTAGGTAGTACACCGGTCCGACCGGGTGACATTGTTTTGATACATTTTATTTATTTTGGCTTATCGTATCCCCTTTGACGTATTTTTGACATTTCCCTTTGACGTATTTTTGACATATCCCCTTTGATATCGTATTCCGTTTATATTGTTGTTGTTGATAGCGGTAGCAATTGTAATGCTGCTACGGGAAAATTAAGGCTGCTTTTTGCGGTGGTTTGGCTGGTCTTTGAAAAAGCGACCATAATTTTCATTTAATTTATTTTTTGCGACGGAATATATCCGTCGCAATATGGTATTTGCGACGGAAAAGGCTCATTTTGCGACGGATATGAAAAGATCTAAAATAAATAAATTATTTAATAAAAATAAGTTGCGACGGATTATACATTTTTTTGCGACGGATGATACATTTTTGCGACGCAATTTTACATGTTTGCGACGGAATATTTCCGTCGCTATTTGTTATTTGCGACGGACTATACATTTCTTTGCGACGGAAATTATAATTAAAAAATAAAATAAAATACGTTATTATCCGTCGCAAAAGCCGTCGCAAACAATTTGCGACGGAAAACCCATCGCAAAATCGGGGTTTTGTGATTAAAAAATGCGACAAAGAAAATTGTCGCAAATCCGCCGCAAACTAGGGTTTGCGACGGAATAACCCTTGTTTGCGACGGTAATCTTCCGTCGCAAAACTGCTGTTTTTTTGTAGTGATAGATAGATATATGGAGTTTACTAGTTGATGATTAAAAACCCAACACTCAACCACAAAATACAACAAAACCATCAAACATTCTCATCCTCACCTACATGGATGTACACGTGATCAATCAAATCACGCTTTAGTCTTGCATTTTCGCTTTCATCGCAAACCATTCCATGTCGCATTATTATGAGTTTAATGCGCTCTTCATATGATAAATCGCTTTGATTTTATGATGGCGGATGCTCATCATCCTGGTAGACTCCACATAGGTGGATTTTCACCACGTTCATCCTCTATAATCATGTTGTGTAAGATGATGCATGCTTTCATGATTTTTAGCAAATCACTTGTATGGAGGAGTCTTGTTGGATTACGAATGATCCGCCATTTCGTTGTAAAACAAACAAAGGCACGTTCTATGTCTTTTGGGGTGCTTCTTGCCATCATGCAAACACTTTTTCCTTTGTGTGCATGGTTTGAAATGCTTTTGATGAGAGCGCATAGTTTGGGTAGATAGAATCCGTTAGATAATAGGAATATGATAATCATTGTTGTTTACTTGATAGTTGACAACCGCTTGTTTCTTTAAGGACTCGTCGAACAAGGTAGAGTGATTTAACACGTTGATGTCGTTCATTGTGCCTGCTGAGCCAAAAAATGCATGCCGTATCCACAAATCATAAGATGACACAACTTCTAGTATCAAGGTGGGCGATTTACTTCGACCTGCAAACACACCTTTCGGTCAATTTGGACATCCTTCCCATTTCGTGCATGCAATCCAGGCTGCCTATCATACTAGGGAATCCACGAGCCACATTTTGTGCCATTAAGTGTTTGAGGTCATTCTCTATTGGAGCCCGTAGGTATTGATCACCATACAAACCTGTGATGTTTTCACAGAACTTTATAAGTGTTGCTTTAGCTGTTGTTTCACCAATCTTGACAATTTCGTCAACACGGTCAATGCTACCACCATAGGCTAAGATAAGTTACTGCCATGACTTTTTGTACCTTTGAAAGTCCAACGCGCCGTAATGTAAATGGACCGTTGAGAAAAGTATACATCCGTTGTTTCCAAGTCGCTTGAATTTTTTGAAACATGATTTGCGCATGCATAAATCTACGTCGAAAAATTTCTTCTCAGGTACCGTGTATCCTCATCCATGTAGTCCCTCATAAGCTCAATGTGTCGGTCCACCCTATTTCATTTATCACCCTTCTTGTGTGAGGTGCCTCCATGTTCCCCAAACTTTGAATGGTTGGCAGAATTCCATGCATTTCTCTCATAGCATCCATTTCAATATCTGCACAATGTGCCTCATACTCATCATCTTCTTCTTGTTGGGCTCTTATAAGATCCCAATATGGATCTTGGTGAGACATCACTTTTTGAATTACAAGAGAAGCAAGTTGTTGGGAAAGTAATGGTAAAGTAAACCTATGATGCATGGATACGTGGGTTTTCCGGCGTATCGCGTATCCGATACGCCGCGGATACGGATACGTTAAGGATACGCCGGATACGCGATGGGATACGTATAGGGCTGATTTGTAGCTTTGAAAACTTCGGATACGGCATTTCGGATACGCGAATTCTGATAAGATATGCGTAGGGCTTAAACGAACCGAGCGTTCGTGAACAAAGCTCGAACTCGGCTCGTTTAAGCTCGTTCAAGCTCGTTCGTTAATGGTATCGAGTTGAGCTCGAGTAGTTTCTCCTGCTCGTTAACTAAACGAGCGAACACGAGCCCTGCTCGTGAACGCTCGTTAGTGTTCGCGAACTTAGGTAATATATATAAATAATATATACACATTAACATTTTACACATTGAGTTAGTAGTTGAACGAGCCGAGCTCGAAAAAAATTACTATTGAACGAGCCAAGATCGAAAAAACACTATTGAACGAGTCGAGCTTGTTCGCGAGCTTGATATCGAGCTCGAGCTCGAGCTCGAACATTTTTCATACTTATCGAGCCGAGCTCGAACGGCTTTTTAGGCTCGTTTGTGTTAACGAGCGAGCTCGAACGAGCACGATTACAAAAGAGTTCGAGCTTGAAATTATGCTATTCGGCTCGACTCGCTCGTTATCAAAGATTAGATACGCGTATCCGTCTTCGGATACGGCTACAATGAGAGAAGTTGGTTTTTTTTTTCATTTTTTCTTTCATAATGTCGTGAAGATTAAGTTTTGTGCCTTTTCAAAGTCCCAAAATTCCTCTGTCCCAAGAATTGTAACTTTTCTTTCCATCTTCTCTGTTAATCTATATATGGACTCTTAGGTATTTATATTTACAATTTTGTCCTCGCATTTTAATTATTTACAACTTGGTCCTTATAGTTTCATTATTTCTGAGATACACCCTCAGTATCCGTATCCTATATTTTACGAAAATCCAGTATCTATGTATCCCGTATCCCGTATCCGCGTATCCGTATCCGTGCATCCTAGAGAGTAAACTAATGAATTTTGGATGAGTATTGACAACAATGTTATTTATGGTAAATAAGGCTACTCTTTTAATGTGTGGATGGATGTTAAGTTGTTATAAAATTTATAGTTGGTTGAATTTCCAGGAAGGTGACATCTGTTTGTAACTTTTCACAACATATATACAATATGCATACATGTACTGTAATTCATTATTTTGATGATTTGCTGATGTCCATTTTCTCAATTTCTTTGTAGGAATTGTGGTGTGGAAGTCAAGTAAATTTCACAAACCGTGGAAAAAAATTCAAATGCCCGAAGAATGTTGATGCTCGGAGAAGATTGTATTTATAATAGTAATGCATTTTTTTAGTTCACTGGGACTTGTTAAGCCAATATGTTTTATAATATCAACTCTACCATTTTGTTAAAAATTGTCAAACTTTGTACGATTATTGCACGTCGTTTTATATATGTTGTCTGTATAATTTCTTGTTAAAATGTGTCAACTTTATACTATTTTTATTGGATTTCATGTATATTGCATATTATTTTAGCTTAATTGCTTTGTGAAATTGGTGGTAAAATTAATGGTTAGTTGTTGAAAGGGAAACTCTTATTTTAATAATAAAAGTGAGTGTGCTTTTTTTTTTGTTATTGTAGTTCTCAAATGCCAGTAAAAAAGACATAATGCGCCATGTGGACAATTTTGTAGTCTTTTGAGGTAAATTCACATTGTGAAAGGTCCTATTATTGCATGTGCTCTTACAATAGCATGTGAAGTAGTTGCAAATTCTCCAATAAATGAAAAGGGACAAAACAAGGGAAGTTCTTCTACGGTGAGTCCATTTGAGGAGTAGTAACCCACGTGGATGATTCTGGACCACACGGTTTCAACTTAAATTCAAACTGTGTGTGGTCGTAATCATCCACGCGTGTTTCACGATCTTAAATGGAGTGATTAGGAAGAATTACCCACAAAACAATTATAGTTAGTCAAATAATCTCTGGTGATGCAGCAGCGGTAGATAATGTTACATCAGATAAATTTACCTTACAAGAAAAGATAAGCCTAAAAGAACACATCAAACATCAGGAGGTGCTATTTTTTTCAAATGCTTTCACAAGGCCTTCTTATTATCGCTCCAAGTAGATATCTAAATCAAACCTTTGAGACGGAGATTTTTCAGCTTTACTCATTAACATTTGAAAATTTTCTTTTCCGGTCAAGACCTTTTGTCCACTAATTTCAATGGATCCACTACCACTAGAATCCCTAGCCCGTTTCTTTTGACACCTTTCTTTTTCTCCCTCAATTGAACTATAAGCAACAACATATTCATTAAAAAGGGCTTGCAATATTTTTAGGCGGCTTTATCGGTACCACGGTTTTACTATCGGCTCAAGTCACCACATCCATTTAATAACTTTTAAAAACCATACACTTTAGTCACTCATGTTATATAAATTATAAACTAACACTTTTTAAATACTTTAACACACTTTATTCCTTATAACTTCCCCTACCCTTTTAATACTTACTTCTCTTTTTTTTCATTTGAAACAAACCAAAACACAACCCTACGAATTTCGCCGGAGAAGATAAGAATTTCGCCGGAGAAGACGCCGGAGAAGATAAGAATTTTGCCGGGAAACAGTAAGTGAAATATTGGTTACAAGAATCAAGCTAAGAACAACATCACTTTGAACCAAATCATGAAAGTATCTTGTTTGGTTTGCATTTCGGTGGTAATTTAGTAGAAATCGAAGGTTTTAATGGTTTGGTTTCGATTTGTTTTTCCGTCGAGAACAAAAATTTTGTTTCATTGTAATGTTTATTTGTTGTTGGTTGAAATCGGAGGATTTTTGGGTATTTTTCGATCAACCGGCTGTTTTCTGATCGGATGAATGAGGAAGATGACCGGGTGCTTGAAACGTCGCCCACAGTGACGTTTTGCTGCAAATACAACATCAACAAGGCTGACGTTTAGGTCATAAAAGCCCACTAAGGTAACCTAGTTCTTCGTCAGCTAGTGTGGGAATAAACTAACCAATATGAGAAAAATAACCAGTAAGTGCCCAGAAAGCCTTTAGAATAATAGCATGCGGAGTAGCTGCAAATTCTGTTAAAAAATGAAATGGGACAAAACTATCATAGTTAGTCAAATAAAACTGACTGATGCAGCAGCCGGCAGATAATGTTACACAAGATAAATTACCTTACATAAAAGGGTAATCCTAAAAGAAACACATCAAACTTCAGGAAGTGCTATTTTTTCAAATGCTTTCACATGGCCTTCTTTTTGTTGATTCTAGAAAAAAGTTTTGATCCATCAATAATAACACAATTGATAAAAACGTTAGGCATTGAAAAACATAATACATGCAAAGTAAGACATACTCGAGCTTTTCTCTTTAAGCCATGTAAAAATGAAACAAATCACTAGCACATAGTAGCCTTTCAACATTATCCACAGAAAGAGAAGCACGGTGTTCATCAACCACTCTACCACCAGCACTAAAAGTTTCTTCTGAAGCCATGCTAGTGATTGGAATCGATAGAATGTCACTAGCCATCTTTGACAATATCTTAAACCTAAACCTCTCCACTTTCCACCACTCAAGTGCATCAAGATATTCATCTGCATCACAATTATAACTATTTTCCTCCAAATAGATATTAACAGATGTATTGGAAAAATATTATTGTATTATTCGCAATTAGAAAGAATACACGAATGGTTGCATATATAGTACTCAAAAGAAGAGTCTAGACACGGTATTAATTACAGGATAATTACATAATATATTATAATTAATGTATTCACACTAATACGTTCATACTGTTGATTTACTGCTATTACCACCCTTCAAGTTGGTCGATGGATGAGACCTAACTTGGTACGTTGATGTTGAAAATCCAGGCGAGGAAGAGATTTAGTGAGGCAATCATCAAGCTGGTCCTGGGCATTCACATTAGCAATACTAAGAATACCACGTTGTACTTGGTTGCGAATGAAGTGATAATCGATAGCAACATGTTTCATATGGTAGTGGAACACCAGAATGGAGCAGAATTGAGTCATTCCAAGATTGTCAAAATATATAACCGGAGTCTGGGAAGTGTGTAAACCAAGATCAATGAGAAAAGTGATCCAGTAAAGTTCAGCAGTGGCAGCGGCAACCGATCTGTATTCAGCTTTAATGGTGGGGGGAGCAATGGTAAGTTTGTTTCTTAGAGCTCCAGGAGATAGCATTGCGACCAAGGTAGACGACACGGGCACTAGTGCAAGCATAATCATCCTTATCGCCACCCAGTCCGCATCAGTGAAGGCGTGTAATGTGAGTGGAGAATGGCGATGTAACTGAATACCATAGTCAACTATACCAGCAAGATAACGTAATAAGCATTTGACATGGGCCCAGTGAACATCTGTCGGACAATGCATGAATTGAGACAACTTATTGACAATAATTAAAGGCAAGATCAGGCAGAGTGAAAATTAGATACAGCTGGCTGCCAACAATTATGCAATATTGTGTAGGATTATCCAAATGATGACAGGACATAAAAGTAAAAGTACAGATGTCAACAGGTAAGGGTGTGGAAACTGCATTGGCACGGTCCATTTGGAGTTTGGCAAGCGACTCAGAAGCATAACAACGTTGAGAGAGAATAAACCCAGACGAGTTAGAGACAACTTCAATACCAAGAAAATAAGAGAGAGAGAGTGCCAAGATCCTTGAGAGCAAACCAAGCTCCAAGTGTAGTAATGAAGAAGTCCACCTAGAAGAATTATTACCTGTACTAATCAAATCATCCACATAGACGATTACATACAATACAGTGCCACCAGAATTACAAATAAAAAGAGAAGTGTCAACCTATGAATTTTTAAAATGACGGAAGGGCCCTTAAGTTCGTCATTCCAAGCCCGTGGGGCTTGTTTTAAACCATAGATAGCTTTACACAGCTGACAAACACGCTGAGGATAGTCAGGATTCACAAAGCTAGTTGTCTACAATAAATAGACTGCTTCATGCAAATGACCCTGTAAAAATGCATTGTTTATGTCAGGTTGTCGCAGTGATCACCCCTGTGCAAGTGCAATGGAAAGAACGATACGGATAGTTGGAGGTTTGACAACCGGGCTAAAAGTTTCATAAGAGTCAATTCCAGTGTCGTTGGGCAAACCCCTTAGCAACAAGATGAGCTTTGTGACGATCAATGGTGCCATCATGTTTGTACTTTAACCAAAAATCCACTTATAGCCAATAACATTGTAGGATGGATCAAGAGGAACAAGGTCCAAGTTTACTACGCATCAAGGCATCATATTCCTCTTGTATTGCATTTCTCCACTGAGGGTGTTTAAGGGCCTGAGGTATGGTGGTAGGTTCAGCAGTGGGGTTAGGGGAAAGAGAGGTGTGCAGGTTCAATTGATGAATAGGCTTATGAATATTGTTTTGAGACCTAGTACGCATAGGATGATTGGGAGTCAGGGGAGGGGGCAGCAGTGGAGTTGGCAAGGAAGGGGAATGAGAGGGGGAATGTGGAGACGATGGGGAAGGAGGTGTAGGTGAAGACACATGAGGTGGGATTGGGATCCAGCCAGAGAGAGAAATAGAGGGAGACAGGGAATAAGGAGTAGATGAGGGAAATGGAAACACTGAATCTACAAATTTGACATGACGTGAGACGTACATACGGGAGTCACTAGGGTCAAAACAATAATACGCATGTTCGTTGAGGCATAGCCTAGGAAGATACATGGCTTAGATTGAGGTTGGAGTTTGTGACTCAGATAAGGGACGTAGCCAAGGATAATTTAGAGATAGATAATAAATTACGGGACATGTTAGGAACACATAATACATCACATAAATAAAAAAACTTAGAAAGTGAGACATGAGAGAAGTAGAACCAAAGATTAGTGATTGGTGCACTCAATACCATTACCGACCATGATATATCGATTGCACGAATACGGAGTGTGGAGATACATGTTTCGCAAAACTGGAGTGACATGGTGTGTGGCTCAACTATCGAGTAACCAAGGTGTGGTAGGAGGAGGGAAAGGGCCGAACCTCGATTAAGGAGAAGTATGGTGAACCTCCGGGGCCGGGACGTGGGGACCGCCGGAGAGAGAGATTGTACCTGAAACATGGGATAGAATTTTGCAGAATGCCCTTGTGTAGCACAGAGTTGGCTCTTAGCAAGGTATGGTTTTCTGAGCCGAGTTTGGGTTGATGAACCAGTAGTGAGGCAAGGAGCACACGAATCAGGATCTTGAAATCCGGCGTCTTGATAAGGTTGATGAGTCAAGCAGAACCGGATATGGAGGGAGAGGAAGAAGCAGTGATGAGGCTAGTGTTTGCGTGGGAGGCCATGGATTCCGGTAAAGAGGAGCTGCAAGAACGACGAAGGAGGAAAAGGAGGGCGGGAGAAGGAAGAGCATAAAATCAGGGGAATGAGGAGGATTCTTTGGCAAAAATTAGGAGAAGATTTGGGAGAACCAATGCAAGAGAGAACACGGTGGCTTTGATACGATAACAAATGTATTGGAAATTTTTTATTGTATTATTTACACTTAGAAATAATACACAAATGTTTACTGATAACGCCCTAAATGATACCATTAATTATACCCTTATTCACCCCAAATTATGCTCAAGAGATGATAGATAGGCTCATTATCATAGGTAATATGTGTTAAATGCTATGTGTATGTTTCTAGGATCGTAGCATTTATGTTATTTTCCCAAAGATTTGGCAATCGTTTTGTCTCGTTTTATGTGTTTTATAGGATGTACCTAACTGGAGCATTGGAGAATGGATCCGGACTAAAAGAAGTATGTTGGGCCGAGTAAAAGAAGTCCATGAAGAAATCAAGAAAAAAGAAGGAAAGTCAGCCCGGTTTACCGAGGGCTAGGTCCGTAAACCGAGGGCCTCTTGTGGGACACGAAATTGATTCGCCACATTATCTAGGTCGGTTAGGGTTTTTGAGAGTCATAAGTCGGTCATTGTATAACAGATTATTTTATAAGTTTTCATAATCTATCATATCTTATTATTGAATCTTCAATTGCGTTATACAATTTGATGAAATAAAGTTATTCCAAGCTTTTGAGGAGTTATTTCTGGTTTTCTCCCTAACTCTACTATCTCTAGCTTAAGTAGATCGAGCTAGATCTCCATTGTTGAAGGTATGAATCTTTGAACGCCTTTTGTCTTCAATATGGTAGATCTGTTTCGTATTTATGTGTTTTAGTTAATCTGCATGTTTAACAACCCTATGATTTACTTAGATTAATCGTAATTGAGCAATGTAGATCCGAATTAAGAAAAGGCGACTCGTAAACCGGCGGTCTATACCGGTTTACCAAGGCAATAATTAGGAAATTAACGGAGGATTCACTACTCATTTACGTTGATCGATGTGTTTAAATAACATTAGGTTAGATCCGCCAATCTACTTATTGTAATCGTAAAATTAACATGAAATACGAATAGTGAAGTGTTAATTTGGACATAGTCTTGATGGACCATAGGAACATGTTGATCAGTGTCGACAGCTGTCTAGGTGGGTTATCGGTATGAGTTAGCGCTAGATATCGGTAATTCTAGTTCATTATGCGTATGGGCTATTACGGACCAATTAAGGAGGGTAGCTTACGTATAGATTGTCTACTACCATGGTCGGAGTAGATAGGGTTAGGAGTTGCACCCGTAGTTTATAATTAAATCAAAAGCACGCTCGATTAATTTAAGGAAAGTATGTGGGGAAGTAAATATAAAGATTAACTAATCCAAATTAGTAGATCGGTGGGAAGAGGGGGAGAAATACCACGTTTCTTTCATGTTTATTGTTGGTCAAAGACCATCTATGTCGCTTCTTAATTAGATTAGAATCGTTTATACTTAGAGTTGCATTGTCTCTGTGGGATCGACCTTGACTCGCATTTACTATACTACGATGTACCTAGTATTCTTGCTAGTAATATCGACGTTAGTGACTTACATGCGATCAAGATTTTTGGCGCCGTTGCCAGGGACAATGGCCAATTTTAAAGATAAACGTTTTAATTCTGATTAAGAAGTCGTTTTTATTTTATTTTATTTTCATGTGAGTCTTGAGTCGTTCTGGATCAGACCTGCACTTGTTAATCTTCCAGAAGGAGAAATTCTTGGCCCGGTTTACTGAGGTTTACCTCCGGTTTACCGAGGTTCATAAAAATGAATTTTGATAGCCCTTATTATTCTATGTTTATCCCTGTTGATTTTAGTTAGAAGGTCCGCAACAGTTGAGCTCATCCACAACTGAAGCGGGAGTTGCTAACATTTTCTTTGTTTTATGTGGAAATATTATGGTTAATATTACATTATTATTACACTCATAACATGTTACAATGTAACGTGTTACTTTTTATCAAGAGACATATTAATTGCATTGAATAAACAATTAATATGTCCTAATAGTCATAAAGTAACTATCCTTTGTCCTATTATGTAATAGCATAGACATAGCCGACTCTAGCATTTATTGTAGCCGGCTCTAGTTACTTTTACTTTACTAGCTAGGATCCTCTCTTGTAAGGATCCTCTCTTGTATCTATTTATACTCATTCTTTCAACATGAATAAACAAGTTGAAGTTTACTCTTGTGTTTATCACATTCTCAAACTTTCTTCATGGTATCAGAGACTTAAAATCCTCGAATCATTTGCAAATTCTCAAGACTCTTTGAATCAAGAATGTCTTCATTATCCAAGCTTCCTCACCTCGATTGAGTCCCGGCTACCTCAAACAGATCGGGTCACCGACTCATCATCTTACACAAATCATAGACTTGATGGCAACAACTACTTGCTATGGTCAAGGTCTATGAAAATGTACATCTCTCGGACAAGGTAAGATGGGATACTGTCCGCTCTAAAACCGCCCTCGCCAAGATGACCCAGGTTTTGAAGCATGGGATACTACTAATAATCAAGTCATGACCATTCTCACAAGATCAATGACAAAAGAGATTAGTGAGAACTTTATGATGTATGATATCGCAGCGAGATCGGGATAATGCCAGGATCTTTACTCCAAGAAAGACAATACATCGAAGTGTATGAACTTGAAGCTCAGATTCAAAATTGAGCATAAGGAGATATGTCTCAGAACTCAATACTTCAACCAATCGTTTCAGGCATGGCAACACCTAGACATGTTGGAAACTCACCTGGAATGATGTCAAGGATGTCGCCTTTATAAGGACATTATTGAGAAAAGAGAGTATTCAAGTTTCTTACATCGGATGAATCCTACTCTTGATGATGTTAGGGAAGAATCCTTGCAACAAAACCTCTCCTCATCTCAAATCCATGTTTGTCAAGTCAAACATGAGGAAAGCAGGAGGAAAGTGATGTTTCTTTGAACTCCCTGCCGACAACCCATTTGAGAGTGCTACCTGCCGACCATCGTGAAGCCTCTTGAGGTTAATGAGACCGCCAGAAGCCTACCGATAGAACTGGAAAGTTGTTCGTGAGCACCGCAAACGCACAAATCACACCAAGGACACTTGTTTGGAAGCTACATGGCATGCCTAAATCCTCAAACCTACCAGGAAAGTCAAGCGAGGCATGTCCATGAAGAGAGAATGACAACAAGTTGAATGCTCGGTTTCTTGTTGCATTCAAAGCTTTCCTCACTCAACAAAAAGAAGGTAGTACCTCTCATGACACGGCTACTCAGGCTAGTGCGAGTAAATTCTACTCTTCTATTAGTAATGAAACATGGATTGTTGATTAGGGGCCTCCTCCCATATGACTCGGTAATAAAAACCTCATAACTCACCTTATGCCATGTCAACATATTCACAATGTTAAGGCTCAGCTGATGGATCTATCTCTCGTGCAAAAGGTTTTGGAAATGTTAAACTCACTAACAAGATATGTCTAAAGGATGTCCTATTTGTTCCAAAATTAGACCTGCAATCTCATATCTCACAAGAGACTTGCAAAAGATTTAAATTGGACTGTTGTTTTTAATAAGAATCGAGTGCACTTTCCAGACCCTTCTTCACAGGAAGTGATTGGGAGGGCTAAACCTCGCTTAGGATTGTATGTGGTCGACCCCTGCCAAGACAGTAAGATCAAGATCGAATCGCGCCAAGACTGCACTCAAACCTTAGATAATATCATGTTATGGCATTATAGACTAGGACATCCAAGTTTTGGTTATTTGAAGTCCTGTAATTCTGAATTATTTAAAGGATGTAATGTCAATGATCTTCAATGTGATATTTGTCAATTTGCCAAACTTACCAAATCTCTGTATGCCAAACTACCTTATTTGCCTTCCACACCTTTCACTTTAATTCATAGTGATGTATGGGGACCTTCAAGGGTAAAAAGTATAACAGAAAAAGGTGGTTTGTCACTTTCATTGATGATCATACCAGAACACATGGCTGTTTTTAATGAAGGATAAACCAAGTTGGACCGCCAGAATTCTACAACATGATCTCTACTCAATTTGACACTAAGATCAAGATCTTAAAGACTGATAATGCTCTTGAATACTATGAGTCTAACCTCGTAATTTCTTGATGAATAAGGGATTGTCCATATCGCTAGTTGTGTGGAAACACCTCAACAAAATGGGAGTTCTTTGAGAGAAAGAACAGCACCTCTCTGGAGATGGCTCGATCAATCATGTTCACTACCCATGTCCCAAAGTATATGTGGGGTGAAGCTATATTAATCGCCACATACTTAATCAACAGACTTCAAAGCAGAGTGTTAGGCTTCAAAACTCCTATCCAAACCCTCCCGAACACACACACTCCGCCGCCTCATCTTATTTCCCAATTACCACCAAAAATCTTTGGTTGTATCTTGTATTTGTTTATATCCATGCCCAACATGAAGCAAACTTGATCCCAAAGCTCACAAGTGCATTTTCCTAGGATATGCAAAGGACAGAAAGGTTACAAGTGTTACTCTCTTCGAAAAGAGATTTTACAATTCTATGGATGTAAAATTCTTTGAAAGGACTCCCTACTACAAACAAGTCCACCGAGGGCCATCGATGGAAACTCGATTGAACTTGACCTAAATCCTTTCCTCAAGAAACTCTTGAACCTCAAAGACTTAATCGACTCTCAAAGATCTCATCGATCCTCAAGAACCTCCCGAACCGAGTCATCGACCCAGAGCCTCTTTGAACTGCACTCACCGACACTCAAAGAACTCCACTGAGTCACAAAGAGATCGAACCTCAAAGACCATCGACTCTCAAAGTGACTCGCCGACGTTGATGACAGACCTATTGCTATCAGGAAGGGAAAGAGATCTTGCACTACTGATCACTCTATTCATAATTATCTATCCTATGATCAGTTATCACCTGTTTTTGCCATGTTTACACAGGACTTGGATTCTCACTCTATTCCTAAGAATATACAGGAAGCTCTCCAACATGATAAAGGAAGGCGGTATCAAAAGCGAAATGATATTTGCTCTCTTGACAACCATACTTGGGATCTCACCACTCTCCCACATGGAAAGAAGACGGTCATTTGCAAATGGTCGCTCACTATCAAGTACAATCTTGATGGTACTATTGACAAATACAAAGCTAGGATCAAGTTTGCAAAGGGATTCACTCAAACATATGGCCTTGACTACAAGGAAACCTTTGCACTGTGGCAAAACTAAACACCTGTCAGTCATCGATCTCAAGTGTTTGTCCAACTTGATCGGGCCTCTACACCAATTGGATATCAAGAATGCTTTCCTAAATGGTGACCTTCATCGAGGAAGTCTATATGAATGTGCCTCTGGTTTTTCCAACACTCACACTCAAGGAAAGTTTGCAAATTGAGGAAATCTCTATATGGCCTAAAGCGGTCCCCAGAGCCTGGTTTGGCAAACTCACCACTGTGTGGTCAAAGTCGCTGGATACCATCAATGCAACTCAGATCACACAATGTTTATCAAAACAACAAACCGTAAAAGGTCCATTCTTATTGTCTATGTGGATGATATCATCCATCTTGGTGATGACCCCTTTGAGATCCAACACTTGAAGACCTCGCCGCAAAAGTATTTCAAGTTAAAGATTTGGGCTACCTCAAGTACTTTCTTGGTATGGAAATAGCTAAGACATGGCCAGGTATATCATTTCACGGAGGAAGTATGTGGCTTTGGACTCTCTGCCAAGGAAATCGGCATTGGGATGCAAAACGTCAGATCCCAGTGAGACCCGTAATAATACTCGCCGCATGGTGACATTGTCGTCGAAAGGATCAATATCAAAGACTTGTTGGGAAACTCATTTATCTCGTCCCATACAAGACCTGATATTGCATATGGCGTCACCGTTAGCTTGATTCATGCATTGCCCTACCGAGCAACATTGGGATCTTGTGAGCAGGATCTCGAGGTACCAAGTCCACTCCTGGCCAGGGCTTACATTTCACCAAGTCTCCGATAGATCAATCAAGGTCTACACCGATGTCGACAATGGATGTCACATTGATGAGAAGATCTACCACAGTGCTATTGCTCATATGTATGGGAAAACCTAGTTACTTGGAGAAGCAAGAAACAGCCCATCGTGTCAAGAAGAGTGGTCGGGAAGTCGAACTCAGGGCACTTGTACTTGGCATTTGTGAAGCTCGTGGCTAAAAAAGGGTACTCACCGAACTTCAAAGAACCTCTTCAAAGAACCTATCACACTCACTTTGTGACAATAATTCAGCCTTATGCATGGGCAGAGGATCCATCCATCATGATAAAACAAAACATGTGGACATTTGATGACACTTCCTAAAGGAGAAGATTGATGCCAAGATTATTCAACTCCAAAGATGTTCCCTCAGCAGATCGTAATGCCGATATTCTCACCAAGGCCATACCACCACTTATGTTCGAAGAGATCGAGTAGCAAACTTGGTCGTATATAAACATATACAACCCAGTTTGAGGGGGGGTGTGGAAATATTATGGTTAATATTACATTATTATTACACTCATAACATGTTACAATGTAACGTGTTACTTTTTATCAAGAGACATATTAATTGCATTGAATAAACAATTAATATGTCCTAATAGTCATAAAGTAACTATCCTTTGTCCTATTATGTAATAGCATAGACATAGCCGACTCTAGCATTTATTGTAGCCGGCTCTAGTTACTTTTACTTTACTAGCTAGGATCCTCTCTTGTAAGGATCCTCTCTTGTATCTATTTATACTCATTCTTTCAACATGAATAAACAAGTTGAAGTTTACTCTTGTGTTTATCACATTCTCAAACTCTCTTCATTTTATTTTGTCTCTTTTGCAGGAAGTATCCGGGCACTTCGGAAATTCAGTCAAGAAAAAGTAATTAAGGCTAGACGAGTCAAACACAATGCCTCGTACTGTGTTGAACATCAAACCAATCTCTATGTACACTGGATCAGAAGCCAGAGTGCAATATGAGGCTGTTAAGCGAGTGGAGGAGGAGACTGAAACACTTAAACGGGAAGCAGAAGAAAACCCGAAGGAGTATGAGACTTATCGGCCAGGTACGTTTCCTACCGAGCTAATTGATATATCGTCTGAATATGACTCTGATGATCCGGAAGAGGATCTGGACACCATATTCTCAGATTCTGAGGATTAACCAGATTCTAATATAGCAGAAAAGTAAGGAGACCCTGGAACGTTTCGACACCCAATCTCTATCATTGGTATATCTGTAGGTTTAGGTCTTTGCGATTCCGGTTCAAGTTGTAACATTCTACCTCTATCCCTCTGCCAGAAGATTAAGCTTCCGGTCATTATGAATCAAACCAGAACTATGACCTTTGCTGATAGGACTAGAGATATGCCTTCCGGTCTACTTAGAAAGTGCACGATAAAGGCAGGAGGGTTCACTTTTCCAATTGATTTCATGGTTATAGACGTACCAGGGGACCCAAGTGCCCCGATTTTGTTGGGGAAGACCTTTCTTAGCGACAAGCAGATCAATGATGGACTTTGATAATGGGAGATCACTTTAAGATTGAACAATTATGCAAGATCTTTCAAAATCTTAGAGCCCCTAGATACAAACCCCGACACCAACCGTTGTTTTAGCTCATTACTTCGCCGTCAGATCCTGGTAATAAATCGTGGTTCTTCTTGCCACATACAATATTCTAAAGTACCACGAACGGACGCTCCACGAGCTAAATCCCCAACTTGGAACGCACCTTTTCACATGGTGGCTGTCCGTGCACTATAGGCCGGAAAGTTGCAAGATGACATATGATTCAGGAAAAGTAGAAATCATGGAGATAGAGAAAGAAGGGCATAGGCAACAAGGGGTTGTAGTAGAAACTATTGAGCAGGAATTCAAGAGAATAATGCTTAGAGAGAGCGAAGAGAAGGACCACAACAAGACGCTCACGGAAGCTAGTCCTTCCGTATTGTGTAGTGACGGATTAGAGCTTAAAGTTGAAAATGTGGAATGCTAGGGCATAAAGTCTAAATCTCGATACAGAGGCAGACCTAGTATGCAAGAAAAGAGAGAGAGAGAGAGGCGTTCTAGGAAGAGAGCTCATAAAGTTTCTATAGAAAACCGTGAAAAAGGAACTCTTGAAAGGTAATGATCAACGAGAAGGGAAGTGCATGACGGTTGGAACCTCAAAGATGCAAGTTTGGCGAGTTAAGGCCCGACTTTTGGTGATTGAAGGATCGAAGGTAAGTCGAATTTGCCGACTTTAAACTCGGAACTATCTCTTAAACCCTTAGGTAGATTAGGAATGAATAAAAGTACCTGGATGAAGGGACGAGCTTTTTTTCATCTTACCGCACCCTTAGGCTTGAAACCGATGGTTGTTGGGAAGGTTTTTTTTACTCGTTGTGGATTCTAGTGAAGTAGGTTAGGATCGAGTCGGATATAGCAACAAAACGAGTAAGAGACTAGTCAATTTGAGGTCAGGATTGATCAGTGAGATTAATTAAAGTGTGCAGTGAAGGATTACAGATAAATCTGGGGAAAAGAAGCCCCGGTAAACCGAGGGTCACCTCCGAGTTACCGAGCTAGGATTTTTAAGTTTCTGAACGTCAGGTCATAAAGCAGAATTTTTAGAGACGCGTGGAGGAGACACGTTGCACCAGAAAGCCACCAGTCAGGAGAAACCATCCCACTTTACCCATTTCCCATCTTTTCATCCTTTCCCACACTCCACCATAACTCCACCTCAATCCCATCAATCACCCTCAAATCCCTAACCCGAATTACTCCTCTACCCACTATCCCGCCAAATCCTTCCACCTTCTATCATTTCTCCTATTTGAACCACATTTCCACCACCATTATCATCATTCTCATCTACTATCATCTTCTCAAATCACTAAACTTCTTCCATTTCTTCTTCTTCTAAAAAATTCGACCCCTATCACCACCACTATCACCACCATATCTCCACCACAGCCAAACCTCTTTTCTTTCATTTCAACAACCAAAACACCACCTCTTCCATCCTTGTTGCTGATTCGTAGTGCTGCTGCTGCAATAGTGAAGTGCTACAGTTCTTTTTCTTTATTCATAAAGCACAGTCCCAGAAAGAAACCTAGAAAATTTAGGCCAGTAAATCGAGGCTTACCTCCGGTTTACCGAGGGTACTTTTTCAGGATCAGCTTCATCATCAGCATCTGTTTTCATTCAGAATGGGTCCCAAGCGTAGCAGAACAACCCCTCGTCCAAGTGGTCAACAGTTTCTGTACGGAGATGCTAACCCCTTGATAGACGGGGTTGATCAATTTCATTCTCTTGAGTTCTATGAATCGTTCTGAGGGCATTGGAACGGAAGACCGGTTGCCCAAGAACAAGGAGTAGAATTGGACGATTGTGGTACGATCTTTCCGAAAGCCCTACAAGTGCAAGACATTTTGGATATATTTCGAGGCACCGACGCGTTCAACGCTACGGTGGTAAGAGAGTTTTATGCATATCTTTCGTGATAACCCAGAGCTACTTTTGCGATGGTCCGTGGAGTAAAGGTTGATTTTTCGACTTAACGGATCAACGAGTATTATGGGGTTCGCAATCCATCAGTGGGCCCAGACGAGTTCACATCCTCGAGCAATGTTGAAGATCTAGAGATGATGCAGATGATAGCTGATTACTTTGGGGGTGCAATGGAAGCGCAATCCTATGGGAGCCCCCATCATCTTCCTGGAAAGTGAACTATCTTGGGATCGGAAGATGGCCAACCGATTTGTTTGTGCCCGCCTTCTACCGACCAAGCATACGGTCTCTGTCACAACAAAGAGGGCGGAGTTGATGTTCTATCTGGAGCAGGGATCTCCAGTCAACATCGGTTTACTGATGCATAGCCGCATTCACGAGATTGCCGCTACGTCTGAGCGAGAGCAGTTTCCATATGGGCTGATGATTGACATGTTTGCTTTGGAGGACGAGTCAAAGTTCTCGTTAGTGATGATTGGGAAGACCCTGAGCCAATTATCAGTTCACAGTCAGTTCAACGCATACCGAGACGTGTCGGTTTGAGAGGAGAGAGAGCGTACTCCGGTCCTCGGAGCACCTCGATCTCAGAGAGCCTTGCTAGAGGAGCACTCGAGAGAAATTACGAGTCTGCATCGCAATATGGATAGAATTATATATTTTCTCGGAGTTCCTCATGAGACCCCACCACCTAGGGCTGCCCCACGTCAACGAGCATCATCTTCTACTACTACTGCCTCAAATCCTGCACCACCTCCCGGTTTTGAGCCTAGAGATGACTGGAAGGATTATTATGAGGAGGACTAGTTTTTCTTTCTTTTCATTGTTGTTATTTTCCTTTTTTATTTTTTATTTTTTATTTTTCTTTTCATTTCCTATCTAGTTGATGTAGAAGAATTTTAATACTATAATGACTTTGACGGCTTACACTGTTTGGAGTTATTTATTTTCTCTTTTACTGCCGCACTTTTATTATACGATTTCTTGTCACCACTATTCTTCTTGGTTTGTTTGAGATACTTAGCGCAGATTCTTCAAGGACTACTTACCAACACACGTTGCATTATACGACGGTCCAATTATTCTTTGGCTCCACCCTTAACAAAGCTAAGTTCCTTTTCATTGTCATTTTTTTCATATTACACATTGGGGACAATGTTTCGATTATGTGGGGTGGTACGGGACGTCACTTACCTTCTTAGCATTATATTCCGTGAATTACGTGATTATCTTGATTCTCTTTGATGCACTGTTCACCACCTAGACTTTGATTCATTTCAACAGAATTTTGAAAAAAACATGATATCTTTGATCTTTTTGAGTTAATTGACTTCATCTTTGTTCCACAATGTACAAGTGAAGGTAAGTGCCCACTTCTGAAGTAGTGGCGTATTAAGCGCATATTCAGTTATGAGCCACCATTTTAAGCACGTATAACTCACTTTCCTTGGTGTGTAGTCGATAGCATATTGCTTTGACTAGAGTTGACCCTAGCTTTATCCCGAATTATGTTTCACTAACGCTTATAAAGGCAAAGGAATTTCGGATTCGGTAGTTTATCAAGAGTGAGACCGCGAGGATAGATAAATCAATGAGAGTTCACCCGCCAAGAAAGAGAAGTGCATTGGAATATATACATCTATAATCTCTTTGGCAAAAATTGAGTCGATTGAGCGTAAGACGCATGACTTCTGCATAGACCGATAAACGCAAGCCTAAGAGTAATACATACTCGGTTCTCGATCCGCCTTGCCATTGTTGCGGAGGATTTTGCATCATTAAAACAAAAGAAAATTTATAACCCTAACCTATATGCAAAACTAACTCCTAACCGACCAAAACATCGGGTTGTTGCTAGTAAAGCGTAATGAGTAAGGGGTCGATCCACAGGGAAAAGGTATGTAGAATCTAATCCTAATAATCCTCCCAATTGCTACTCAACAAAAACAAATAAACAAAAAGCAAAAGCATAAAAACAGAAAAACATAAAAGAACAATCAAAATAAATCTAACCTAAGAAACATGGGAACAACCAAAGTACAAACCTAAGTGATTTCAATTCTAGTTAATCTCATGATTCTAATTCAGATTTGTGGTTTCACCTTTCACGAGACACAAATCCCTAATCTCTTAGTGAACTTATCTCTCAAGCTATGAAAGCCTACTTTCGTAGCTAATTCAATTATCTATCTCTCATCTTTCGAGTGTTGAGACTGATTTACCAAACAAAACTTGGGTGTAGATTCAATTAACTCTCGTTTTTAAAGAACCTAACAACCTAGGAATCTAACTCATTAACTTGTCATCATTAATGGCTAAAGACCCTATCTTTCTATGGTGATCTAGCGTTTACGCAACTTCCGTATTATAAACATCAATCGTGAACTGATCTTTCGATTCTAATTCACATGGCATACAAATCGCATAGAAAAATACAAACGACTTAAAGCTCATGAAGATAAAAGCTGGAATTAAATTAATTGAAAGAAATCAAACTCACATAGTCTTGATACAATGGTTGAACTCCATGGAAACGAAAAGAAAAGCTACATAATCTACTCCTAATCTAACCTCGGTTCACCCGAGCACAAGGCTCGGGTGACCGCCTTCAAACTCCCAAGATGATGCGGCCGCTGCTCCTCGTAAAATTCGAGTATCAAAAGTATATCCTTAGGGTTGGGGATATGGCTCTATTTATAGAGATAAGAGGCGGTTTGCTGAAAGTCGGCGGCGGACGCCCGTTTGATCATGTGGACGCTCGTCCAGAATGCTTGGACGGATATCGACGCTTGATTCAGCCAACGCCCCGAACTCTCGTATGTGAATTACGATTACTCGACGCCGCATGGACGCTTGGCTCGATCCGACACTCGTCCACCTTATTTGGACGCCTTGATTCACCGACGAAATCTTGATACTTCCATCTTTATCTTCATTGATTTCTTTCTTATCTCTTTTATTCTTCCATATCTTTGATTGATCCTCTCTCATCTCGAAATTAGCTCTTTAGGATCACCTTTTCCATCATTAATTGGGCATCTACAAATATTAAAAAAAACATACCAAAACGTAATAATTTCCAAAATAATATAAAATCATAATTTAAGCACATAATTCGTTACGTTTTGCAATTAACCTCTTAAAAACACTATTTACTCAATTAATCGATTATAAACTCGATTTCTATGAAAAACATCCATATACGGGGGAAATTGATGTAAAATATATCTATAAAAATCATACAATTTGACCCTTAACAACACCCCCACACTTATCTTTTTGCTCGTCCCCGAGCAAAACAAAACAAAACCAACTCGAGATAAATAAACATCTATGCAAATATGAAGCATATTTATTAACTTAGAAGTTCACCCAAGTGAGTGTGTGCATAGCCATAATAAACTTCCACTAAGTTCCACAATTTGAAAGTTATTCAAACCAAAACTAGCCAGGTTTCCCATCTAAGTTAGAAATATTCAAAAACTATAATGTGCACTTTACAAAACATACATATCCCAAAAAAGAAATAGTAGAGAATATCTAAACCATTTTCGATGGACTCGAGAGGATAATCCCTACAACATATCGCTCGGTTTATACTGGGGATAAGATTAACGATAACTAAGTCCTTACTTATTCATAATAATATATTTCAATATTTTCACTTTTTTCACACTTTTCTAACACACATCGTAATAAGCTTTTGCCTCATGTAGCGAATAGACATTTCAAGATAATCCCTACCTTACTCCAATCATAAGGCAGCTATAAACTGACTGTCGTGAGCTCTTGGTCATCATAGTGGAATAAAACATTTCGAGATAATGCCTTACCGCACTCAAATCATCGACCAGCTTCCAACACACACAATTACAATTATGTTTACTTAGAGATTTCTGGGGTGGCAAGTGGAAAAGATTATTTTCTAGTAGCATGCAGACACCGAGCATAACACCTCAAGTAAACAATTTATTACTATTGCAAAGACTTAATCACGTTTCACTTATCACATTCAAACTTACAGATATTCACAGTATGTCGTACTTTAATCCTAGAATACAAACTACTAAACTTTTCAAGAATTGTACATAAGCAAAGAAACATGCTATAATCATCAAAAATCTCCAACTAAAATGGGGTAGGCTTTCAACATTTAGTTCATCATTTACTATGGCTCGTGAAAAAGAGTGTCGGGTGAAACAACTAAAATTACTAAATATACAGAATATAGCAAAAATAATATAAACTCAAGCAAAGATATGCCTTTGTCTATTCGGGACAAAACAAAAATTTTAAAATTAAGCACTTTTCATAGAAATACTAAAAATATGAGCAAACGAAAGTAGACACATAAATCATCTATCCCTTCCCCCACACTTAGATTGCAACTTGTCCTCAAGTTGTACAGAAATAATAAATTAGAGAACTTAGCTGATTGGATGCCGAAAGGGAACAATTCTGGAAGAACCAACAAGAACCAGGATTGCTTGCATAGCTCAGTAGACTGTGGAGCATCACAGGTAAACTGAATACATCTTTAAAGTGCACAATAGCTATAGAAAGTATCCTGCAGACTTGATTAGTGCAAAAAGAGTCTACGGGGAAAAAAATTAGACTTATACAAATAAAGCACATGGAAAAGGAGATATAGAGATATTCAAATTATGCTCAAATAAAGATGGAATACATATACATGAAAATATCACAAACTCGTAGGCTAGGTGCAACTATATGAAAACAAAGTACAATGCAATCTATATGATATGCAATCCTAAAAATAAAAACGAGGTAGTATTACGGAAACCGACAGTTAACTACTCTCAAGAAAAATAAAAGAAAAATGGAAAAACATTGCAACTATATGACATGCAACTAAATGATATGCATCTAAGTGATATGCAAAAATAAAAGAAAATAAAAGAAAGAAAACTAGCCCACTCATGTGCAACATAACATGTATATAAACGTCTACCACATAATGACAGGTTACGATAAACGACAGTGCTGTCCATTACATGCAGTGTAGACGCGCTTTAAGACTCATCAAAGGTGATAGCATTATGGAAACCAACAGTTAGCTATACTAAACAACAAGGAAGCACATAAGTCTCAAAGCTTAAAAGATTCATCACAACAGTATGTAGCATACGGAAACCGACATTAGCTACTAATTAACACGAAGACCAGTTATAGCATACGAGAACCGACAGTCACTATAACATGCCTAGATGAATCATATATAAGGAATTGATCAATTATCTAACATGGATTCATAGATGGAAAAATAAAATCACATAAGTTCAGGACATCTACGTAAAATTAATCACCACGTAAGCTCGATTAAAAACATCCAAGTCAAATAAAGCATTAAAAATCGAATAAATAAAAACTTTGGAACTGGTCGTAGGTTGGACGCCGTCCAACCTTCAACGCGCGCTCAATCCTTCGCACGAGCGTTCTCCCGGAAATTCAAAGATCGGACGGCCGCTCAGCAGACCAGACGCTCGCTCACACGCAGATTATGAACCGGACGGGCGTTCACTACCTTGAACGCTCGTCCACACAACCAATATGCAACAACAAAACCCAGCAAACACAAAGAAACCCTAGAAACTCATAATTCAAAACATCACAAAGATGCATACACCGCAGCCTACAGATAAATTTCAGCACAGAGTTAGATTAGATAACACATAAACACATGATTCACGTAAAACAAATTGAGTAAAAAACTTTTGCACATTCTTAACCCTACGGTCATCGAAACACGGCAAAATAAAAACTCTCAACTTGGTATACGCTACTTTTATTAAAACGAAAAATAAACGTAACAAAATCGAGAAATAACAAGACTAGATTCAACATGACACCTATTCCCCGGCAACGGCGCCACTTTTGTTGCGGAGGATTTTGCATCATTAAAACAAAAGAAAATTTATAACCCTAACCTATATGCAAAACTAACTCCTAACCGACCAAAACATCGGGTTGTTGCTAGTAAAGCGTAATGAGTAAGGGGTCGATCCACAGGGAAAAGGTATGTAGAATCTAATCCTAATAATCCTCCCAATTGCTACTCAACAAAAACAAATAAACGAAAAGCAAAAGCATAAAAACAGAAAAACATAAAAGAACAATCAAAATAAATCTAACCTAAGAAACATGGGAACAACCAAAGTACAAACCTAAGTGATTTCAATTCTAGTTAATCTCATGATTCTAATTCAGTTTGTGGTTTCACCCTTTCACGAGACACAAATCCCTAATCTCTTAGTGAACTTATCTCTCAAGCTATGAAAGCCTACTTTCGTAGCTAATTCAATTATCTATCTCTCATCTTTCGAGTGTTGAGAGACCGATTTACCAAACAAAACTTGGGTGTAGATTCAATTAACTCTCGTTTTTAAAGAACCTAACAACCTAGGAATCTAACTCATTAACTTGTCATCATTAATGGCTAAAGACCCTATCTTTCTATGGTGATCTAGCGTTTACGCAACTTCCGTATTATAAACATCAATCGTGAACTGATCTTTCGATTCTAATTCACATGGCATACAAATCGCATAGAAAAATACAAACGACTTAAAGCTCATGAAGATAAAACTGGAATTAAATTAATTGAAAGAAATCAAACTCACATAGTCTTGATACAATGGTTGAACTCCATGGAAACGAAAAGAAAAGCTACATAATCTACTCCTAATCTAACCTCGGTTCACCCGAGCACAAGGCTCGGGTGACCGGCCTTCAAACTCCCAAGATGCGGCTGCTGCTCCTCAGAAAATTCGAGTATCAAAAGTATATCCTTAGGGTTGGGGATATGGCTCTATTTATAGAGATAAGAGGCGGTTTGCTGAAAGTCGGCGGCGGACGCCCGTTTGATCATGTGGACGCTCGTCCAGAATGCTTGGACGGATACTGGACGCCAGTTCAGCCAACGTCTGAACTCTCTGTATGTGAATTACGATTCTAGACGCTGCATGGACGCCAGTTCTGATCTGGACGCTCGTCCACCTTATTTGGACGCCAGTTCACTGACGAAATCTTGATACTTCCATCTTTATCTTCATTGATTTCTTTCCTTATCTCTTTTATTCTTCCATATCTGTGATTGATCCTCTCTCATCTCGAAATTAGCTCTTTAGGATCACCTTTTCCATCATTAATTGGGCATCTACAAATATAAAAAAAAACATACCAAAACGTAATAATTTCCAAAATAATATAAAATCATAATTTAAGCACATAATTCGTTATGTTTTGCAATTAACCTCTTAAAAACACTATTTACTCAATTAATCGATTATAAACTCGATTTCTATGAAAAACATCCATATACGGGGGAAATTGATGTAAAATATATCTATAAAAATCATACAATTTGACCCTTAACAGCCATCTAATTTGATTAATAAATAACATGTTCGAGAGTGGTTAGTTCGACTACGGGTTGACGTAATGTGAGATTGTCTGCATTACTAAGCGGTTGTGAAAGTTATTGCATACACACATTGGCTCATTATGTGAATAGTGTTTAATGCGTTACTGATGGATATGAGTGGCATGATCTTGATCTTGACTTTGTGAGGCATAGTTGTTTTTTTATTAACTTGTATCTTGATCAGGATGTTGTTTTCTTTTCTCCTTTTTGCTCGGGGACGATCACAAGCTAATTGGGGGTAGTTGATACGCATACTAAATGGTACCATTAATTATACCCTTATTCATCCCGAATTTTCTCAAGAGATGATAGATAGGCTCGTTATTATAGAGAATATGTGTTAAATGCTATGTGTATGTTTCTAGGATTGTAATTTTGCATCTATGTTATTTTCCGAAGATTTGCACTGCTTTTGTCAAATTTTATGTGTTTTATAGGATGTACCGAACTGGAATGGATCTGGACTAAAAGAAGTATGTTGGGCCGAGTAAAAGAAGTCCAAGAAGAAATCATTGAAGAAAAAGAAGGAAAGTCACCGGTTTACCGAGGGCTAGGTCCGTAAACCGAGGGCCTTGTGGGACACGAAATCAATTCCGCCGCATTGTCTAGGTTGGTTATGGTTTTTGAGAGTCATAAGTCGGCCATTGTATCTATATATAGCCGCATTAACAGATTATTGTATAAGTTTTCATAAGCTATCATATCTTATTATTGAATCTTCAATTACATTATACAATTTGATGAAATAAAGTTATTCTAAGATTTTGAGGAGTTATTTATGGTTTTCTCCTTTTCTACCATCTCTAGCTTGAGTAGATCGAGCTAGATCTCCATTGTTGAAGGTATGAAGCTTTGAACATTCCTTTTGTCTTCAATATGGTAAACTGTTCAGTATTTATGTGTTTTAGTTAATTTGCATGTTTAACAACCCCATTTACTTAGATTAATCGTAATTGAGCAATGTAGATCCGAATTAAGAAAAGTCGACCTCGTAAACCGGCGATCTATACCGGTTTATCGAGGCAATATTTAGGAAACTTAATCACGGAGGATTCACTACAAATTACGTTGATCGGCGAGTTTAATTAATGATTGGTTAGATTTGGCCAATCGCTTATTGTAATCGTGATAATTAACATGGAATACGAATAGTGAAGTGTTAATTTGGACATAATCTTGATGGACCCTAGGAACGTGCTGATCAGTGTCGACAGCTGTCTAGGCGGTATGAGTTAGCGCTCGATATCGGCAATTCTAGTTCTTTATGCGTATGGGCTATTACGGACCAATTAAGGAAGGTAGCTTGCGTATAGATTGTCTACTACCATGGTCGGAGTAGATAGGGTTAGGAGTTGCACCCGTAGCTTATAATTAAATCAAAAACTCGCTCGAATAATTTAAGGAAATTATGTGGGGAAGTAAATATAAAGATTAATTAATCCAAGTTAGTAGATCGGTGGGAAGAGGGAGAAATACCACATTTCTTTCATGTTTATTGTTGGTCAAAGACCATCTATGTCGCTTCTTAATTAGATTAGCATCGTTTATACTTAGAGTTGGATTGTCTCTGTAGGATCTACATTGACTCGCATTTACTATACTACGATATACCTAGTATTCTTACTAGTAATATCGACGTTAGTGACTTACACGTGATCATTTACATATATACTACTCAATAGATAAGTCTAGACAAAATATATAATAATTAATGTATTCACACTAATGCGTTCATACTTTAGATTTACTGCTATTAGATATCTAAATCGAACCTTTAAGGCGGAGATTTATCCGCTTGAATCATTAATATATGAAACTTTTCTTTTCAAGACAAGACCTTTTTCCACTAATTTCAGTGGATCTACTACCACTAGAATCCCTACTCCGTTTCTTTTGACACCTTCATTTTTCTCCCTCAATTGAAAAAAGGGCATGCAATATTTTTAGCCGGTTTCTATCGTCACCACTGTTTTATTATCAGCACCCTTTATTTTATTATTTTTCATTTACTTCACTACACCACCTAATCACACAAGGCACCACATCCATTTAATAACTTTTAAAAACTGTATACTTTAGTTCCTCATATTTTTAAAATTATAAACTAACATTTTTTAAATACTTTAACACACTTTAATCCTTCTAACTTCCCCTACCCTTTTAATATGCCTCTTTTTTTCATTTGAAACAAACCAAAACACAACCCTAAAAATTTCGCGGAGAAGACGCTGGTGAGGATAAGAATTTTGCCGGAAACCGTAAGTGAAATATTGGTTACAAGAATCAAGCTAAGAACAACATCACTTTGAACCAAATCACGTAAGTTCCTTGTTTTGTTTGCATTTTGATGGTAATTTAATAGAAATCAAGGTTGTAATGGTTGGGTTTCGATTTTTTCAATGAGAACTAAACGTTTGTTTCATTGTAATGTTTATTCGTTGTTGATTGAAATCGGGTTGAAATCGGAGGATTTTGGGTATTTTTCAATCGGAGGATTTTTGGGTATTTTTCGAACGGAGGAATGGGGAAGATGACCGGGTGCTTGAAACGTCGCCCGTAGTGACGCTTTCTTTGCAGATACAATGTCAACAGAGTGACGTTTAGGTCATAAAAGCCCACCATGGTAACCTAGTTCTTCATCATTGTGGGTGACGTTACTTTTGCCTTTAGAACGTCGAATAGGCCGACATTCCAAGCAAAGTCATTTTAGGTGATGTTTCGTCTTATTAGGAACGTCAATGAATCTCATGTTCTGTGTTTGTGGTAACGTCAACTTGGTGGCATTATATCTTTGAATTTCATTATAATGGCATAATTAATGTGCACATAACAACTTTGAAGTAGTATGTTTCCAACTATGAATTTTGGCCATGTAAGTGTGTTACTTTTAATGAAAAGTATACTTAAGCGTGTGTTTTGCCCTTTTTTGAAAATGTTCTGAGAAGTGCTACTTTTATGTGTTGTTTGGACCCGATAATATAAAGCCGTGAGATCTCTTTGCTTTATGATTGTCACCCATTTACAAAAGTCTTGGGATCTTTTTGCCTTTTTTGTAGAAGGGCTTACCTGAATCAATTTTGTTAAAAAATGACCAAGTATATCTATTTGTTAATATCTTCCATGATATGGTGGTGCCATTATCTGCGTAAAAAGACCTAATGTCCCTCTCACGTTCAACAATTAAAAGAACTCACACTAGAAGAACTTCAAGTATTAAAACAACACTTTGTTGATCGTACAAGAACTTCTTGTATGATTAAAACTTAAAGAACTAGTCTTGTGTAATTGGTTATGTTTGGCTTAAGGTAAAAATAAAATAAAATATTATGATAGTGCCAAAAGTAATTAAAAAGTGCCGGAAGTTAGCGTGACATCAAAAAACAAAATGTGGTGTCAATAAAAACCGTCTTTTTTTAATCCTTGGATCATATTTTACCACACGATATGAATGTGTACATTAACATATCAAATAATTCTTCAGGAGTCCATTACACAAAGTTCCCCAAAGTAATAAAAATAATAAATAAAATAATCGTCCTATAACTGGACATGAAACTTGGTAAACTCTAAACCTTCACTTTGATAGGTAGCTGAAGACAAATTTGTTTGTTTGAATTTGCAAAGAGTCCATTACCCTGACCTGACAAGTTACAACTTACAGCAACATCTACTCACCCCTTTTTGTTAAGTTCAAGAGAAAGCATATGCCTGCCTATATACATACATCTCTATTACTACTTATAGAAAATATAATATAAACTTGTTGGTTATATATGGGCAAAGGTACGTGGTATCATCGCGTCAAGTAGTAGTAAGTATTCAGGGAGAAGGAGATACAGATGTACCATTATTCCTGTGAACAGCAGGCATCACAACAAGCAAAGCAGCCTAAACATGACAAGGCACCAAAGAACTGAGATAGAACAATGGCACATTGATCGTTCACACGCGAGCATACTTTAATGCAGCAAAGGCAGCAACAGCGGTCACAAAGACTTGCACAGCAATTTGATGCCGCCTTGGCTATTATCTCTGCAGTTTCTGGGGCTTTAAGTTCATCTGATCCTGGTGGGATGTTTTCAATTGTAGCTGTTATGTTGCCAAAACCGACCCAAAGATCTCGCAATATTACCATCTTACAAGCCTTAACATCTGCTTCTTTCTGAGGATCCTTATTTCTTCCTGCCTGCAAATGTTCAGCTCCCAGTCAAAGATATTCCATGTCTTGAAAAATAGCATAATATATCTAATGAAAAGCTTTAAATGGTGAAGTAGTAGATACTCTCAGACAGCACAAAAGGGGAAGTGAAATAGCTGAAAACTAGATCACAAACAGTTGACCAAGTTATGAGGATTTTGGCTCGACAACCGAAGATAATACATTATAACATGTCCTTGATACTGAAGAATAATGTAAAAGCCCTGCCCCTAGCAAGAGTTCGGTCTAGGGAAAACTTGAAAATGTATGCTTTCAAAAAGCATTCTCTAAGAAATAGGCTTTTGAAATTTGTGGCATAGGAAAAGTATGCTTTTTCAATTCGATCCTTACAAACACCGAAATACATCTAGACAACCAAAATTTGATCCATCAAAATCGTAATTTTCCGATGTTAGAAAAATTGGAGCATATTTTCGATTCTTCTTCTGAAAACAAATTTTTTTTTTCAAGTTTCTGTTGGTCTAAAATACCATGAAAGTAGTGCAGGACACATCGAATGTTTTCTTAGATAAAAAAAGAGGCTGTCACATACTTGTTGCTTCTTCTTCACGGGCTCGAAAGGTCTGATAATTTTATCAGTCTCGATCAGAGTCATATTTGTAAACTCAGAGATCACAGAAGTTTGCACACTCTTCTTCGCTATCTGCATCCATTATAAAGCACTTTACCCTTAGTCTTTTACACATTAGCAGACACAGGAATAAAATCCAAATAAAAAAGGATGTAAGACCGGTATAAAGACAAATCACATATTTGATTTCTTTTAGTTACACTCCTGACATTAGATTTGCAAGGAATGCTTGGTAGATAAAAGATGTTATTCAATCAACGTTTTAAACATATAGGTATGTTTAGGTCGTACATCTAAGCCTTTTAGGTAGTGTTTGAAATTAACGAGTGATTCTTTCTCATGGAGGATCCCTATATCTTCATTTCATTACGAATTCATTCTTTCATATTTATTACTTAAATGGCAACAGTCGCATATGTGAAGGAAAAAAAAAAAAAAAAAAAAAAAACTGACCTTCCCCTCAAGGTCCTTATTTTGTGTGAACCAGGCTTCTGCTGTTTGTAACTCAATCTCTTGCTTTGCTACCACCTGTAGGCAGAAGTTTAAAGAGGAAAAGTCAAATAAAAAGGAAAGATTTGGGAGAAAATTCAGGCATGTTGGCTAGATAGAACCCTAAAAGAAAAGAAAAAGATTAAACCATTCAAACATAACAACACAAGAGCGCATTCAAGACTCAACCACGCTGCAGCTTGAATGAGAAAGATGAGAAATAGCATAGTGCCAAAAAAAATGCCACAGTATCATTTTAAAATGATTAGACAAAACTTCCTCAACCATCTTTTACAAATTTATAATATTTTTTCATCTTTTACAAATTTACAATATCTGTAAGCTGTAATTTTTCCATCTATTTTGAATAGATGGAATAAATGGCCGACCTAAGCTTAATATTTATTGGTGGCTACACCTACCTGACAGATTATATACAGGTCCTGTCTTTCCCCTTAGTTTTTTACATGACTTGATATCACAAAGCCCTAAACATAAATGACAAAACAATGAATAATACAGAAAGTAAGAAGGGAAGGGGAAAACAATACTGGCAACAAAAAGTGAAACTCCAAGAGCCACTACCCTGGAAATAGAATAAACATAATCAATGAATACAAAGTTGTCCAGGCTCACCTTGTCAAGAGGTATGTCCTTTGTTTCATGGACCTTCAAGTGTATGAAGTTTTGGCTCATATCTGCATCTGCAGAGATTCCTTCAACTATAAGGGTATCAGGAAATGTCCCCTGGTATCTACCTGACACAATTAAGGGGCATTCCGAGGAAAGATCCGGAATTTGAGATGGATACACCTGATGAAATTAGTATTAAATGTTAGTGTTTTATATCATGCAAAATATGGAAGTCAACTAAACATTATACTGCCTACCACTTCACTTCACCATAAGTAGTGAAAACTACCTAATGGAAAAACAATTACACGAACAAAAAAATACAGAATTTTTACCGAGACAATATAAAGTGTGACCACCCACAGCTGGCTATAAATACATGTAGATTTTAGGAAGAAGAAGAGAGAAGAGAAGATAATCTTTCTTATTACAAAATGAACTGAATAAGCTGAGTATCTACAGGACTTAGGAGAAGACAAAGACTTAATGGTAAGATGTAAAAGACAACTGGTTAACCACTTATACAACTTTATAGTTTAGTTGTAATAAGTGTTATACAAGATAAATACAAATGACAATATAAAAATCATTATTAACTTATACTCCTCCTCAAGCTGGTTTATATATGTCCAATAAACCAAGCTTACAACTAAACTGTTGGAAAGGAACCTTAGGCAGCCCTTTAGTGAATACATCAGCAACTTGTTGTTTGATGTTGATATACTCCAAGTTGATACTGCCATCTTCCTGCTTTTCTTTGATAAAGTGTTTATCAATCTCTATGTGTTTAGTCCTATCATGTTGGACCGGATTGTTGGAGATTTCAATAGCAAATTTTCTATCACTGAACAAATTGATAGGTCCAGAATAGAGGATCTTCAATTCTTTCATAATTCTTTGGATCCATAACAACTCACATATTCCTAGGACAATTGTGCTAAACTCTGCTTTTGCTGAACTCCTTGCTACAATTGACTGTATCTTACTCCTCCAAGACACCAGATTCCCAAAGAGGTAGATACACCAACCAGAAGTAGACCTTCTATCAGTAACAGAACTAGTCCAATCTGCATCTACATATCCTTCAATTTTAGAGGTCCCTTGTGACTTGAACATGATACCACTGCCTAGACTGACCTTTAGAAATTTCAGCAACCTCATAGCAGCATCAAGACGAATTTGCCCTGATGAATGCTTGAACTGGCTTAGTTGACCGACAACAAAAGATATGTCATGTCTTGTGTGATAGGTAAATCAATCTACCCATTAGCCTTTGGAATTTCTCTTGATTGATTGGTGCACCATCATCATCTCTTCCAAAAAATGCCCCCTATTACTCCCAGAATATCCAATAATATGACAAAATAGGGGGCATTTTTTTACCTCTATTACTCCCAGAATATCCAATAATATGCCAAAATGGGTTTTGGCATATTATTGGATATTCTGGGAGTAATATAGGGCCTTTTTCACAGTGAAATCCACTGGGGTATCAACTGGTTTTCACCCCAGTAACCCATACTCTTTAAGAAGGTCCATAGTGTACTTCCTTGGAGTAAGAAGAATGTCATCTTTAGATCTGGCAACTTCAATGCCAAGAAAGTAATTCATAAGGCCAAGATCCTTGATTTCAAACTCATTTTTCAGGAGCAGTTTTAGCTGTGAAATATCATAACTAGAATTCCCAGTGAATGTCATCAACATATACAATGAGGATAGTAACTCCCCTTGTTTCAGTATGCTTATAAAAGAGGGTATGATCACCATGCCCTTGAGCATAGCCACCTCTTTTCATAACTTTAAGAAAACCTATCAAACCATACAAGGACTTATTCAATCTGCAGACATGATTAGGTAGGACAACAAAACCAGGGAGTGGTTGCATGTATACCTCCTCCTTTAAGTCACCATTTAAAAAAACATTTTTTACATCCGTTTGATGTAATGCCCAGTTATTGCCAGCAGCAATCAGTAGAAATGATGATTCTTACAGTGTTAAGTCTAGAAACAAGAGCAAATGTTTCATTAAAATCAATTCCAAAAGTTTGAGTGTACCCTTGGCAACCAATCCGGCTTTATGCCCATTGATGGTGCCATCAGGATTGTGCTTAATAGTGAATAACCATATACATCCAACAGGCTTTACACCCTTTGGCATAGGAACCAAATCCAGGTGTGGTTGTCCTTAAGGGCAGTTAACTCACCATAACAGCCTCTTTCCACTGAGGACAACCCATCGCCTGTTGTATGGTTTTAAGTATGAAAACAGAATCAGTATTAGAAAGATAAGATTGAAAGCATGTAGAGAGTTTAACATAAGAGACAAATCTGTCTATGGGGTGTTTAGTACATTCTTTTGTGCTTTTCCTCAATGCAATAGGCAAGTCTCTGGGTGGTGAGGCTTCACAGGTCTGTTGTATCAGTGCTGGTTCCTCATTGCTAGTTGGGGAGGTGATGTCAGTTACCTGATGACTGAGTTCCATTGTTGCAGTGGTGTCTTGGTATCCCTGCAAATTTTCATTAGTGCAAACATCTGGAGGTGGTATGGGAGTGCTACGATTCTTTGATGGCTTCTTTTGTCTAGTACAGACAATTACTTCCTTTTCTGGCAAAGTGATATACCCTTATTAGACTGTTGAGGGAGAGTTTCCCCTGGTAGATCAGGATCAATAATGGGAATAATGACGTCATTAATAAGAAAATTATACTGAACTAGATCAGTGCCCTTATCCTTAGTGTAGTAGGGTTGATCTTCAAAGAACGTGACATCACAAGATGTGTAAAAACGGTTATTTTTGGGATCAAAACATTTAAAACCCTTTTGTGTAGCAGAATACCCAACAAAGATAGTCTTAACAGCCCTTGGTCCAATTTTACTCCTATCCTGGGAGTGAATATGGACAAAGGCTCTACAACCAAAAACTTTAAGAGGTATAGAAGTGATCAATTTAGAGTTAGGCAAGATAAATTAAGCGTTTCAATGGGGTTTTAAAGCCAAGTATCCTAGATGGCATTCTATTTATAAGGAATGTTGCACTAAGAACAACCTCTCCCCAATAAACAGCAGGCACATCATAGGCAAAAAGAAGAGTTCTTGCCACTTCTAAGTGGTGTCTATTCTTCCTCTGTGCCACTCCATTTTGTTGTGGAGTATTAGGCCAGGAGGTTTGATGGACTATGCCTCTAGCAGTTAAAAAAGGTCCTATACATGAATTCAAATACTTTGTTCCATTATCAGATCTAAGTATTTGAATCTTTGTTAGGACTGAGTTTCAATCATTTTATAGAAATTTTCAAACAGGATGCTAACCTCTGTTTTGTGCTTCATAAGATAGACCCAACTCAATCTTGTGTGGTCATCTATGAAGGTCGCAAACCATTTTTTATGAGTGAGTGAGATAAGGGTTTTGAGAACGTCCCCATACATCTGTGTGAATAAGATTAAAAGGGACATTCTTTATAAGAAAAAGGTTTAAAAGGATTTCTAGTGTGTTTTGAAAGTTCACAAAATTCACACTTCAAATCATCAACATTACACCGGAAAATAAAGCAGGGTACATTCTTTTGAGATAATGAAAATTTGGATGTCCTAATCTCAAATGTAACATTCTGATCTTAGTACATTTGGGGGAATCAGGGGAAACACTTAAACCCTTAACAATCTTCACTTTCTTGCCATGAAGGAGGTAGAGACCATCAGTCTTCTTAACACTGCCAATCCTCTCCAAAGATGCCATGTCCTGAAACTCACAATGTGTAGGATAAAAATTAAAAATGCATTTCCTATCCTTTGAAAATTGACTGACAGAAAAAAGGTTGCAGTCTAACTTAGGACATATAGAACAGATGTGAGAGTAAGGTTGTCATTGAGTGTGACAGTGCCCTTTCCCCTTCAACTTTAAAATTAGTGCCATCAGCAATATTTACTAAGTGTAGGTAAGTGGTTTTGTAAAAAGAGTGAAAAGAGAGTGGTCACTTGTCATATGACTTGAGGCACCTGAATCTATGATCCAAGTGTTCTTACCATTTTGAGCTAATGCACCCACAGATGTAACAGCATTAGGCTGCTGCATTCTTCTGTCAAACAGTTGGTTTAGGGCTTCCATCTGCTCTTTTGAGAAGAGATTTGGCTGATCAGTACTCAGTAGCATTATATGCCTTCTTCTGATCATTCCAGTTGCCTCGAGTTTTGTTATTTTGATCCTTTTGCATATAGGGTGGCTTACCATGAAGATTCCAGCAGGAGTCTTTTGTATGCCCCTTCTTTTTGTAGTGGTCACACTGCGAATTGCTCTCTTGATCATTCTTTTTGAATGAGCCTTTTTGTGTCCTCCCATAAATGCAGAGTCTTCATTCAGAGCAGCAAGAGTAGATCGTTCTCCTCCTGGAGTAGGGAGCATGCCACCCATGACACCCTTATTGCTTTCTTCTTTCCTGAGAGTGGCAAAGGCTTCTTGCACAGAAGGTAAGGGAACTTATGCAAGAATCCTTTCTCTAGCAACTTCATAGATTGGGTTAAGACCACTAAGAAAGTCAAAAACACCCTCTTTTTCAATCAGCTTCTGAAATTTGCTTGCATCATGCAGTCCCATCCAGTTACAGTTAACTGATCATACTCTTGCCACAGCTTCTTGAGGGTGTTGAAGTACTTTGTGACATCAAGGGCACCTTGCTTAGTGTCTTTCAAGGTGTTTCTAACACCAAAGGCCTGTGCAAAGTTCCCTTCATCTGAGTAGGTAGCAGCTATATTATCCCATATTGCTTTAGCAGAGGGATAGAAAAGATGAACTTGACTTATTTCCTCTTCCATAGAGTTGAGTAACAAAGAAGTTATGATAGCATTCTCTGTTTTCCAAGTGTTGTAGGCTTCTTCATCATTTTTGTCTGGGATTTTCACAGTCTGGCTGAGGTACCCAAGTTTCCTCTTCCAAAGGATTTAAGATTCAGTGATTGGGCCCATGGAATGTAATTAGAGCCTTTTAGCTTTGAAGAAGTGATTTGGAGGGTTGGATTATCTAAACCACTCATAGATTTGGATGAAACGCTGGATACGCACCCCATAAGGCGTTTCAGATTCTGTCATTTTGAAAGAAAAGAGAGGAAGAACAGTAGCGGATTATATCTGATTTTTCAGACGCTCAGATACCATGTAGATTTTAGGAAGAAGAAGAGAGAAGAGAAGATAATCTTTCTTATTACAAAATGAGCTGAGTTTTTATGGCAATTACAGGACTTAGGAGTAGACAAAGACTTAATGGTAAGGTGGCTAATAAATGAGTAGTTGGGTAGTTGGGGATCTAAGACATAAATGTAAAAGACAACTAGTTATCCACTTATACAACTTTATAGTTTAGTTGTAAACTTGTAATAAGTGTTAGACAAGATAAAGACAAATGACAATATAAAAATCATTATTAACTTATAATACATTGTCGAATTCTTACATCTTATAGGACCAGGACCAGGTATGGAATATACAGGAGGGAAGATCAGAATTTTTACCGAGAGAATGACATATTGACATGCCCAAAGATCCCATAAACATGAAGTACAACATGACAGCCTGTTCATCTCAACTAAACTTGACACTTGGGTATGCAATTCTAATAATATACCATCTTGCCTAACAGGGGGTAGGTAGGTACATTGGGTATGTCACTGATCCTGATTACTTTTTTGATATCCATGGTGAGAGAACAGAGAAAAGATGCGTGAATTCAGATCTGGAGAATTCTTCAACGTAATTTTTTTAGGGTTCTCCAAAGTAATTAAATTTACAATATTCATGCAAAACACACATTCAAGCCACATTATTATACTCAACATCGTCTAACAAGATAAAAACTCCAGATATTAAGGCACAGGCAATCAAACCTCATATCCATCCAACAGATGAAGATTCTCAAAGGCGATGTCAACAAGAATAGTTGATGAAACCCTTGCAAATAAACCTTCTAGGCGACCTTCAATTGAATCTGGCCAAAGAAAGGAGTGAATCAACAAAGGACTACAAAGTTGGGTGAAACTTAAACATTCCTAAGAGAAGTCAAATGAGATATAAACACACACAGTAAAAGGAAGATAATGTCTTTTCATATCATTCAACTTATGTAAAAGCCCTATTTATACAACTGAGAGTCAACTACAAAATCTCCCTATCTTCTGAAAAAGGTAACAGATACAACATAAAAGACTGTCTAATCAGATCTCTAAAATCAAGGTAATAAATACAGTAAATCCTTCCTAATCAAAACATATAAAATATAAAAGGAATGAGAATATACAGACAGCTAATCCACCAAATCAGCAATTAATGCTAAATCAGTCAACACACCCCCTCAAGCTGGTTTTACACATCAAGCAAACCAAGATTGTGTTTGCAGGATTCAAAGATGCCCTTAGGTAGACTCTTAGTAGATATCAACAGCTTGAAGATAGGTAGGAAGGAACATAGATCATGCAAATTACTCCTATAACCAATTTACTTTGATGAAATGCTATCAACTTCAACATGCTTAGAGCCTCATAGGTCCTTCAGGCAGTATCTTTCGTCCTAACAGAAGTATCTTCACCCACAGTAACTCACATATACCAAGTGTTCCAGCTCTATATTCAGCTTCAGCGCTGCTCCTCGCCACCACAGACTGTTTTTTACTTCTCCAAGGCACCAGATTGGCACCTACAAACACAAACCATCCAGATGTTGATCTCCTATCGATAATTGAGCCCGCCCAGTCAGCATCAGTATAGCATTCCACAATAATCTGTCCACCTTTCTTAAATAAGAGTCCCATCCTGAGACTACCTTTAAGGTATCTCAAAATCCTCAAGGCTACTTACATGTGCCCTTTTATAGGTGAGTGCATGACCTGACTAACCACCCTAACTACAAATGAAATGTCAGGTCTTGTGTTGGACAAATAAATCAATTTCCCAACAAGCCTCTGGTCTTTATCCATGTCGACTCCTTCATCATCTTCGAGTTCGCCATGTCCATGGTTGACTTCAAGAAGAATTTCGGCTGGTTTGCAGCCCAACAACCCAAATTCTTTAAGCAGATCAAAGGGTATACTGTCTCTGAATTACAAGAATACTTCTCTTGTTCCTGACTATTCCATTCCCAAGAAATATTGGAGTCTTTGATCTCAAATGCTCAAACTAGAAAATCCTTTGATTTTCTTATTTCCGTTTCATCATTTCTTGTTATCACTATATCATTTGTATAAATTGTTATAATACTTACTCCTCCTGAAGCTGAGTGACGGTAGAAAAGTGTGTGGTCTGCTTGCCCCAGAGTGTATCCTACCTTATGAACAGCCTTAGAAGACCAATCTAACCAAATCTCTGGAGACAGACCATCAATTATAAAGGTTTATTCAAGGAAAAAAACAGTGGCCAGATCTAGAGGTCACTATCCACGTACGCATCAACATGGTAGTGCAAGAACTACACCTGATCATCAAATTCCAGAGGAACCGACACGTATATCCCAATATATATGCACAGAGACTTTTGGTTAACCAACACAAGAGACAATCCAGTAATGATTTATCTGTAAGTCAAGAAAAAGTGGATGAATGGCCGTAAAAGTAATAATACCTGGGAGGTTACTGATTTACCAACTGGAAACGACCAGTTGGATGTAAATGGGTTTTTAACATCAAATACAATGTTGATGGTAGTATCAATAAGTATAAAAAGATAGGTTAGTAGCAAAAGGTTTTTCTCAGTCCAATGGTATTGATTACATAGAAAATTTGCACCTGTTGCAAAGTTGAATGCTATTAGAGTTCTGTTTTCTCTTGCTATTATTAACCTAGACTGACCTCTTTTCCATCTTGATGTTAAAAATGCATTCTTAAACGGTGACCTTGAAGAAGAGGTTTACACGAGTGTTCTCCCGAGATTCTGTATTCCAGACTTTAAAAGAAGGTGCGCAAACTGAAAAAAAAACTCTATATGGGTTGAAGCAGTCATCGAAGGCCTGGTTTAGTAGGTTCACCACCCTTGCTCTAAAAGGGTATGGTAACACACAGTGTAACTCTGATAATACTATGTTCCTTAAATTTTTTTATTCTAGCAAGATGACTATTCTAATAGTGTATGTGGATGATATCATAATCACAGGAAACTATCTAGAAGAAATGCAGAGATTGAAGGAATTTCTGGCAAAAGAACTCGAAGCAAAGGATCTTAGGAAGCTCATATGTTTTTGTAGAAATATTTTCATTATTCCGTTATTATTATTATGTCATAATTCAGTTTATTTTACCTTGTAATATATATGTCATGGGATATCTTATTCCATTAGAGGTAGGGTTGTTAAGTTTAATGTATGTACCGTTAGTTTAATCATTTGGTTTAGACAACTGAGTAGTTGGGAACAACATTTCTTAGTGTTGGCTGTCATGTCCCCCAGGCTGTCTTAAGTCCTGTCGTTTGGACTGCTTGTACTCTATTTAAACTCTTTCTTACATCCATAATAAACATAACAGTTCTTTCATTCTTTAATCTTACTCTCTTAAACTCTTCATGGAGCCAATCTAGCTCATACGTGAAATCTTCTATGCACCATGTCTTCATCTTCATCTGATGTCACCTCAGCCGCACCCATCACTCCCGAATGCTGGGTGCAACTCAAGGGAATTTTTGTGGTGGTGTAGACAGGCTTATGCGTGGAGAAAGTTACTATATTTCTTTCTAGTGGCGCCTTCAATGCACTTTGGGGACCCAGCCATGGTTCCTCTCCTACTTTCCTCCTTTCTAATGGTTGCAATGGCTTCTCGGACAGTAGGAAGAGGAACAAGAGACAAGATTCTTTCCTTAGAAGCTTCATAACTAGGATTTAGGCCTCCCAAAACTCAAATACTCTTTCTCTTTCCACAAGTTTCTGGAAGTTTTTGGCATCTCCCACACAATCCCAGCTGTTGGCAAGAACTTGGTCATCTTGCCAGAGAGCTTTTATGGAGTTAAAGTAACTAGTGACATAAAGGGAACCTTCGTTTTAGATCCCTCAGTTTACTCTTTATACCAAAGACCTGTGCAAAATTACCTTTATCAGAATAGGTAGCTACAACAACATCCCATATATCATTAGCAGTTGGGTAGAATAAAAGAGTTTGCCCAATCTCTAGCTCCATAGTGTTCATGAGCCAGGTCATAACTATAGCATTCTCATTTTCCCATGCCAGAAATGCATCTGCTTCTGTAGCAGCAGGAGCTTTGATCTTTCCATTTAAATGCCCCATTTTGCCTCTCCCAGCACATACATGCGTACTGATTGTGCCCACTGAAGATGGTTTTTATCATTCAGTTTCATCGAGGTAATTTGGAGTGTCGGATTATCATATCCTCCTCCAAAAGACTTGAAGGAATTCTGATTTGTAACATCAGTGGAAGATGTGACAGACATTTTAGGAAGATGTGACAGACATTTTAGGCAGAAGAAGATGAAAGGTCAACCTGAGACATGAAAGGTCAACCTGAGACTTGAAAGTACTTTTCAAGAGCTCTTATACCATGTAGTATTTGATGAAAGAGATTATAAATCTGCTTATTGAATCAATGAGGCAAAGCTCAGTTTAAATAGATTACAACATAACCACCAACGGCTATAAAGCAATAAATGCAGCAGCCTAACACTAAACAATTTCTTGGGATAGCTAATGACTTATTAGCTTGTCTCTTAATTAATAACACCGCTGTAAAACACAGCTGTACAATAAATAAAATAAGAGACATATATTAAGATACTATACTATATAATTAGTTGTATAATATCCACCAATAGAATGGTTAAGGAAGTTGGTTGCGTCCTTGAATTTCAGTAATTAAACGTAAAAGTTGACCAAATTAACCCTGTGAGGAATTGAAACAGTCCCGAATAAGGGTACATGGACATGGAAAGTCGTGGCCTATAACGTTTAATAGAACTATCCGTGCTTTCAAATTACATAAGTGGTACTGCAACTCAATTATATTCTGTCAAAATTAGGTCATATAAAGCAGAGAAACAAATGACGTACCAGCATCATAAGCAGCATCATGATAGCCATGGCTAATCATGGCAAGCATCCGAAGGAAATAATGGTTGCAGAATGAACCTGAATGACAACAATAATCACTTATTTCGAGTGAGACCAACACTAAGACGCCAAGCGTATATGACACCTGACCAAGACCCACGATTAAAATGCATGATCCAATGCATCCAACATGAGGACAGAAAAGATTAAAAATTTGGAAATGGATCAGGCATAACATCGTTTACAACTTTTGCCACATAAAGAGTTGGTATGTATCCTCTTCCTTAAAAATTGCATTCTTAATTGACACATGCATGCCACAATGTACCGCAAATGCAGACAAGAAATAAATAACAAATAGAATGGCTTAAAAGTTGATAAATTTCCCAGTATAAAAACAATAACTAAAAGATAACAAACACAATGCCCACACCACCCCCACCACCACACCCCACCACATGAAAAAATAATTAACCCCAGTAGCAACTAGAAAAATCGCAGTCAATATTGAACTTCTCTCACAGTTTATAGCAAACGGAGATTTACGCTTGATTCTAGCTTGGCCCCTTAGTTATGAATATTTACAACTCATGTGTCCTGCTTGTAAGTATAAATCCAAGGTTTTATTTTTCTTTTGTGCAGAACTCCTCTATTATGTGCTACTCACTCAATGTTCTAAAACTCGCTAGGCGAAGTCGGTACGCTACTGGGGCACCTAGGGCCTAGGGCGCCCAGGCGGCGCCTAGGCGGTTTTAGGGTTTTAAGGGGTTTTAGGGTTACACTAGTCTGAGTACAAGTCTCTTGAGTTCCAACATTCAGAGTAACAGCTTTTTACAGTTTGGGGGAAAACTTTAGAGTGTAATATCTTTACTTTGGATGACTTGATCCGAAGAATTCTAGTTTACAAAGCTTTTAACAGTTGTGTTTTTGTGCCGGGAGCTCATTGTGGGAAATTGATACACTACGTCATCATTATTGCCCAGCAGTATCAACTATCAAGGTATGAGTGTTCTATATGCCTCTTTCTTGTCTAAACACTTGGGAAAACTTGGATGTTCGCCTAGATGGAACCCTAATCGCCTAGGTCGCCTAGGCGGAGCCCAGGACCGCCCAGGACCACCCAGAAGACCCAATCGGCCAGCAGAGGTCGCCTAGGGTATGTTCGAGACGCTCGGGGTGCGCCTAGGCGATCGCCTTTTGCGCTTTTTAGAACACTGTACTCACTGACTTTTGAAGATTAACAATATAAGATAGCAGGACATAAGTTAGCAGAAAAAAAGTTAGCATTGTGCAGAAACATGTAAGATCACTCAATACCTAAGTTGGTCTGTAACTAGTTTTTTTCCCGACCTACAACTGAAAAAAGAACCCAACTTCGATTATTGTTGAAGGGTAACTTAAAGTAGAGATAAGGAATAGTTCCAGGGATTAAAATAGTATAAGTCGGTAACTAATCTGCTTATGAAAAGGTGGCTCGGACAAAGAAAAGGTTGGGACAAGGAGGTAAGACTGAATTTGCTGCAATCTAGCGTTCTGTGGTATACAAATATGTTGTATCAGAAAATAATTTGACTCAAATAATAGCAAGAGCTTTGGTGCTAGCTAAGGCATGAGGCACAAAGTCTTCTTGCTTTTTCTCAAATCTGCCAATCATGTTTGGAAATAAAACTATCTTCAGCTGAGGAGAGTCTCTAAGAAATGACAATTTAACAAATTTAAGTACATCATACCAATGCCAAAAGTGTATATCCGGGGACTTAATTTTCTTTCATTCGTTAAGCGAGCTTTAACAACTTCACAGATGTGTCTCTCATCTTCAACGGCCCCATCAGTAATAAGGAAAATGATAGGAAAGTATCCATGGCTCCCAGAAAGCATCTCCATTGCCTGATATAGAAAAACATTACTCTACTGTTGGAATTGAAACTGCAAGAAGACACTATTATGGGACACTACCGCTCAAATAGACATATAATGAAATCACAGCAAACTGGTCTAACGATGTGAAAATAAAGAATACAAATTTGTTGGGAAATATGATACTTGACACCTCATACATTTGCTTGTAAACACAAGAAGCTGACAAGAGCATACCAGAAAATACAGACAGATGAAGCAGTCACAAGAAATCAAAATTTCAGTATAACCAGTTCTGGCAGAACATCCATAACTATAATGATTGCACAAATGATAAAAGAGGAAAAACTGAATGATTTCATGCACTGAGCACTGCACATCGTATCATAGTATTATAACAGAAAACGGAGTCATTTCTATTAGTGAAGATAATACCTGTGTTAGAGGAGCTAAAATATTTGTGCCATTGCCTGCTACAAAATTTATGTTAATCCACTGAGAGACGTTCTCAATGGCTTCTGTGGTAGCTGGCACCAGTGAAGAGGAAAACAGGTAGGTTTCATCATTGAATGCTATTACACTAAATACGTCATGATGATCAAGTTTAGACAAGGATGAAATAAGCGCATTCTTGGTATCTTCCAGAGGTTTTCCCTTCATGCTTCCACTTATATCAACAACAAATACCACTTCTTTTCTGAAAACCTATCAAAGAAAAATGTAAATAAAAAAATGGCCTGGCTGCAAAAACGACAATAAAGAAACCTGTAAAATTGAAAACAAATGCAATAAAACAACTTGAAAGTTGTAGATCCCATGTTTACCTACTAGAACAATAGAAACCATGCATATGGTGCTCTTTAACTCGTTAGTGAAGCAGACAGGATCTTCAACCCGTATTTGTATTCAGCATATAATTTAGTGAGGAACGGTATAAACTCCCACAACAGACAGCTAAAAACGATAGCTAAGTAACAAAATAAAGCTCAAAGAAAAATTCCTTCATGTAATTATGAGCATGCTGATGCTCGTCAACTACATAACTCCAGTAACAAACCCACCCCTATAGCTAAATATGTCAAATTCAGAAACTCAAGCAATACATTAACTTGTACAGGCTTCTCATAAATTGTTCATGATCACAGGAAAAGTGACTGTAGAAAGAAATCAAAAGGTTAAGAATAAGAGAAATTCTTATTATTAGAATTATTTGATGAAAGATACACGCCTCTACTTATATGACAAAGGATGTTCAGCAGGAAAAAGGCCTAACGGCTAGAAAAGGAGCCCCAGCGGTACAGGAACAACGCCCCACCGGCTCTAAACTGTAAAACAAACTGAAAGATAGAAAAACACCCAAAGAGTTTCTTTAGGTGGAAAACTAGGATGGGAGACAAAGAAAAATACATAATACATAGGATTTTAACACCCCTCCTCAAGGTTGTTGTGAATCTTGAAGCAACCAAGCTTGCAGTTCCGCTTTTGAAATTGAAGGACCGGAGAGCCTTTGGTGAAGAGATCTACAATCTGCTCTTATGAAGGGATGTAGGATATAACAATTTCCTTATTTTTCAACTTTTACTTTGATGAAGTGTCTGTCAATATCAATATGTTTGGATCTGTTGACGGACTGGATTCTCAGACATGTTGATAGCAGAAACATTGTCAAAGAGAAGTTGAATAGAACGATGGCTAGGAACCTTAAGCTCATCTAGAATCTTCTTTAACCATATTCCTTCACAGATTCCAAAGGCTAGGCGGGTAGGGTCCTGGACGGGTCTAGACAAAATTTAAATGTTAAGTTTCAAATCAAGGTTTGAAAACAAACCTTCAGCAGTGCCACAGCCGCACAGCCAACAGCCACAGCCCACAACCACAGCTGCACACAGCAGCAGCACAGCCACTACCACCGGCACCGGCCAGCACGCACAGTTTTCTGGTGAGTATTTTCTTTTAATTTATAGATTTTTTTTTGCATGTTTTCAATTCTATTTCATTTTTTTCAAATTTCCTCATCTATTTTCTTACTTCTACTAACTTCTTTTGCTATTTTCAGTGGGTGATGTATAATTGTGTTTTTTAACCTAGTTTTCTTTATTTTGTAGATAATACATCAAAAATGTCTCAAAATCCAAATATTGCTTCATATAATGCTTTAAATTTGGAGACTGGTGCTATGAAATTGAAGAGAATTTGTGACGAGATGTTGGGTGGGAGTATGGAAAGCTTTGTAATGACGTAAAATTCGAAACGAATGAAATTTTTTGAAGTGTGGGAAAAAGTATAGTGGGAGAGTGTATCGAATTAAGCAACACATTGCTGGCATAAAGGGGAATATTGCATCGTGTTCGATGGCGTCTATTGAAGCCAATAGACGATATAAAGAAGCAGGCAATTAAGAAAGATGATAATGAAACCATAAAGAGAGAGGTTGAAATTAAAAGCATGGAAGGTGGAGGATTGGGAAACAAAAGGCCTCGTCCTCTTGGTCCTATGGATAGACATGCTTCTCAAATCAACCTCATGACACCTTTGCATAGACAACAAGAAAGACAACAAAGCATACATGTTCTTTCCATGTCATCAAGTACAGTAATACTTGGCTAGGTGGGTATATGAGACCGGCATTCCTTTTAATGCGGTGAATAATGATAGTTTTAAGAGATTTGTAGAGGCGGTTGGACCATTTGGTCCGGGTTACCAACAGCCAATACCAACTTGGAGAGCCACTCTTGAAGGAGGAAGTGGAAAGAACAAAGTTGTTACTCAAGACTCAAGAAGAAGATAGGAGAATAATGGTTGTTCAATCATGACCGATGCTTGGAGTGATAGGAATGGAAGAAGCATTATGAATTTGTGTGTCGATTCTGAAATTGGGACATCTTTCCTTTCTTCTAAAAAGGCTTCCGGTGATCCACATACCATGAGTACATCTTTGAGTATGTGAATGAGTGTATTGAAAGTGTTGGAGAACAAAATATGGTCCAAGTGGTGACCGACAATGCTTCCAACAATATGGCGGCTGCAATATTGATGCGTGAACGAATGCCACAAACTTTTTGGACTCCATGTGTCACTCACCCTATTAATCTTATGCTTGAAGCCATTGGTAAGCTCTTTCCTTTCAAGAATACAATTACGAAAGTCAGGAGTTTTACCATAGTTATCACTCTCATCCTAAGACTTTGTCATTGATTAGAAAGAGTACAAAGAGAGAGATAATACGGCCCGGAATGACTATATATTCCACGGCTTTCTTAGCATTGCAGAGTTTAATTGAGAAGTAAAAGGAGTTGGCAAATGGTGAGCTCCAATGGGAAGCGACAAAATGGTCCAAGACCAAGAAAAGAAAATCCGCTTATGCTATCATAGTGCAACCGGCCTTTTGGAGTGGTTTTGCTTTTACCTTGAAGGTATTTGCACCTTTGGTAAGAGTCCTTAGACTTGTTGATGGAGTTGCCAAGCCGGCTATAGGCTTTGTGTATGGTAAGTTAAAAGGGCAAAGAATGACATCAAAGAGGCTTTGAAGAATAAGGACAAGTATAAGCCTATACTTGACATAGTGTATGACGAAGGAAATGGACGTATTGATACTCCACTTTATTTGACGGCTAACTTGTTGAATCCATACACCTACAAAGACGCTTCTACATGGTTCTCGGGTGAACGTGAAAGTATTATGGATGGGGCTTTGGAATGTATGGAGCAGTTATTTCCAGACTTCGATATTCAAGACAGATGAATGTTGAGTAAGTGAAGTACAAGATTGAGAAGGTGCATGTGGAAAACCTTAGGAAAAATGACGATTTTAATGATCCGGATATGAATATCTATCTTTAAATATTAAATATTAAGTTCAATAAATAATATGATATTTGCGACAACAAAACGTCTTTTTTTGTTATTAAATTTATAGTTGGATGGTGGTCTAACTATGACAACCATACACGTAACCTCCAAAAGGTTGCAATGAGGATTCTTTCTTTGACAACAAGCTCCTCCGGTTGTGAAAGAAATTGGAGTGTCTTTGAAGGGGTAATTCCCATTCTATGTTCAATTCAATATTGATGAACAAGAATAAGAGGAAGAGTCACAAAGTTGATGTACTTCTTGCTGATACCGCTCATAATGCAAAATCTTGAATGGTTGATGGCCTAGAAGATGAGGAGGTCACGCCCAGTTCGGCCTTACATGGGGAGTGAGTGGTGGGTGAAGCATCGGGAGCAAATGAAGAGTTGCAACCAAGAAGGAGTGTTCGCAATGTGGAAGAAGAATTGAGAGAGCCTGAAGAAGATGAATTTGTATCCGATGGCACGGAGGAGGATGAGGGCATTGGTGATGAAGAGTGCTTGATGACTTTGAGTCGGACAAAGAGCGTGATGTTGGACATGAAGACTTTGGGAATGAGAATGAATAGAAGATTGGATTTGAGTCAACACTCTTGAGTTTGGAGTTTTTCGACTTATTACTAATTATTTCTATTTCTTACGTATTTTGTACTTTTGACTCTTTGCTTAATACTCGTCTTATTTTCTTATTCAATATTTATATGTTTGAGTCACTTTGCTTATGCTTATTATATGTTTGTCTCTTTACCCGGATCATAAGAATCATCATTTTTCTCACATACTCTAATCGCCAAAGGTTTACCAAATGCACCTTCTAGATCCTTGTATTTCACCAAATCAACATTCATTATATTGTCTTGAATGTCGAAGTCCGAAAATAACTGTTCCATACATTTCAAGTCCCCATCCATAGTACATCCATGTTCATCCGAAGACCATGTAAAAACATCTTTGTAGTAGTATGGATTCAACAAGCCGTCAAATGAAGTGGAGAATCGATACACCCCTTTCCTTTGGTATCCATTATGTCAAGTGTAGGCTTATACTTGTCCTCTTTGATGTCATTCTTTTCCTTTTGGAGCTCACCACACAAAACCAATAGCCGGATTCACATCTCCATCAACAAGTCGAAGGACTCTTACCAAAGGTGCAAATACCTTCAAGGTAAGAGCAACACCACTCCAAAACGCCGGCTGCACCATTATAGCATAAGCGGCTTTTCCCTTCTTGCTCTTGGATAATTTTGTCGCTTCCATGCATTGGAGTTCACCATTTGCCTCAACTTCACTTTCTTCTCAATTAAAATTTGCAACGTTAAGAAAGCCGTGGCAAATCTAATCACTCCGGGTCGTATTATCTCTCTTTGTACACTTCCTCATCAATGACAAAGTCTTGTGATGAGAGTAGATAAATATGGTAAAACTCTTGGCTCTCGATAATTGTATTGTTAAAACTAAAGAGCTTACCAATGGCTTCAAGTATAAGATTGATAGAGTAACTGCCACATGCGGTCCAAAAGATTTGTGGCCTCCGTTCGCGCATCAAAATCGTGGTCACAGTGTTAGAAGCATTGTCGGCCACCACTTGGACCACATTTTAGTCTCCACACTTACTATACACTTGTTCACATACTCAAAGATGTACTCAACGGTATGTGCATCATCGAAAACCTCTTTCGAAGAAAGGAAAGTTGTCCTAATTCGACAATTGACACACAAATTCATAATGCTTCTACTATTCCTATCACTCCAACCATCAATCATTATTGAACAACCATTCTTTTCTCATTCTTCTTCTTGAGTAACAACTTTGTTCTTTCCACTTCCTCCTTCACGAGTAGCTCTCTAAGTTGGTATTGGCTTGGAGGTTGGTTACGCAGACCAAATTGTCCAACAGCCTCAACAAATCTCTTAAAACTATCATTGTCCACCGCATTAAAAAGAATGTCGGTCTCATACACCCACCTAGCCAAGTATTGGTGCACTTGATGACTTATTTGTTTGGAAGCAACATAATGTACGCTTTGATATCTTTGGTAACCCGGACCAAATTGTCCAACCGCCTCAACAAATCTCTTAAAAGTATCATTGTCCACCACACTAAAAGGAACGTCGGTCTCATACACCCACCTAGCATAGTATCGGTGCACTTGATGACTTCTTTGTTTGGAAAGAGCATAATGTGCACTTTGTTGTCATGTTGTCTTTGGTCTCATACACCCAAATTGTCCAACCGCCCCAACAAAACTCTTAAAACTATCAATGCACCCGCATCAAAAGGAATGCATGTCTCATGCACCCACCTAGCCAAGTATTGGTACACTTGATGACTTCTTTCGTTGGGAAAAGCATCGTGTATGCTTTGTTGTCTTATTGTCTTTGGAAAGGTCTCATCGGGGTTGATTTGAGAAGCATATATATCCATAAGACCAAGAACACACGATGCCTTTTGTTCCTAATCCTCCACCTTCCATGCTTTCACTTTCATCCAACTCTTGAATCTCAACCTCTCTTATGATCTCCTTATCATCTTTTCTTCATTACCTTCTTTTTTCATTCTTAAAACCAATTGGTGCCAATAAAGGCGCAACTTTATTTTTTTAGGCATTCAAGAGTGTGGGCAATCTCTCCCAACACCCCCACCCCCCTCAAGTGTGGGCAATCTGTCCCAACACTTGCACAATTTTTCATTCAAGAGTGTGGGCAATCTCTCCCAACACCTCCCTCAAGTTTGGGCAATCTATCCCATCACTTGCACAATTTTTTTTTAAATAATGTTCCAACCAGGGTTTGATCTCGTGACCTCTGGCTCTGATACCATGTAAGAAAATAAGAGAAAATGAGAATCTTTTATTGATCTGAAAAGGATGATTACAACCGTGTATCCTCTCACACTTAAATAATCAGAAATTACTAGAACCCTTTCCCAATCAAACTCCTAAATCATAGGAGCCGACTTTCTAACCCTAGGATTACTCTCAACCCTAGGCAGCTCAGTTGTTCTTATTATAAGCAGACTATTACTCTTTTACCCTTTTTATAATTGAACATAATTAAACATAACATAATATTCAACAAAAAGGATTGGTCATAACCGATTCAGTCATTCTTGAAAATGAATGGATAAGAGACGAGAAGAAGTGGAAGAACAAATCAAACCTAACGCTCCAATACCATATTAAACGAAAAAGAACAAAAGAATAATTCTTATTGAATAATTCATCCTTGGAAGAGTGTAACAATCTAAGGATTAATAGATATTACAACAATAAATGAACAGATAGCTATACTGAAATACTATAGCAGCCAGGAAAACGGTAACTAACCCTTCAGCTCCCATTTGAAGTAAAAAGGGAGTTAGGCGGGAAAGAAGGATTAGGAAACAAGAAATAGACCAGAATACCCTTACAAGACATAAAGAAGAATATTATAAGGAATTCTGACAAATTCCTTTCCTGCCCTCAAGCAAGCAAGTTGCGATATGGTCAAACAAAGTCGATTTCAAGAGCCGACTTTGAAGCATTTGTAAGCAAGTTGGGCATGATTAACATATACGCTCCAACTTGACAAGGAGTATTGAGAAGAAGAGTGTGTGGAGTTATTTGTGTTTTTATTGTTAGATTTTTGTTTATTGTACGTGGTTGAAGGTTTTATCCGTCACCATCTTGTCAGCCGCCAATGGGCTTTTAAGGTTGTGTTTAGCTAAAGCGTAGGTGTGAAGGTTGGACTCTAAGTTGCATTAATTAGAGTTTTCCCACCCAGTTAAGTTTCTGATGTATTTTGTGCCTATAAAATGACCATCTTTGCATGGACATTACTAATAATAATTATTATTATTATCCTTTCACTACAATACTCTACAAGAATCATGTTTATATTACGGATAATGATATGTGTACCTCCAAAAGTTTACCCAACATCATCTTGTGGTTGTGTGTTTCTATGTTTTTTTATTTTCTTTTAAATAAAAAATGAATGGTGAGATGATGAGGGTGTAAACTTTATGTAAAGTTTTGGATGTACACATATCATTATCCTTAGATTACCAAACCATAAAAGGATATAAACTATCAAAAACTTTAAAGCCTAACAAAATGTCATTTAGTACTTATAGGAGCAATTATCAGAACCGAAAATCTTTCACCTCCCTCCCACTTTCCAACGTTTCAATTCTTCCTTTTTCAAAATAACTTTTTTATGTTTTCACATTTCTCTGGAATATAAGAACTTGTTTTGTGAGATACTACACCATAGAATTAGACTATGAAACTTACTAGAGTGAGAATTTTGTTCATTTGCAATGCTCAAGCTATGATCTAAACGAACAAGTTATCAAAGCCAGAAGACAAGGATTGACTATTCATTTTTAGTGAGTTGTGAACCTACCTCTTTGTGTTCCTTCTTGGGGAAAAGATAACAGCAGAACATTTCTCTCTGGTCAACATCATGAAGAGACGGAGATTGCAGAAGAACACTGCCACATGTTCTCTTGGTCACAATCTGGAAACATAAGTATAATTCGCAAGGAGTCAATATTAAGACACTATTTTTAGGTATATCTTGTGTCCATTAACTTACAGTTCTTTCCGTCTTTTTTCCAGATTTTTCTGTAAGTGTGATGTGGAACCTTGGCCATTATAATGACATACAATATAATGTGTGAGAAACATTAGGCTAAAAATAAAAGGCTTGATAAGTTCTTACAGTGTATGTAAACACAAAGTCAAAACTTGACCATGTGAGAACTTCAGAATCATAAGAGAAACCCAATTTCCCTGCCTGACGCCTTTGTTCCTAAAATGTAAATAATCATGGTATAAGCAAAAATTTAGTAATATAAACGTGAACAATTTGAATTCAGAAAATATGTACCTTGAGCGGATGACTATTTGTCTTACACAAAATTTCTGTTCCTGGACCACAATTAACATCCAAATTGATCTTTTCCTTTTTAGAAATTTTTGTTCCAGCTGGTGTGACAATCTCAGGAAAACTAAAAGGAATATTCAGGGTGAATTGGCCATCATTATAGAGTAATTTTGAGACCATTTAACTTTGAGAGAAATGTATGATCCCCCATCAACCTAAAAAGAAAAGACAAAAAAATTAGCTGATCATATCTATAAACTAGAACAAGATTGAGAGGAGGCTTTCTTTTATCCTTTACAAATGATATTACAAACAATTTACACTAGTGTTTCAACCTACGGTTGTTACAAGAATCTAATAAATTCCTTCATAAATCAAGGATGCTACAACACTTGATCCATGCATCCCATTTGAATTTATGTAATGGAATGTAACATTATGGAAGGAAAGGAATGCAATAGAATGAAAACATTACAGCGTTTAGCATGCTATGTAGTAAAATGGACGAGATTACATAAGATATGACAAATGCCACGATGGATAGTGAGTAAAAGTTAGTGATGCTCGATTAAGAGGCATGTAGGAGTAAGGTAGGGTAGGGTAGGGTAGGGGTGGGGGTTGGGATTAAGAAGGGGTAGAGAGTGATAGGCAGGATAAAGTGAGGGTAGATGGGTAAGGTAAGAGTGGGTGATAGGGGTGTGTGGTGGTGAGGTATGGGTAGGCATAGGTAGGCGTGGGTGGGCATGGGTAAGGGTGGGTAGGGTAGGCACGGTGGGTATGGGGTAGGCATGTGTAAAGATGGATAGGGTATGATGATTGATGCGTGAGGTAAAGGTAAGGGTGGGTAGAAAAGTGTGAGGGTAAGGGTAAGGTATGGATTTGTAGGCGGTGAGGTGGGTGATGTGTCCATTTTCATTCCATCTATTTTAAGATGTAAGGAAAATGGAGCTTTTTCATTACGTCAAGCTCATCACAACCATACCCAAACAACGTAATAGAGTGAAAAGTAATTACGTTACATCAAAACAAACGGCCATTCTGGAAAAATCTAAACATAACCCTTGAATCTGGGATAATATACCTGTGCAGCTCCCTATCCAAGTAAATGAAAAAATTATCTATATTTTCTACAATAGCTTAAACATATTGCAAGCAAAGCAAAAACATGAACACAACACAAATAGCAGAAATTTACACTGTAAAATCAAACATTCATTTCAAGAACTAAGAGCTACCTGCGGAATAGTAAGAGTGTATATGTGCGGTTTCAGAAAAGATCCATCTTCTATTGTAGCTAACTTTTATGAGTCTCCTTTTTCATCCATCTCACATACTTGAGAGCAATAGGATCTCCCGGGTACCTCAACCTCAACACCTAGAACTGAACCCTGTTAGCCAAATAATATATCGCTTGAGAAAAGAATCAGAACAAATGGTAAAGCATTACTGCTGCAGTAGAAATCAAAGCTAAATCACCTTATAACTTGCAAGGAAGGAAAGCGCTTAAAAAAAATTCATTTAATTATCCCAGATTTCAAACATTATACTTCTGCAATCCAATTTCAAACTCTTAACTAGGACCATCATTTTCACTTTCAAATTTAGAGTTAGACGAGACATACAACCAAAAATCAGTTTCTCCTCGCTCAAAGGTAAATTTCACGTCTTGGGTTTGTGAAAAAAGTGAAAAACAAACTCTAAGAAATAAGCTAGCAATTTATTTAGTAAGAAGAAGAAGAAGAAAAAGAAAAAGAAAAAAAAATCAGTCTACTAAAACGAAATGCAACAGAATGTTTTATACCTGTTCCCCCATGGGAATAGCAATACGGCAATCGCAGCTTCGGCTCCCCTTGACGCAGTGCACGCGCCAGGTACCACTCAGAGTAACGAAAGCCGTGTCAATAAAGCAGCTCGTATCAAGCGAAACACTATTCATCTGAAGCGGAATAAGCGCAGGAGGATCGCACCTGCCGTGCACGTGAGGCTGATAACTCGGAATATCCGGATTATCAACAATAATGGGATCACCAATCACAGCATACACCATAACCGCCGTCGGCAAGTATGATTTGTCCGCCAACTTGTCCATAGCCGTCATCGGCTTCGGCGGTGCCACCGCCCTGTCTTTCCCGAAATAGATTCTCTTCGATAGCCTTATGCCATCGTCAACAGACCTAGAAAACTCCTCTGCCATTGGGAATAGGGAGATGGAGAGGACAGAGGGGGCGAAGAAAACGTGGTGGAGGTAGGGGAGGTGTATGGAAATTGTGATCAAGGGATACAAAGGAGGAGAAGCTGGCGAAGTATTTGGAATGGGAGAAACCAAAAAAATATTACGAAAATAAATAAAATAGTTAAAATGGGATGACGTGCGATTTCGAAAAAGGGAGCAAATGTATAATTAAAATTTGATGATGTGCGATTTCTAGAAAGGGATATAAATTTTTACGCCCAACGGCTAGTTGCGGTTCGAAGGTGTGATTGTTGAGTTGTTGGGTCCCTGTCATAATGCCAAAATGAGACGGATGCGACAAAGAGCAGAATTAAATCCTTCATTCAATATGGAAAATGATTATAAAAATAATAATAATAATAATTTATTTATAATAATATATTTTGGATTGTTTATTGATATTGATTGATTCTGATTATTTTTTGTAATATTATGATTTTATTTTCTCAAAAAAAATATTACGATTTTATTCATTTATTGTATTCACACGCTAGAATGTATTATAAATACTCATTATATCATTGAAATAATATACTGATATTGCTGGAAATATCAAAGTGGGTGTTATGGTGTTTGCATGGTGGATATCTAGCTCAAAGAGATGATCTTTGGAAGGAAAAAGTGATGGTTGTGATGAACACAGGGCGGTGCTCCGCCGACGAGCTCAACGCAATAAGGAAAAGTACACGGGGTCGACAAATTGGTAGAGTATATCTGCTTGTATTAATCAATGGATCCTTTTGTGGGTTACATGATGCCTCTATTTATAGGCATATCTCTAATGGCGGTAAGACTAATTGTGACGAGACATAATTAAGGACAATTAAGAGGTCGAGCAGCGACTAGGAGCTGGTCGATTTGCCCGCTGGTCGCTCTGTTTTCTCCCTTCTTGCATAGTCATGTCCTTGCTAATGCCAAGTGTAGAGCGTGCTCGCCTATGAGATGTGGGGATGATTGGGCTGATCGGTGCAGCGGACAAGGGACAACGTGCTCGGCCCCTAGCGTGGGCGCTGTCATGATCATGCGGACTCGATGACCTGACCATCTTATCGCAATGGGTGTGGCGATGGAGGTCAGAGGCTAAGAAGTGACCGTTAGGGTGGGCCTGATGGTGGTCCGGCCGGCCGTGTCGGTGTGGTATATCAATGGCTCCCTACTCGTGGCTAAACCATTTGCCAAGGTTTAAAGCGGGAGTAAAGGTGTCTTGGCGCCGCATACCGCGCCCCGTTTGCTCGTCGAGTTGGTGCCGATTATAGTAATATCCGGCTTGAATCAGCCACTACGACGTAATCACTTTACCATGAGATGTTGTGCTCTTAAGGCGGACAGATTTTGGACCGCGCTATGAAAGACGGGTTTCGGAAACTTTAAGGCGTAGAGCGACTATTTGCACAATGCTGCGCTATAAAGCGGACAAGCAAGAAGCGATACGTTGTAAGGCGGGTAGGCTTTGAACCGTGTTATGTATAGCGGGTTTTTTTTGCAACTTTCGTGTCGCGAAGCGACTTGTTGCTAGACGTTGTGCTATAAAGCAGGCAAACGTTGGCGCTGCACTATTAAGCGGACAGGTATGACGCCGTAGGCGGTTACGATAACGTGTTATTAGACGAGGCGTAACCTCGATTCCCCAACTGGCGCGGCAGATGACAAGACTGGCCAGTATCTTTGATTGGTGGGAGAATTTCGATAACTGCGTGACAGTTATATTTAAATTCGAATTTTGAATTATCAGACGTGACACTTCGGCTCCCGGCTTGCCTATAAAGGGGCAAACCCCAAACCGAAACACTATTCTGCACCTTGTATTGTCTTTAGCAAAAATCATGTCTTTTAAAGAGTCCGGCGTTCTATCAGCGATTAATGGTAGAAGGCAAGCAGTTTCCTGTGGCTTTTTGAGTTTTCCGATTGATCTTCATCTCGTTTCCAGAAAATCTTCAACTTTCCAGGTAAAAGCATCGACTTTTTGTCAACATTTGCCTCTAGATGCCCTTTATTACCTCTACTACGCAGTTTATTGCTTGAATCATGCATCAAGCGCTTAAATCATAGGATTACCTTGAATGTTGAGTGATTTTGAGTAAGCTTTGCTTCCATTTTTCCTATGCGATTTTACGTTTGTCTGCCAATGTTGCATCTCTTGTAACCGTTTGACCTGTACCAAATTTTGTCCAAGTTACTCCATTTTTCTCCTCTGGGGATTGATTTTCTTTCCCCCGGGATCGAATCGACCATTGCTGAGATTCAAATGTTAGTGTTTAGGCAAGAAAAATGGAGGGGCGAGGTGTCATGATGAGCGGACACGCTCGTCTTGGCCCGACTCCTGAGTCTAGGTGACTGACTATCCACATTGCCTTTGTGTTTTTCAGGATGTCTTCCGAGCGCACTCCTAGCGATGACGAAAATTGGGAAGCTATAGAGTATGAGCCCGACGAGGTGTATCTGGGCGAACAGACCTTAGTGGAGTATGCTGAACAGCTCGAGGTCGAGACCGATGAAGAGGCCCCGGGCATTTCAGGACAAGGCCAGGATGAGTAGATTGAGTCCTTAATGCGGAAGAATGTGGCTCGATATAGGAAGCGGAAAGAGTCCAAAGGGAAGAATCCGTGGCCCCCTAAACAATATACCAAATAGGGGCGAGCTGAAGTAGAGGCCCAAAAAGATTTCGACAATGAGGTAGCCAAACAATGGAAAGCGTTTTGTCATAATGCCGACTACACCGACTCATTGGCCGCTTATGATATTCCGGTGGATTATCGGTTCATTAGCTTTCCTGGGAAGAAGGACAATAAACGGGTCTATGGCCACTCCAAGTTTGACTATATCTGGTTTCATTATGATCACCTGATGGCCGGGGCACGACCTCTTTTGATCCTTTCCTTGTCAATTTCCTTGAGGTTACCGACAAACATCCAAGCGACCTTACTCTTGGGTTGATGAGGGTCGTTCTAGGCTTTATTGTTATGAGCCGACTATTGGGCAAGGAGCCCTCAATCCCTGTATTCAACCATTTCTTTTGGATTACGAAATTCGGTGAGTTCGATCAGGTGGCGCCCCGGAGGAAAGCCAACCAGATGTTTTTCGATCTTCCAGACAAAGTTGATTCCTGGTATACCCGTTGTATGAAGGTTGAGTCACGGGTAGGATGGCCCTTTAAGAGAACAACGGGGGTTGATCCGGATATGGAGAGCATTAAAAACTTCGAGGAGGATATTGATGACCAGAACTTCATTGCTAGGATCATGGAGCTTCTGGGGTTTGTTGGGGGGATGAAGCCCTCACAGGAGAGGACTTTCAATCTCCGTGTCCTTCTCGACCCTACTGAGCCATATAGCCGAATGGCCGGGATCACCGGTCCGGGGGAGGAAGAGGTGCTCGCCCCAATCGATCCGTTGTTGTGTGATCCATAATGGTATGCGGAATGCCATCACAGGATATGCCTGCCCTCCGAGTGTGAAGAGTGGGGGTGATCCCCGAGTGCGGAAGGGATTTCTGTCGTGAGATATGTATTCTTTCACACTTGGCCTTATTTCGCTATTTTCCTGCATTTGCTCCTCTTTTTATATGCCTTGTGTTAATTGTGTCCGTTTGTACATATATGGTGAACGCTAGCTGTCTTCATCAACAGATGCTTGAGTGAGCACAAGAAGGAGAAGATAATAGATCATAGATTCTGCCTGGTACCGGCGAGTAGCATCTGCCCACAGTGACTGTGCCAAACAAGGCGGTTGTAGGTGCTTCCCAGGCTAAAGGCATGTCCGGAACCCTGGTTATCAATAAGCCTCCTCAACCTGCTGCTCCAAAGCGGACAAGATCTCAGGCTACAACCGGGTCGACTGAAGCGACGCCAGAGATCATAGCCATTGATATTGAAGATACGGAGAGAGCGGCTGATCCAAGGAGACCGATGGCGGTCAAGGCCATAAAGCTGCTGCCATGGCCAAAGAAAAATTGAAGAATATAGAAACCCAGTCGAACATCCGCTCGGTCATGGAGTGTCATGCAGTTGGTCCTTCCACTCAGCTAACTGATAACTGCCCCACATGGCTGCTTCTTAGTTTCCAGAAACCGCAGACTGAAGATGAGGCCATAATCCTGGCCAACGCCATCTCAAGGGTTTCCCAGCTTAGAAACTTAAGAATGGATGGACTCGACAGAGTCGACCTAGCTATTGGAAAGGGGATTGGCTCTCGGTCCGTGATGGCGGATAGACTGGGCTCTCAATCCGGGTTCCTACAGCATCGAGATAATCTGGCGGGCTTTATGGGGATGCTCACCTCCTTCATAAGTCTCTCCCTTTACTTTCTTTTCTTTATATATTTATTTTAACTGTGCCTGACTCCTTTCCTTTCTTTGTAGGCGAATACCGCGGTCGCTCAGCGTGATCACATGGATGCCGCCCTTGAACGTGAGCAGGATGGGGCTGTAAAGAAGGTTGGTTAGCTGGAGGATCAAATGAACCATGTTACCTTGGAGCTAGGCACGGCCAGGAGTCAGCTGAAGGAGATCAGAAAGAAGCGTCAGGATGAACTTGAGGCCGTTGAGACTGCTCGGGTCGAGCTCATGTCCAAGTTTGAGAAAGACACTCTTGTGTACAATAAAACCATTAATGAGCTGCAGAATAGTGCTACCCGGGAAACTGAGGCATGGGCCGCAGAGAAGAAGGCTCTTGAGGATCGGGCAAAGAAAGCCGAGTCTAATCTGGAGGCGGCTAGGGTGGCAGCCCGAACTGAAGCAGTTGCTGCTTTCAAGGCCTCTGAAGAATATTCAAATGCTCTCGGCATTACGGGACTTGCTGGTTATGACGAAGGCTTTTATCACTTGGCCCGCTACGTTCGATGGGCCATCAGGCGCGATGCATCCCTCATTGGTACTTTAAAGACCGGTCTTTGACAGATCAGTTTGACACCCGGTTGCTGCCCCTTCATGCCGAGATCCCGTTTACCCAAGAGGAGCTCGCTGCTATGGACGTAGACCTAGCCCGACGGGGTGAAGCGCCGTAGAGTCCACCCTCAGTGATTCCTGATAACCTGAGGGCATTGGTTAACGGACCTCCTGCCGCGGCCTCGGTGAACCTCCCGGCTCCATCAGCCTCGAGCCCGGTTGACTTAATCTTTGATCCGCCCTTTCAGGAGATAATGTTCATGACGGGTCTTTGGTGCCGAAGAGAAGCGCACCCATCGTAGTAGCCCTTTGATTTCTCTCGAGCCGTAATGTTTGAAAACATTTATTTTTGTCTTTTTAAGTTGTTCTGTAATAACTTTATGATTTCGAATGACGTCGCGGCCGTTGTATGGCCTTTGATTGATTGTACGGTTTCCTTTTTTCTTACATTGTGCCCGTCTTCTATAGCTTTGAGCCTTTCTTTATTTTGCTCGAAAATATGATGTCTTTCGAGTTTGTGTGGCACTGCCCCGGGGCCCCCTTGTTTTTAATAAGTCTTGGGCCTGCAACGTATAGGGTTATTGAAAATAATTTGAACCTCTATGTGCCCGCCATTCAAATCTGCCCGGAGATTCGGCCCCCTTATTCTCGGTGAGTTTGAGAGGACTTAATTCGTTGGGGCCTCAAGAGCGTAAAATCTTAACTCATGAATTAAAAATTGTCACCGCGGCCCCGTTGTTTCGAGCATGACTCTTTGCGGGGCTTGGTCAGAATAATTTGAATTATCTTGTTGACTTTCCCTGGCGTGTCAGATTTTGGAAGCATAAGAGCCTTGTTCTGACAGGCCTCTTTATGATTGTTGCCTTGATAACCGTAGCCTTGGCTGCCGGGGCAATAAATGATGGAGCATTAAAAGGGGTGCTTTATCTCTATTTGTTTTTGAAAATTTGAATTTGAAAAGGGTTGAGCTTTATCCGTTCGATTTGCTTGATCCGGACCGTAGGTCCCATTGGTTACTCCTATAAAAGGAGGGTTTTGGTACCCTTTTCACTCACACTTGCAAACTTGAACTTATTTTTCTTTTTGCAAACAAATTTATGTAGCTCTCTCTTTACATCTATTCTTCACATTATGCCTCCTTCCAACGTTCCATCACCATTTTTTAATTCTGCCTCCAACGAAGTTATTGCAAACTTCTGGGTATACTTTAACCGTTGCCCCCTGTTGATCGTGACGGGTCTGAACCGTTGCAAAATAAATGGGGGTTCCCGTCTACGTATTTATTTGTCTAGATGGGAGGATCTGGTCGCCCGGCCCACCGGGCACTATAACACCACCATTGTTCGTGAATTTTACTCAGTTCTGTCCGAGGTTGGATCTGCATGGCTGGTGACGTATGTACCTGTTTGTGGTGTGCAAGTCCCTTTTACTCCGGCCGTCATCAACGACTTTTTCAATCTTCCTAACTTTGACCCCGTCCTTCATTATGAGCGGGCTTGGGCCTTAGATGAAGATGAGATCTCTAGGCAGGTGTCACGGATTTCATCTAACAAAACAAACAAGTAATAAAATTTATAAATCCGGTATTCCCCAAGTGTAGGGATCGTAGTATAGCGATTAATACCGGAGTCGGTCCTGAGGAATCGGGGTATCTAGTTCATTAATTCTCCTAAGGTTGATACAATTATTCCTAAACCTAAACTAAAACGGAAAATAAAGCTGGACAGAGGATTGTCACCCAAAGCCAGGAAAATATCGTTGTGAACAAAAGCAAATAAAATAAAACTACAACTAAGAAAACAATAAAACTAACTATCATGATAATGACCAAGCGAATCAACATAGAACAAACATGATCCACCATCCCGCAACCCCTTAATTCTTCCCTAGATTATCTTATGATGATTCAATCAAAGTTGTGGTTCACCTAATCAAAGGTATGAATTCCTACTTCGTAAGTAATCCGTCTATCAATCTCATCATCTTCCGATCTATGAGATTAACGCTCTCAAAACAAGGTGCAAGATTTATTAGATCTAACAACCTAGAAATCTAACCTATCAACTTCCGTTATGTCAAGGTTAAAAGTCTAATCTTTCCTATGGTGATCTAAGGTTTACACCGATTTCCATCATCATGTAAACATCAAATAGCAATACATCTTCCGATATCGATTGCATAAACAAATAAACAAAGGAAAGAAACAAACTTTAAATTAAACTCACAAAATATCCAAAGGAAGAAATAAAACGCTATTTGGAAAAGTTTCCATGGTTTTGCTCAAGTTCTGACTTCAAGACATGACACCATGAATCGAACAAGAATAGAAAACGAAAAAAAAAAACCTAACTAATCCGCAACCCCAGCCTCCCCAAAGGGGTCAGCCGCTAGGTTTTTTCTCAATGATTGTGTATCAATAGGTCTCAATAATGTGTGTCTTAGGGTTGAAATCGCCGCTATTTATAGAAAAGTAAAGCGCGGCCGCTGCTATGTCGGCTTAAGGACGCCCGTCCGACTTCTACGGACGCCTTGATCTGGTGCCTCTGACGCTCGTTCACTATGGCGTCCAAACTCTCCGAATCAAAAACTCCTCTCGGACTTGACCTGGTGCCTCTGACGCTAGTTCAGTCCCTTTTTCTTCCAAATTCATCTTGATCTTCATTCCAACTTCATCTCTATCTCTTTCCTTCCATGCAAATCATCACTTGAACATCTTTTAAGCTCCTTTCACCTCATGCAAGCGTACCTACATCACGATAAAAACATGCAAAATGTAACATCTTACATCTAAAGATATTTATCCAATAAAATCACATAATTAGCTCGATTTTGCACTTTAATACTTCTAAAACTCATTTGCTCAATATTTCAATATAAAGCTCGATTTCTATGAAAAACATCCACATATGGGGAAAATTGACATAAAATATATCCTTATAAAACGTACAAAATCACCCTTAACAGCAGGCGCACCAGAATGGCGCTCTTCAGTCTTCACTACTTATTCCCTGGTGAATGGGATTCGGACCCGTAAGGGGTCGCCTCCGAGCCGTCTCAAGATGCTCGGGCAAGGAAGCGCTTCATCAATACCCGCACGCTTCCTACTGATGATTTCTATGAAGTCACTGAGGAGGAGGATTTTCTCTTGCATGCTATCATTACTCCAACAGTGACTGTTGACTGGGGCCTTCTGATGCACCGCGAGGCTGTTTCTTTTGCTACGAGAATGGAGCATGGTTGCTCTATTCCGTTCCCTTGGCTCGTTTCCAACCTCTGTTCTGCTCTGGTTCCTACTTGTCCGTCAGACGAGTACCTTTCAAGGCAGAACATTGTGTTCGATGAGATCCTCTCGGGGTCCTCTACCGAGCCTGGCAGCTCCTCTAATGAAGGGTTGGCTTACTTTTCATTTTCTTGTAATGTTGTTGTTCGGCCCTTGATAATGAATGTTGATTGAATTTGCCTGAATCCTGATTGCATATTCCTCATATACATAAACATACTCGCATATCGCTTGGAGTTGTGTAAAATTTTAAAGAAATCACTTGGAGCCGGAATCAATGTTGCATGTGCGCTACCCCACTGTATCGGGCAATATCATTTGTAAGATCGTTTGTGAGGCAGTGAGCATGCACTCTTCGCATCGGGAACGACTGACATTAAAGGCAGGACCTTTGGTTGGCTTAGAAAACCGTGCATCCAACGTTGCATTGAATGTAGGGCATTTGACGTTTAGTTTGAATCAGAACAATCTCTATGCCCCATCCATTAGATTTTGTGAATGCCGTTCATTGGATCACTTTCCCTTTCTCAATAAATACGAGGGAGATTGGCCATTTTTCACCATCACTGCTTCTTTTCAATAGTCGTTGCTTATTCCCTTTGTTATGTCAATATCCTCTACTGGCTCTTCTTCTCTCTCTTGATTGTCTCATTTATTTACTATGGCGTATGTCACCACCATTGCGAATTTTGGGGAATATTTTGCCGACCGTTCACATTTAGCTGAGAGGGGCTTGAATATGAGCAATATCGAGGGGAGTGGCTCCATGTTTCGCGTAGTTTATTCCGGGTGGCATAATTTTACCAGCAGGACCTAGGGGCCGGTATAACCTTACCTTGGTGCGTGAATTCTACGCTATTTTTGTTAGGTGTAGAGCCCGAAAGACAAATTTCTGTAATTGTTTTTGACAGGATTTATAATTCATCTTAATATTTGCATTTATGCTTATATTATACACTGCTGAAAACCCTAAGTATATTGGTATGTAATCACATAACTCAGTGTATGGCATACACACGAGGATTGAGTTAGTGATGATATGCTTAAAACTAGTTAGTCCGTGGTGAATTTAATCAGAGTATGGGTCTCATGATTAATATACCAATAATGCGCCCAGAACACTTAACGGTGTGACCGTCTTATCCGGACCGTCGGGCATTTATATATGATGTCTATCATATAGGACTGGACCGATTTGATTTGAATTCTCGATATAATTCCGTGATCGAGAAATCTTATCGAATCACAAGATGATCATATATGGATTAATCTCAATCCTGATGTGATCACAGTCTACTGCTTGGTTCAAAGTAGGGTTTGATGTGTTAGTTAAGGATCACTTGGATACATGTGATATGAACACTTCTCGTTGGCTCTATTCTAGAATGAGTGAGTAGTCTGTGACTTCACAGATATGGAATTCATTCCTTCCTGCGGGAAGTAGGCAGGCGATTCCTTATTTGTTAATCCTAGAAATTGATCGATGGGCCCAGTTCATATTATATTAGTTATGAACTAATTGATCACTAGGGGGTTAATGGTAAATAATGATAAGATGTTTTGAGAAGGGTTTACGGAAATATCCCAAATCAAAAGGAACAGTCTATGGAGGATTTATCCGTATGTAATGATTATATCAATGGACGCTTTTACTCAATGATTAGAGTGTAAGTATATAATTCCCTGGATATGGCCTAGTGGTGAGGAGCTGGGGTGTACGTTGTAATGACAGTCCGGACCCTAAGCTGGAGGTCAGAGGTTCGATTCCCGTAAAAGGGGTTGATTTCCGATGGCTTAAACTTGATGATGGGAACTAAAGGCAGCCACGACTCTAAGCTCTAGGCTCTGATTAACCTCTCCTCGCATTCCTGTGGGATCGGGGGCGAGGGGGCCCTCACGGTTAGGGTTTAACTGTTTTTTAGAGTGTAAGTATATATCTATAATCGATAGAGTTCAGTTTCGGGTTTATGGTGGCGTAATCCCGGAATTAATAGATTGAATAAGAATTGTTCTGTTCGATGAATAATTTTATTTAATTTATTCAGAATACTTGGTTATAGGTCCATGGTCCCCAATGTGGCTCCTAACATGCATATGTTTCTTGACGTTGAGCCTCAATAATAATTAAGTAGTTGGACTATTTAATTGATGTGTGACTTATTATTTATTGGACTAAATAATAAAATACATGGAAAAGATATTTTTCGTGGACTCGGCCCATTATGTGAAATTTCGTGTGAACCTTAATTTTCTAGTATTAGGGGCGTGTTTTGTGTTTTGGTAATTATTAAGAAATTAGTTTTCTTGATAATTATTAGACATGTGATTAATTGTTTATTTGTTAAATAATTAATTAAGGAAAATATATTAGATTGATCCTTAAATATTCTAGATTTATTCTAGATTATTCTAGGGAGTATCTTTTATGGAAAATGATTATTATAATTGAATTTGTATTAATTATTAAATCCTTGGAGGACAATGATTTCTCTCCTATATAAAGAGAGTTATCCTAAGCCTTTTCAATCAACATAATGCGCATACATACACACAAAATAAGCTAAGGAATTCGGCCAAAAGCTTAGGGTTTGAGTTTGGGAAAATCTTCGGGATTTTCCGGGTAGCATATCAAGGAGGTCAAGCATCAAGAATCGGCTTCCACCGGTTGTTGCTTGGAGATACACATCGGAAGACTATGGCTTGTCGATTCTCGGATCTCGGCTTATTCTTTGGATCTCGGCTTATCTTTTGATTGGTAGGTAGATCTTAAATTATGTGCTTTAATGTTATATTGATCGTGATCTTTGTTATTCCGCTGCGTAATCGGGTGGATCTAGATCCGTCCGGTGATATTACATCCAACAAGTGGTATCAGAGCCTCCGATCTATAAATTAAAGTATATAATTGATAGATCTAGGAGTGGAATTGCATGTTTAGATTGCATTGTTTTCGTTTTTTTTTTTAAATTTCGAAAATTTTCATGATGATGAATGCTTTGATATGTTGTGGTTGAAGAGATGGATTGGGGTTGGCACTGTTTACCCGTTAGATCTATTGTAAACTCATATAAATTCGTTATATGAGTATAGGAAATTTTGTAATTAGTTTGGTGATGTAATTTTAAATTTCCTAGAAATTGATCTGTTTTGTTGTTGTTCGTCTTTTCCGTTTTTCCCATTGATTGAGCCGTTGAAACGACAATCCCTCCGGTCAGAATGATGATCAAAAGTTTTTGAAAAGTCCCTCAAAATTTGGTTTTGATCGGAGTCCGTCTCGATATCAGATCGCTGCAATAAAGTTGCTGCTGTAACAGAAAAGCACAGTAGCCATAAAAACCCTAGCTGTGAGTTCGTCGATTTTCTGGAAGAGTTTGGAACGTTGAAACATAGATCCGACCGTTCAGATTGACTAACATGGAGTTATAAACAAGCCCTAAAAATTTCAGGTCGATCGGGTTTTGTCACAATGCCCGATCGGCCCTAGGAAGACACTGTTGCGCCGCAGTTATAAACAGATGCAGCAATTGGATCGGCTACTTGATACTGGAGCTACTAACCATGTATGTTCTTCATTGCAGATTCTTAGTTAAATGCGAGGAGAGCTGGAAGAGGGTTCTCAAGTGATGTGAGTAGGCACTGGGGCGCTCATTTCGGCTAAAGCAGTGGGAGCTGTGGACTTGCATTTTAATAATAGAATTTTACATTTAGAGAATGTTTATTTTATTCCGAATTTTAGGAGAAATTTAATTTCTCATTCTTCCTTAGTTGAACAATCATTTTCTGTTTCAAATTTGAATGGTGAATTTGTTATTTCGAAGAATGGCTTTGAATTGTGTCCAACTACGAATGAAAACGGTTTATATTTTGTAAGACCACATAAAGCTCCCATACTTAATACTGAAATGTTTAAAACTGCTCATCAAAGATCTGCTAAAAGGCAGAAAGTTTCTCAAGTAAAAGAAGATAAAACATACTTGTGGCATCTGAGGCTCGGCCATATTTCCTTGGAAAGACTCAAAAGACTAGAAAAGGTTCATGCCTTAGGTGAGTCATCTGTTGACACACTGCCTGTCTGCTTGTGTTGCCTGGAGGGAAAAATGACCAAGCGTCCCTTCTCATCAAAGGGTAATAGGGCCACGGGAACTCTAAACTTAGTGCATTCAGACCTTTGTGGTCCAATGAACGTACAAGCTAGAGGCGGATACGAGTACTTTGTGACTTTCATTGATGACTACTCGAGATTCGGTTATGTTTATCTGCTGCATAGGAAGTCCGAGGCTTTTGGTAAGTTCAAGGAGTTCCAAGCAGAAGCCGAAAGGCAACTAGGCAAGTCATTGAAATGCCTTCGCTCGGATCGTGGAGGTGAGTATTTAGATACTGAGTTCATTGACTACTTGGCTGAAAAAGAAATTTGTTTCCAACGTTCAGCGCCTAGGACACCTCTCAAAGAAAGCGGAGTTGTTTGAGAGAGAGAAACAGGACATTGATTAACATGGTTAGATCAATGATGAGCTACGCCACTACCTATATCCTTTTGGGGTTATGCTTTAGAAGCGAGTGGTCTACATTTTGAATGCGAGATCGTCAAAGTGCTGTCGAAAAGACACCCGTAGAGATGTGGTCTAGACGTCGCGAAAGCATGCGTCACTTCCGCATATGGGGTTGTCCTGCACATGTGCTGATGGACAAGACTACCAAGCAACAATCGCGTACGAAAGTGTGTTTGTTTATAGGCTATCCAAAAGGTACACGTGGTGGTCTATTTTACGATCCGGAAGATAACAAAGTGTTAGTCTTGACTAACGCTAAGTTTTTGGAGGAAAGTTATATGAAAGACCACAGACCTCGAAGTAAAATTGTACTAGAGGAATTACTCTCCGATGACGTCAGGCCTATTATGGCTGTTGATGTTCCTGTAAACAACACTACTAATACAACAAATCACTTCCGACATTCTGTTCCACCTGACGCGTCTTTGCAAGAGTGGTTCGCCACCGGCAGTACGGGATGGATTTAGAGACTAACGTAGTCGCCTCTGATAGGGTGGAAGATGATCCTCTGACCTATAAGAAGGCCTTATTGGATCACGATAAGGATAAATGGATTGACGCAATGAATCAAGAGATGAAGTCTATGTACTCTAACTCGGGCCTGGAAACTTGTAGAACTTCCCAGGGTGAAAGGCCCATTGGATGTAAATGGCTCTACAAGCGAAAGAGAGGAATAGATGGGAAGGTCGAAACCTTCAAAGCACGCGCTGGTAGCCAAAGGTTACACACAAACGAGAGGTATAGACTACGAGGAAACCTTCTCACCTGTGGCCATGATGAAAACCATCCGCATCCTCCTTTCGATTGCTGCATGTCTGGATTATGAAATCTGGCAATGGATGTTAAGACAGCGTTTTTAAACGGGTTTCTTAATGAGGAAATCTATATGCAGCAACCATAAGGATTCATTGAAGAAGGTCGAGAGCACATGGTGTGCAAGTTGCTCAGATCCATTTTTGGGTTTAAGCAAGCATCTTGTTCCTGGTATCATAGATTCAATCACACGATCAAGTCTTATGATTTGAACAACACTTTCTTTGAATCTTGTGTGTACAAGAAGGTTATCAAAGATAGTATTGTATTTCTAGTGTTGTACGTTGATGACATACTCCTAATTGGCAACGATACGGGATGATGTCCGACGTGAAAAGTTGGTTGACTACGCAATTCCAAATGAAGGATTTGGGAGAAGCGAGTTATGTTCTAGGGATCCAAATTATAAGGGATCGCAAGAACAGGATGTTAGCTCTGTCCCAAGCAACTTATATAGATAAGGTGCTGGCACGCTTCAGTATGGAGAATGCCAAGAAGGGGCCTCAAACTCCTGAAGAGACTGAAGCTATGGGAAGAGTGCCATATGCCTCGGCTGTTGGTAGTCTTATGTATGCTATGAGGTGTACGAGACCTGATATTTATTACGGCGTTGGATTAGTCAGCCGTTTTCAGTCAAATCCAGGGCAACCGCATTGGACAGCGGTAAAGAATCTCATCAAATATTTGAAGAGAACCAGAAATTATATGCTTGTCTATTCGAGTGGGAGTTTGGAGTTAGAGGGGTACACCGATTCTGACTTTCAGTCAGACAGAGATGATTCTAAATCAACCTCTAGTTCAGTGTTTACGCTTGGTGGCGGTGCAATAGAATGGATAATCCTGCTGATCCATTCACCAAGACACTGTCGATTGAAGCTTTTAGTCGACACTTGGAGACTATAGGCATTAGAGACATGTCTCATTTGCTTTAGAGCAAGTGGGAGTGATAGTTTGCTGTATTTTAAATAATAGGGTGTGCTCTAAAACAATTAATCACATGCTTTCGTGCAAGTGGGAGATTGTTAGGTGTAATGCCCGAAAGATAATTTTGTAATTGTTTTATTTAATGAATGAAATGATATTATTATTCATATTTATTATTCTCATATTCATCGATGTGACAATAGTATTTACACTACAGAAAACCCTAAAGTACATCGTTTAATCACTTAACTCAGTGTATAGGATATACACGGGAGGATTGAGTTAGTAAAAATGTACTTAAAATACTATTAGCCCGTAGTGAAGTTAATCGAGAGTATCGGGTCTCTCCTTTAACGTGCTATTAATGCGCCCAGAACACATTAGGTGTGATTGTCTTATCTGGACTTTCGGTTAAGAGAACCTAATGGGGCATTTATATATGATAGATATATCATATAGGGCTGGACCGATTTGATTAGAGTTCACGATATAATTCCGTAATCGAGAAGTCTTATCGAATCAATCGATGATCATATTTATGGATATATCTTAATCCTGTGGTGATCACAGTCATCTGCTTGAATCAGTATGAGGTTTGACTTGACGGTTAAGGATTACACTGAGTCTGTGATCTGAATTGCCCCATCTTGGCATTGTACTAGATTGAGTGAGTAGTCTGTGTTATCACAGATACATAATCCATTCCTTCCATTTATGGAAGTAGATAGACAGTTCCCTTTTTTGTTAATCCTAGAAACTGATCGATCGTACGAGTTCATATTACACTGTTTAGCTACCAGTGAGTGGTATGAATTAATTGATCACTAGGGGGTTAATGGTAAATAAGGACAAGAGGTTCTAAAAAGGGTTAACGGTAACTTTCCGATTTAGAATGAACAGTCTATGGAGGATTAATCCATATGTAATGATTATATCAATGGACGCTTATTATAATTCTCGTGAGGAGATAAATATAATCTCATAATCGGAGGAGTGCAGTCACGGGATTATGGTGGCATATTCCTGTGATTGATTTATCGAATATAATTATTCCATTCATAAGATAATTATTTATTTGATTTATCGGAGTCACGATTATTAGTCCATGGTCCCCGACGTGCCTCCAATATAGCATAGCTATTCCCGGACATCGAATCCTAATAATATTAATTTAGTTCTTATTAGAATTTAATTAAAACGATATGTGAATTAATTGTTTAATGGACTATTAAATTAGTTGGGCTAAATAATTAAATATGTGAAAAGACATTTTTCATAATCTTGGCTCAATTTATTTAGTGTTATGGCGAAAATCATATTGACTAGGTCAATGATAATTTTTCGCCAAGGCAATGTTTTAGGGAACAAGAAATTAGTTTTCTTGTGGATTAATAAGACATGTGCACAAAATATTTATTGGATAAATATTTATGGTAAGAAATAAAGATAAAGATTATTCTAGATTTGTTCTAGGATATTCTCAGATTATCTTTTATTTATTGGATTTATTTATTTGCAAAATAAAATCCTTGGAGGACAATGATTACTCTCCTATATAAAGAGAGTTCTCCCAAGCCTAAAACACAACACAATTTTCGACTTTCATCTCTTAGAGAGAAAGGAAAAAATTCGGCCAAGGGGTGAGAGAGGGAGATCTTGGAGGTTTTCCGGGTAGCATATCGGGAGGTTTCGAGACGAGGATTTCCTTCCACCGGAAGTTGCTTGGATCACACGTGCGGAAGATCGTGGTGCTCTTCACACCATCTTTTGTTCTTCCTATTGCGGTTCTTCTACTTGGATTTTGAGATCCAAGAGGTATGTTCTACAACCCCCTTGTAGAGTAGATCTAGTTATTTTATTACGTGTAAATTATAGATCTAGATCCGTAAATCGCTTCCGTTGCGGATGATATTACTAACAGGACTGACCATGCGGCTTTGAAGTACCTTTTAGCCAAACAAGATTCCAAGCCAAGGTTATTGAGATGGATTCTACTATTGCAAGAGTTTGATGTAGAAATCCGTGATAAGAAAGGATCGAGAATGCAGTTGCGGATCATCTTTCCGTTTACAAATAGAGGATAATGAGCCAATGACCGAGATTGGAGAAACATTTCCTGATGAACAGTTATTCTCCATCACGGCCATACATGGAAAGGATGATTGCGCTGCAGTATCATCGCGTGTTGAGGTTGTGAAGGAGAAGAAACAACCATGGTTTAAAGACTTTGTGAATTATCTATCCGTGAAATACTTGCCACCAAATCTCAACCCCCAAGAAAGAAAGAAATTCTTCAAGGATCTTAGGCACTATTATTGGGAAGTGCCCTGTTTTTTTTTTTTTTTTTTGAGAACAAGTGCCCTGTCTTTTTAAGCTAGGATCCGACAATGTCTTTAGGAGATGTGTGCCGGAAGAGGAGATGTGTGTCGGAAGAGGAGATGTATGATATCCTTAGACATTGCCATGCTTATGAAACTGGAGGACACTATGGAGGAGACAAGACGGCTGCGAAAGTTCTCCAATGTGGTTTTTACTGGCCCACTTTGTTCAAAGATGCACATGAATATGCTAGATCTTGTCATTCTTGCCAATTGATGGGAAATATCTCGAGAAGGAATGAAATGCCACTGAAGAATATCCTAGAGGTGGAACTCTTTGATGTTTGGGGTATTGATTTTGTGGGACCCTTTACGTCGTCTTTGTCCAACCGCTATATTTTAGTGGCGGTCGACTACGTGTCCAAATGGGTTGAGGCCATTGCTTCGCCTACTAACGATGCGAAAGTTGTACTGAAGTTCTTAAAGAAAAATATTTTTACGCGGTTTGGAATCCCTTGTGCCATTATTAATGATAATGGAAGCCATTTTTGTAATAGGCCGTTTGAAAAGTTGATGATTAAGTACGGGGTTAGACACAAGTTAGCTACTGCTTATCACCCTCAAACAAGTGGACAGGTTGAGGTTACAAATCGAGAAATAAAGCGCATTTTGGAGAAAACTGTGAATACGACTAAAAAGGATTGGTCGTTGAGATTAGATGATGCTTTATGTGCTTATAGGGCTGCTTATAAGACGACTATTGGTATGTCCCCCTATAAAATTGTGTTTGGAAAAGCATGTCATCTACCGGTTGAGTTAGAACACCGTGCCATGTGGGCTACGCGTATGTTGAATTTTGATGAGAGTTTAGTTGGAGAAAGAAGGTTGTTGGATTTGACTCGCCTAGAGGAGTTTCGTCTGGAAGCTTATGAGAATGCAAAAATATTTAAGGAGCGCACAAAGAAATTTCATGATAAGAAGATATTGGACCGCACCTTTAAGGAAGGCGATCTAGTTCTTTTTTTCAATTCGCACTTGAGACTCTTTCCTGGCAAGTTAAAGTCACGATGGTATGGCCCTTATCAAGTGAGTAAGGTTTTTCCTTCTGGAGCTGTTGAGGTATTAAACCTTAAGGATCAATCCACTTTTGTGGTTAATGGACACCGTTTGAAACATTACATTGGTCTTGGTCAAGGAACGGAGGAGGAAGTCTTCACTCTTGAAGATCCTACCTATACTTAAACCATCGTTGAACTAAGTCAAGCTGACGACTATAACCTCAGAACTATTTCTTAGAAACTATCTTTTGTTTTTGTTTTGTTTGAATAAAGTAGCAGGAGACTGTTAAGGTTTTTTTTCATCTCGCCATGTTCTGAGTCTATGTTCGGAATAAACGAGGTTTTTTCCTTGATAGCCGCCATGTGAGTTTTGTAGTTTTACCTCTTTGGTTTTCTTTGTCGTTGGTTGTATGAAATAAAGTGGCTTAATTTGTTTTTGGATATTCTGTATCTAATTACTGGCACATTATTTTATAACTTCCATTGACATGTTATTAACGGTTTCGTGGAGTTTCTGTTTGGTTTGCTTAAACAGGGTTTTGTTTGCTTCTCCACGACGTGCTTTGAGTTCCCCTACATTCTGCATCTTACTTGAGAGTCGTTTCCAGAGCTAAGTCTTTTTCTTAAATTCTCCTTTTTCTTTGTCATTGGGGATAATGGCAAGTTTAAGTGGGGGGTAGGAGACTTAGCTATGATGTGTTATAATTGAACAATTGAATGAAACGGTGAAAAATGAAAAAATTGAATAAATGCCAAATTACTTATCTCGTACCCTTAGAATTATGAGTTCTTATACATGGAATTAGTAGGGAAGGAACCAAGTTGCATGAGTACGTGATCATTTTATACTTATTTGAATGTAAATTTAAGGATATTCATGTTGACTGTTGCAAGTAGTTATTTATTATTCGATTACTCAATTTGTGGATCGACGTTTACCGCACAAATTATAATAACCAGAAGAATTATGTGTACATTGCATAGATGATTTGTTATGCAAACTTAGTGTCGATATTTATCTGCTGATGTATTCTTATCTTCTAGCCATCAAAGCGGAGTAATAAGCTTGAGAATTATCTGTGTTTTAACAATGCGTTAAACACTGGGCTTGTAGTAACATTACAAAAGTAGCCCCGAGCTTGTGGTAATATTCAATGCTACCAACTAATTCGTGAGAGGGGGATTCTTGCAATTCATACTTTACCTTTAAAGCAAGTTTCTTTCTTGAGAGGTGTTAATGCTTGAAATTATGAAAATGCAAAGAAATTCAACTTTTTAAGAGGCTTTGAGTATTTTCTCGGTCTCCGAGTCCAAAAACCTTTGGGATAACGCTCTTGCTTATTGCACCATGTCATTACCCATTGCGAGGCTTAAGAAGTGAGAATGCTGATGTTGGTAGGTTAAGACTGCGAAGTTAGCATAAACTTTAATCTTGCCACGAATATATAAAACTGAATGCACATGCACACATCACTTTGATTCATAGCGAGTAGTGAATAATGGATACCTTATGAGCATGAATGCTATGAGTTGACTCGAGTTTCTTGTATAAGTATGATTTGACCATGGAAAATGTTGTCTTGGGGAATGACTTAATGATGTTTTGTTCAGGACGATCAAAGTCTAAGTGAGGGGTAGTTGATGACGGTCAAATTATACCCGCAAAAGTCATCAATGTTGTCCTTAAATCGAGCTTAATAATATATATTTTATATTAAATCACATGTTTATAATGCTTATATAGTGTTGTGTGATTTATAAGATATAAATTGGTATTTATCTGTTTTTTATTATTTAAATATTATTTACTATGCGATAAATATTGATTTTATAGATTGCGATGAATCGGAGGATATCTACCAACGGAGGAAGTAAATCTCAAGAGAAATCAAGGCAGAATCGGACTGCATTAAAGATAAATACCGAAACATCACGAAAAGTGGAGTAAGGAACAAGAAAAGCCAGCGAGCCAATCGAGGTGATGACTCTGGCCGGCATGAAGTGAGGGTTACTGGGGGTAGCGGCAAAATCTCGAGGATCGGCTGGGAGTTATCTCTACGCATTTTAGGGTTTTCAAACATATCTTTAAGTCGGCCTAAGTCTCTATATAAAGGAGCAGCCACGAATTTTATTACACACATCTTAGAAAAATACAATTCCATAACATTGGTTCTAGTTTCAATACAAGTTTTCTTTATTATATATTCTTTCATTACGGAGTTGTTAGAATCACCGGTTAGAGATCGTATCGAGGAGTGGAAATCACGCTCGTCTTTGAGGGTAATGTCTACTCAGTTATGCAATCTTTATTCGTAGATCTAATTTATTTCGTGATGGAGTAGTCGTTTTGTGTATTGATTTCGTGATGTAGTTAATTAACGAACCCATGTTTATGTAGATTATAGACATAAAAGACGTTTCACGAGCAAATCTGGTTCAGATCTGAGCTCGCTGGCAGTGTGCCAATGTCTCGCTGGGAGCGAGATCTGTGATGTTCTTGATTTGTCTGTGAACGGCTTCGATTATGTCAGGTTCACTGCTTTGTAATTAAAACGAGTAATTAAACATGATCAACTTAATTATTTGTCATTGTAATTTAACATGAGACTCAAAAAGTGATTGTTATTTAGGACAGAGATTGAATCGGTGTCTAAAAAGTACGCCTAACCATAGGAATGTTGCTTAGATAAGGTTACGGTTTATACCGGCATCCCTAGCTTTGTAATTGTGTCAGAAGTTATATGAGATGGAGGCCTACAAAGTGAAGTCACGTAAAGGAGACACGATGATCTTGATGGCCTACCCGGAGTTAGATCTATTTTAGGGATGACTCCCGTAGTCAGAATAATTAATCTTAAATGTCTTATTTTGTCTCGTCGTCAATCTACACAGCATTGGGGAGTAATTACTACTAGCGTTATCAATACCGTTTGTTAATTATTTATAAAACCTATAAAAATAAGTGTCTAGTGTCGTTGTGTCTTTTGTTGGTTTTGTGTTTCTATTGTGTCAATTTTAATTCTACGTTAATTATTGGTCGGAGACCGCCTTTAATTTGCTTTTAGTTTAATAAGTTATATTTCGTTTAAGCTGAGTCTCTGTGGGATCGACCTCGACTCTATCTAACTATACTATGATTGAACCTAGTTCTCTTGCTAGTGTGTTATTTAGGTATCGAGTATTTTTATTACTTGACCAGACATCAGTCAACGGTACAGAAGTGGGCATTACAGCAAAGGTAATTCGCAAACACCTCAAACTCTCGAATAAGGGTCAAACAAAAGTAGCCTTGGTACCATAAAACTTGGATGACCTCTGGGTAACAATCGCCAAAACGGCAAACCCAGGTTCTAAGAAAATTAACTGTCTCAGATCTGCTTTGAAGAAACCCTTCAATGAATTCAGTGCTCTAATCGGTAAACAATTGAAGGCAAGCTAGGGGCAAACAATGCCATGAAAGAGGTTTGAATGCATCTTATAGTAATCATCTATAACAGTCTAGAATTTAATTGGGCAAATTACTTCTTCCAAAGACTCAAAGAACAGATCCAAGGTGAGGTAAATGCTAAGAAAAAGGGGCTTGCCGAAGGGAAGAAGAAAAAGGGGATCTTCTGGATCAAGAAATCCTATGGAATTCAACTCCACTATCTCATGCAATGTCTGAAAGTACCAGTAATCAAACTCCATAAATTGCATGAATCCAAAGTCATGTTTACCTATGTCAAACTGACAAAGAAAGAGGAGAAAGGGAAAGAAAACAACCTTGCGTAAAACACATCCGCCAAAGAAAGAAACAAAAGTTCAAAAGTCCGGACAAAGATGAGTTTGGAAAGTTAATAGGTGAAGAAGAAGAAGAGGAATTAGAAGAAGAGGCATAACAACAAGAGGAAGAAAATAGTAGTGAGGATGACCAACTTGAAAATGAGGAAGTTGAAGGAGGAATCAAGAGATGATGAGAGACTCAGGAAGAACCGGCTCAGATATCTGCAAATGATATTTATGATAGAATTGCTGCCTATCTTGAATGGAAAGAGGGTGATTCCAGAATTCAGCTTCAAGATTCAGACCACATGCTTGCTGAAGAAGCTTTGCTCTTTGATTTTCTAGGGATCACAACCCTGGTTGGTGTAATTGATGAATCCCCACTCTAGGACATGGTTGATGCGGCAAAAGCAAAACTGCCCCAGATCTCTGACAAAGACAGTGGTGACTCGGAGGATGATGGAGATGACCATGACAATGAGGATGGTGATGATCATAATGATGATAGTGGCAATGATCCTCATGGTGATGATGGACAAGAAAAAGAGCTTGAACAAACAGCTGATATGCAATTGATGACAACATACTCCTAAGTTCATTCCTGCAGCCACAAGGATCCGCACAGAATACCCCACCAGCTAAGGCACATTCATCAGCACCACAAAATGATCAGCAGACTATAGAAGCCGACAAGACGACAGAGCCGGCCCTACAGCCTTCACATGCTCCACAACTTTTAGTTGACACTGCAGTTGAACCAACAACAGTGTTAGACACTGGCTTAGCTGCTGGCACTCAAGTCAAGACAATTGCCGGCATTGAGCAAGGGGAACAAGAGCACATGTTACTCCAGAAATAACATCTACCCAAGTACTTGAAGAAATAGAAGCTGGTGTAGATGTTACTCAACCAACAGCACAACACCAAGAATCAGTTGAAGTACCTCCAACTATGAATCTCTAAGATAGGGGACAGCAAACTGAACCAGAACCAGCTAATATCCTCCGTAAACTTGTTGAACTGACTACTAGAACATCCAATGAGATCTTTGTAAAGGCAGCAGACTTGTTGGCTGAGGAACTGGAACAACAAGCAATGTATCTCAAATCTATGACTCTAGCATTTAAAGATGAAAGCCACTCCATAGAGAAAAGATTTCAGGTTGTTGATAAGTACATTGATGCACAAAACATTTTTGTGCAAAGACAAGGTAACTTGATGAAACAGTTAAACCTCAATATCACCAACAATCTTGCAGGACTCAGACAACATATTTCTCAAGAAAATGAGTCCATGGCACTTGCCCTTGGCACTAGATTTTGAAGTGTAACCGAAAGTTGACTCATCATGACAAAAGATTCATAGCTATTGAATCCAAACTGGATACTATGCTTGGTACAGTTGAAGCCACCAATAGCATCCTATTACAACAAAGAGATGATGCTGCCAAAAAAGAGGAAAGAAATGATAATTCTGAAGCTGAAGGATCCACAGTAAGACCCTTAATTTTCATTGAGGAACAACTAAGAGCAAGAGACAGAGAACTGAGAATCCAAAATAAAGCTGAAGAACAGCTAAAGAAAGCTAGAGAGGAAAGGGAAAAAGCCTCAAATGAACCTTGCATAGGATTTCCTCATCCTATCCAGATAAGAGATGATGATAGAGATAGATCAGGAAGACAACAAAGACCTGGATCTAGTCAGCAAAAAGGATCAGCAAGCCGACACAGATTCAGTGCAAAGAGAGGTAACACCGCAGAGAGGTAGCAAAGAAAGACTGAGATATCTTTGGTGAGAAAAGAACATTTACTACTCACAGAAACAGGGAAGAATATGATGTTGAAGTACTAGACAATGTAAGAGAGTTCTTCAGAGTCCAAGATGGTCTGTATCCAAATCAAACGCAAGATGAAGCATGGGCAGACTGGCTAAGCTCTCAGGATGAGAAGATGAGAACTGATATGGCCAAAATTTACAATGATGTTAAGAGACAGCATGCATCTCTTAAGAAAAATACTAGATCCGACTCAACCAGCAGACCAAGTACAGCCATACCCCTCTCTGCAAAAGGACCAGAAGATTTACCCAGTGAACAACAAGAAGATTTCAACTACATGGTAAAATTCTTCAACACTATAGGAAAATGAACCGACAAGAACAATGGGGTCCATTCAAGAATATCAAATTTCTTTGACTCACACATTCTTTGAAGCTAGGGATAGACTTGAAAAATACTTTGGAGAACCGGGGTGAATGAGACTATGCCTGATTTTCTGGACTCTTTGACAAGAGGATATTTGAGAGAGTCTCGAGTACACCGCTATGGCATCTTTGGAAGTGGAAGTTTCCAGAAATCAATTGGAAAGATATGGATGAGGTCCAGACCCCAAAGTTCAAGAGGTACAAAGCAGAATTGAGTAAAATATAATTATAGCACTCTGAATATCTTTTGAACTTACATTCCTTATTACCCTTGAATGGATGAATAAAATTTGAGTTTTATTCTGTTGATTATTATGAAAATTTTGGTATACTTATGTTCAGGCTTATGAGGGTTTTGGCATCATCAAAAGGGGAGAAATTGTTAGGAACATTTTATTATGTTTTGATGATGGCCATACTAGCTGTTATAGCAAGCCTGAAATAAGTTAGAATACTCTGTATAAGTATTTACTTAGAGTCTGACATGTTGTATAAGTTGAGTCAGACAAGTATTGTACTAGTTGGTAGGATGGCAAAGTAAAACAGATGTCCGGCAGAGTGAAGCCAGCCAAGTACCAGCAGAGAAGCATGAAGATATTCTGGTCTGACTTATAACCAAGGAAGTCTGTGATGACCTTGGATAAATCTAAGTTATAATTCAAATGATGAAGTACATTGTCAAATATGGTGTACACTGATCTCACCCAAATCAAGGATCAGTGAAGAACAAGAAGTACCTGAAAGATCAAAGAAAATAACAAAGCAGTAAACCGGCAGAGTAAACTGACTATCGGCTGAGTAAAGACAAAGCAGTGAAGGAAGAATCTGAACAGCAAAGTCGGAAGGATAACTTAACCGTTCAGGGAACGACCAAGTAAAGTTTACTTGTACAGATTTCAAAAGATGAAGATCAAGCATTAAATGCATAATATGTTAGGTGTAGTGCCCGAAAGATAATTTATGTAATTGTTTTTGACAGGATTTATAATTCATCTTAATATTTGCATTTATGCTTATATTAATACACTGCTGAAAACCCTAAGTATATCGGTATGTAATCACATAACACAGTGTATGGCATACACACGAGGATTGAATTAGTGATGATATGCTTAAAACTAGTTATTCCGTGGTGAATTTAATCAGAGTATGGGTCTCACGATTAATATACCAATAATGCGCCCAGAACACTTAACGGTGTGACCGTCTTATCCGGACCGTCGGTATATGGTACCTGAAGGGGCCTTTATATATGATGTCTATCATATAGATTTGGACCGATTTGATTTGAATTCTCGATATAATTCCGTGATCGAGAAATCTTATCGAATCACAAGATGATCATATATGGATTAATCTCAATCCTGATGTGATCACAGTCTACTGCTTGGTTCAAAGTAGGGTTTGATATGTTAGTCAAGGATCACTTGGATACATGTGATCTGAACACTTCTCGTTGGCTCTATTCTGGAATGAGTGAGTAGTCTGTGACTTCACAAATATGGAATATATTCCTTCCTGCGGGAAGTAGACAGACAGTTCCCTTATTTGTTGATCCTAAAAAATGATCGATGGGCACAGTTCATATTATATTAGTTATGAACTAATTGATCACTAGGGGGTTAATGGTAAATAAGGATAAGATGTTTTGAGAAGGGTTTACGGAAATATCCCGAATCAAAACGAACAGTCTATGGAGGATTTATCCGTATATAATGATTATATCAATGGACGCTTATCAACTCAGTGATTAGAGTGTAAGTATATATCTATAATCGATAGAGTTCAGTTTTGGGAAAAGCAAGATGAAGATCCAGTGTTGGTTGATTTGAAGCGAGTTGCAAGAGAAAAGCCTACATTAGGTTTTGGACAAGAATGGGAATCTTTGGTACCAGGATCGTTTGCGTGTGCCTAATGTCAGTGATCTAAGACAAAGATTTATGGAAGAGGCACATCGAATTGCTTTTGCAGTTCATCCAGGAGGTACGAAAATGTATAGGGATTTGAAGGAGCGATTTTGGTAGCCTTCAATGAAGTTGGAAATAGAAAAGTTTATGGCAGAATGCGATGTATGTCAGAAGGTTAAGGTGGAGAATAGGAGACCAGGAGGAATGCTTAAGCCTTTGGATATCCCTGAATGGAAATAGGACAAGATCACGATGGATTTTATCACCGGTTTACCTAAGACAAGAGGCGGACATGATGCGAGTTGGGCGATTGTGGATAGATTAACCAAATCCGCCCATTTCTTACCAACTAAAGTCGATATGTCCTTGAAGAAGATGACAACACTATACTTGGATAATATAGTGAAGTTGCATGGAGTACCTATCTCAATAGTTTCGGATCGTGATCCGAGGTTCGTCAGTCGATTTTGGAAGAGTTTACAAGGGGCCTTTGGAACGAAGTTGGATTTGAGTACGGCCTTTCATCCCAAAACGGATGGACAGTCAGAAAGGACCATCCAAACACTTGAAGATATGTTAAGGGCTTATGTTTTGGAAGTAGGTGGATAATAGGAGGATTACCTACCTATAGCGGAGTTTGCCTATAACAATAGTTATCACGCAAGCATAGGCATGCCACCGTTTGAAGCGTTGTATGGAAGAAGGTGTAGAACACCGTTGTTTTAGGAAGAAGTCGGGGAGAGACAAGTCACCGGGCCAGAGTTAGTTGAGCAACCCAAAGATAGAGTTCAGTTGGTTAAGAAGAATCTGAAAGCAGCACAAGATAGATAGAAGAGCTGGGCAGATGTTAGAAAAAGGCCTCTTGAGTTTGAAGTTGGTGAAGAGTTTATCTACGAGCTTCACCAATGAAGGGAGTGAAACGTTTTGGGAAAAAAGGGAAGTTAAGTCCAAGGTATATTGGACCGTTTGAGATTCTGGAAAGAGTTGGACCGTTGGCATATAAGCTTAAACTACCGGAATCGATGTCAAGAGTCCATAATGTTTTTCACGTGTCGATGTTGAAGAAGTGTCTGACGAAGAATGATGTTGAAACTACGGTTGATCCAGAAATTCTTCAAGACAATCTTGCTTATGATGAGAAGCCGATCAAGATTTTGGACCGGAAAGAAAAGATGATCAAGAGATGGTTGATCCCTTTTTTGGTGCAATAGAGCAATCATTCACCGGATGAAGCCACTTGGGAAGTTGAGGACAATATGATCAGCGAGTTTCCAGAGTTTGTGGATCTACCAGGTATGTTCTAGTTTCGAGGACGAAACTCCTCTTAAGGGGGGAGGAATGTAATATTCCGATTTTCGAAAAAAGGCAGACGTGTCATTTTACGAAAACGAAATATTATGATTTCTTTTCTTTTATTGGAGTTAAGTTATGTGATAAATATATATATGGTTTTCAAAATTTATGTATATATAATTAAGGAAAATTCTGATTTAATGGTAATTAAGGAAAAGGAAAATAATTGGGAATATGTATTTAATGAAAAATACACTCAGTTATTCCCATAACCTAAAAAACTATTCAGAAAATTTTCCCTACGTTATATGCATCCCTTGAGAGCAAAAGAAAGGGGCTATGGGAGTTCTTCAAAATTCTAAAGCGTTACCGAACCGTTTTCAGATCAGAGTAGAGATTTAGAACCGTCGTGAAGAGGACATCGGTTGGATATCAAGCTTGCGGAGGTGCTGCAGTCTTTTCGAGATTTTGGTTTTGGATTGCTTGCAAACACGTTAGAGACTCTTCTTATAATTTTGATTAACGTTTATCGGGTTAGATCAGTGTTTTAAGACGTTTAGATGCTAGAAATCGTGTCTTTTCGTCGATTGAAGATCATAGATGTTATGGTTTGATAAAGATATGTTTTTCTATGTTTTTCTGAGTTTAATACGATGTTAATTGTATTGAAATCGGATTGGAAAGCGCTAAGTGGCTGAAAATCGAGTTTAGGGTTTTAAGGCAGAATGCGCACGCATTCCTGTATCAGGTTGCAAGGTTTTAGTTTCTGAATGTCGAATGCGCACGCATTCGTGATTCGGGATGTAAGGGTTTCTTTGTAGCAGGTTGAATGCGCACGCATTCATGGTTCAGGTTGGTTCAGGATGCTCACTATTCGTGCAATGCGCACGCATTGTAAGCAATGCGCACGCATTGGCTGGACAGAAACTTTCAGCAAGTTTCTGGTCAGTGAATGCACGTGCATTCCAACCAATGCACACGCATTGGACCCAGTTTTGGGAAAAATAATGTTTAAGTTATGTGTTGAGTTCTAAATCTTGATTTATGATCTAATAACATTGTATAAACATGAACAAGCCTAGATTGAGCTTCTAACTCGTTCAGTTTCGGCACCGAATGTACTCTTAAAGGGAGTTGAAGTTCGGATCCGTTAGAAGAGCATGAGAGGCTTGTGCTTTGATGAATTAGTATTCATCAATGTCTGTGTAATTGTTAGGCCTTGTCTAAGTCTAATGGTCTAAGAAGAGAGTAGTATGTGTGATGGAGATTATTTGAAAACACTTAGGTGGTTAGTTAACCGTCTAATAAATACGTACTTGACTAGTAAAAGATTAAACATCATGTCATTTTTGGATAGGCACCAGACAATATCGCATGTGTGTGTGCTTTCTGAAGGCGAATAGCTCCGTGAGGTTTACAAGACCCTAAGCACGGGAGGGACTTGGCTAAAATGTGTGCACACACTCGAAGCTTTCCCAGTGGTTATTGGTGTGATCCACCAATATGTTGCAAGGTATATTCTTAAACGGATGTGCGTAGTGTCCTTGAGTGCTGATGTAACATAGATAAGCTAAGTTAGAAACGTTTAGTCATAACATGTTGATGGACATGAAGTGAACCCTAGATTGAGTCGGTCACATAAAGATAACTAAATAAATAAATGTCTTTTCTTTATAAACCTTATTTGAAATCATAGCTTCTCTCTTTTATTAAGTACGTTGTACTTACCTCAAATGCATGTTTTTATGTGTTTGGGGGTGAGAAGACGAACAGGTTGATCCAGGTTTCGAGGAGGATTTTGATGACGACGTTTGACAACGCCTCATTGGAGCTTTATATTTTACTTTTCTTTCATATGATCATTTAGACTATACTTTATTTTGGTTCTTTTGGAGTTGGTTTTTGGCCCTTTGAGACTTGTACTTCTTCCTTTCCTTTTGGGAATTTCGTACGTTTTGATTTCGAAATTTCTTTTGAATGTAATAAATGTTACATTTCCATCTTTAGTTTGTATTTCTATTCTTGGATGTTGGAAAAAAAATTTATATCCGAGTCTTTTGCTTCCCTTTGCTTAATTCGATACGACGTAGTAGTGGCTAACGTATAAAGTGGGATTTTATTTTATTTTATACACGTTCATTTTCCGAATAAGCACTCGGTGTCCGGGAACGGAACGTTACACCATCCCGCCTCAACGTAGAAAAACAATGTCAATGTAAAGTCCCTAACAATACACATCATTGTACCAAGTAATCGTCACGAGACGAAGTAACGGTACAAAATCCATAGACAAAATGCGGTACAAAATTACAGGATATAATGATAGAGTAAAATCCACATGCATACAATACTGCAAAAATACAATAAGAAAACACATCATAATAATATGTCCGTATAAAATTAGTATGTAAAAAGATATTGAATAATCATTAAAAATAATTGTCTACATAAAAAAATTAACAGAAAAACAATAATAACATGAGGTTGTGAGTTAAAGGGTTCGCACGGTCCACAAGAGGCATCATCTTTATGTGAATTTCTTTTTCATGGGGGGAAGCAAGGTTAAGGGTCCACGAGAAACATAATTTGTGGATAAAAATAGTAAATTCAAATAATACACTGCTAGGAGAAATAAATTCCATATCCCTGTTATTACGGAATTTTAGCAATGCCTCTCATTAAAAAAATGTAAGGTATCGCTCATAAATGGAAGGCTCGTCTCTGCTTCCTTACCGCTCATAAGATGAAAGGCAACGCCCATAATTCGAATTTTTTAGATTTTCGCCTCTTCCCTCATTTCTCCTCCTCCTCCTCCTCTCTTCTCACTCTTCCATTTCGATTTATTCCTCCTGTTTCCATGTTCTTCAAGCTTAATTATCCCAAATAGTATCAAATTATTTATTTCATGAGTATAATAGGTATTTATAAAGAATGAGTGGGTTGAGTTTATTATAGTCACTATAAATAAGAGGACTTATTTTAGAAATAGCCTGCTACATGTTTTTGTATGCCCGTTAAAACTCTAGTGTGCAATCTGTCTAGCTGAATTTATGAAATCTAGTATGATCAAGAATGCATGCTATTGTCTTTAGTAGCATGATTTGGTAGCCTGATGTTGAAGCTCAGTTTTTGTCATAGACCATGTGTAAGCTGGAGAGAATATTCCCACCCACGTTTTTTATTCCATGAAACATTTACTTGTGACGGAGAAATAGAGGAAAAATGATTTTATCGATTTTTTAATATTTTACGACAACTATTTTAAAAAAACGAGTTCGATAGACTTTTATTACAGTGATCAAGACTTTAATTAAATTATTGAAAACTACACAATAAGTAGTTGACAATAGGATTTAAAATCATTCAATTCAGAGTACGGATGAATGAGATATTAACGCGTTAAGTTGTTGTGAGTTATGGGAAGTAAAGTAGTGTAAAACTTTATCCCACATTAGAATATGAGTGTTCCAATGTCAAGTATTTATACGATGATAGTTGATGATTAGTATAAGCTCCTGGAGAAAGAGAGAGAGTTTAGAATGGTTTTAGACAAACGATGTTCTGCTAAAATTGCCACATGCGCCCGCCTTTGCCCGTTGACCTTGGGCTTGGGGAATTGGGCTTGAGGCCTTGGGCCGGGCAAGTATTATCGTTTTGGACAAAGTCAGCCAGGCGAAATTCAGCTGAGGCAAACTCAGCATCAGCAAGGGAGAAGTCAACTAAGGCAAACTCAGCATCTGCAAAGCGAAATTCAGTTGAGGCACTCAGCATCAGCAAGGGAGAAGTCGGCTGAGGCATAGTCAGCTTCAGCAAATTGAGTGTTCGGCCAAGGCACTTTCAGCATACTGAATGTCTCAGTCAGCTGAGACTTTTCATCTTCTTTTTAGACCTTTCATCTTCGAAACTGTCATGATTAATATTGATATCAAAGTGGGAATAGTGGGAGTAAATGCATTAATGGTTACCAATGCAGGGGCTTTTCCATTGCTTGCTCAAGTCTCTATATAAACAAGCCTTCACAAGATGGAAGAAAGACAAGTATTCAAGCAATACAAGAGCATACATACATTCCATTGCATAAAATATTTTTCTGCATTCATAGTTGAAGAGTTTCTGGGCATTGTCAAAGTTCGACGAAGTTCAGAGTTGAAGTACCTCTCCATCCGAGCAGTAAAAGCGAGTTATCCTGGAGACAATTGCAACAACCGTGGGTACAAGCCGGTGCAAATTTGTCTTATGGACAGAGTGCAACTCGTCTCAGTTTTTGCATATCCTTTTATATTTTTTTCATCCATTGTAATTGTATCTATATTTTGAATTGGAAATAAAATTGTTCTTTAATTTTCTGAATATTTATTTTATTCGCATACGGGTATAACAATCTCAGCAAATGTCATTCTTAATCGTAGTACATCTAAAAAGATGGATAAGACCCCGTATGAGCTATGGAAAGTCCATAAGCCCAGCTACAAATACTTGAAAGTGTGGGGGTGTTTAGCAAAGGTAGAAGTGCCTAAACCTAAAGAAATAAAAATTGGGCCTAAAACGATAGATTGCATATTTATCGGGTATGCAAATAACAGTGGTGCATATAGATTTCTAGTGCATAAATCAGACATCCCAGATATACATTTGAATGTAGTCATGGAGTCAAGAAATGCTGTGTTTTTCGAGGATGTCATTCCTAATAAAGACAGAAAAGACGCGAGTCCAAGTAAGTGGACACTTGAATCCACGAGAGGATAATCTCGCGAGAAAATGAGGAAACAGAACCTCGCAGAAGTAAAAGGGCTAGGACTTCAACGTCATTTGGTCCGGGTTTTCTCACCTATATGGTAGAAAATGATCCAAGAACATATGTTGAGGCTATGTCAAATCCAGAAGCTCCTTACTAGAAAGAAGCGATCAAAAGTGAAATAGATTCCATTATGCAAAATCACACTTGGGAGTTGGTTAATATCCCACCAGGGCATAAAGCTCTCGGTTGTAAGTGGATTTTTAAGAAAAAACTTAAAGCTGATGGATCTATTGATAAATATAAGGCCAGATTGGTAGCCAAGGGTTATCGACAAAAATAAGGTCTTGATTTCTTCGATACATATTCACCGGTAACTAGAATCACTTCAATAAGGGTTCTTATTGCGATCGTTGCGGTCTATAACTTGGAAATCCATCAAATTGATGTTAAGACTAATGGTGAATTAGAGGAAGAAAATTACATGAAATAACCCGAGGGTTTTGTAGTTCCAAGTCAAGAACACAAAGTGTGTCGACTCGTTAAATCATTTTATGGGCTGAAACAAGCGCCAAACAATGGCACCAAAAATTTGATCAAACGACGTTGTCAAATGGATTTAAAATTAACGAGTGTGACAAATGTGTCTATATCAAGAACACTTCTAATTCTTATGTGATAGTATGTCTATATGTTTGGGAAGTACTCGTGATGTAATCATGAATACTAAGAAGATGTTGACTCGAAATTTTGATATGAAAGACATGGGAGTTGTAGATGTAATTTTGGGGATTAAAATCTCTAGAATATCTGATGGACTTGCGTTGACACAATCTCATTATATTGAGTCTGTTCTAAAAAGATTTAATGTCTTTAATGAAAGTCCAGTAAAAAATCCAATTGACTTAACTTTTTGCATTTAGTCAAAAACAAAGGTGAACCTGTGTCTCAGTTAAAATATTCACAAATAATCGGTTGTCTGATGTACATAACTAATTGTACTAGACCGGTTGTAGCATGTCTTTGTGAATAAAGCGAAAGGAGTTCACAAGCAATCAAATGAGGATCATTGGAAAGCTTTGATAGTGGTCTTGAGGTACTTAAAATATGCAATGAATGCGGGATTATGTTATACAAGATATCCAAAGAAGATATTAGAAGGATCTTGTGATGCAAATTGGATATCGATTCCAAAGATTCTAAAGCCACAAGTGGATATGTATTCACTATTGGCGGTGCTGAGGTGTCATGAAAATCCACAAAACAAACATGCATAGCTCGGTCCACGATGGAATCTAAGTTTATCGCATTAGATAAAGCAGGAGAAGAAGCAGGATGGCTTCGTAATTTCCTAGAGGATATTCCATGTTGGAATAAACCTATTGCTCCTGTAAGCATACATAGTGATAGTCAGTCGGCGATACATCGAGCACAAAACAGTATGTATAATGGTAAGTCTCGACATATACGTCACAGACATAATACTATTAAACAACTGATCTCTAATGGTGTGATTTCCATCGATTTTGTTAGATCGGAGGAGAATCTTGCGGATCCTCTTACAAAAGGTTTATCTAGAGATCAAATGTCAAAATTGACACTCAGAATAGGATTAAAGCCTACTGATACATAAGCTTTGTAATGGTGACTGAACCATGCTGACCGCAGATCCCAAGATCATGGTTCAATGGGACAACTAAGTTATGAAGATTCCGGGAACACTTACCCATTCTGTGAATATAAGTGTTGTCTATCAGTGGTGTAAAGGTTAAGTGAAAAACTTTTAATGATTCCTATATCTTGTTTAATCAAGTAGGGTATGGCAGAATACTCTTGATAGGAGATCACATATGTAAGTGTGAAGTGGGGCCACTTCCGTGAGAATTCAGAGGCTAGAATTCTCTAACGCACTTTCTGAAACCAGGGGTGACTCATGGCCAAAATGAACACAATCATGAGAACCAAATACGGTGCTTAGAGCAATATTGTGTAAGTACTATTGTCTGGTTTTACAATAAAGGCTGAACAGTTCAAGATATAGTTCACTGATTAGCCGAGTAAATCCGATAGTATTTCACTAAGGCCGGTTCAAAGCCAGAAGCTACCTCTCCTGATACAATATTTTTCTGTCAGAAATCTCTTCAGAGTCAGCATACGCATTTATATCCATTCATATGGGGGATTGTTGGAGAAAATACAGGAAAAATGATTTTATCGATTTTTTAATTATTTACGACAACTATTTTAAAAAGCAAGTTCGATAGACTTTTATTAAAGTGATCAAGACTTTTATTAAATTATTGAAAACTACACAATAAGTAGTTGACAATAGAATTTAAAATCATTCAATTCGGAGTACGGATGAATGAGATATTAACGCTTTAAGTTGTTGTGAGATATGGGAAGTAAAGTAGTGTAAAAATTTATCCCACATTGGAACATGAGTGTTCAAATGTCAAGTATTTATATGATGATTGGTATAAGCTCCTAGAGAAAGGGAGAGTTCAGAGTGGTTTTAGACAGACGATGTTCTGCTAAAATTGCCACACGCGTGCGCGCCGCCGCCCGCCCGTGCCCGTTGACCTTGGGCTTGGGCTTGGGGAATTGGGCCTTCTTGGGCCTGAGGCCATGGGCTGGGCAAGTATTATCTTTTTGGACAAAGTCGCAAAGCGAAATTTCAGTGAGGCCAACTCGAGATCGCAAAGGCGAAATTCATTTGAGGCAAACTCAAAGATCGACTAGGAGAAGTCGTTTGAGGTATAGTCACCCAGAGATCGAGTGTTCGGCCAAGGCACTTTCAGCAAACTGAATGTCTCAGTCAACTGAGACTTTTCATTTTCTGTTGAGACCTTTCATCTTCGAAACTGTCATGATTAATATTGATATCAAAGTGGGAGTAGTAGGAGTAAATGCATTAATGGTTATCAATGCAGAGGCTTTTCCATTGCTTGCTCAAGTCTCTATATAAACAAGCCTTCACAAGATGGAAGAAAGACAAGTATTCAAGCAATACAAGAGCATACATACATTCCATTGCATAAAATATTTTTACGCATTCATAGTGAGAAGAGATTCTGGGCATTGTCAGAGTTCGACGAAGTTCAGAGTTGAAGTACCTCTCCATCTGAACAGGTAAACTGAGTTATCCCGGGAGACAAGTGCAACAACCGTGGGTACAAGCTGGTGCAATTTGTCTTAAGGACAGAGTGCAACTCGTCTCAGTTTTTGCATATCCTTTTATTTATTTTTTTCAGCTATTGTAATTGTATTTATATTTTGAATTGGAAATAAAATTGTTTTTTAATTTTCTGAATATTTATTTTATTCGCATACGGGTATAACAGCTTGTACACTTGGCACATGAAGCGAAAATAACTAGACCGGTGCAGTATTGGTGGAATTCCTTTGTAGAGAGGTATGTATATATATTTTACTTTGAATAGAATACATTATGTGGTAAATTTACTTATTCAGTTGGAATTTATTTAGGAATATGCGTGACCTATAATCATATATGCGAAATAGAAGTTGCCTTGAAGGTTGGATATGTGAGGGATATCTTGTTGAAGAATGCTTGATCTTTTGTTCAAGATATTTGCATGATGCTGAAACGCGGTTCAATTGAGCAGGAAGGAATGAAGATAATGGGAATGTGGCAGTTCAGCCTTAGTTGTCTATATTTCAATCACAATATTTTTTTTTATTTTTTTTTGATGTAACAATATGTTCTTTTGGTAAACCAAATTCGTCGTATGAGTTCGAAGTATAAGCAGACACGGTTGTATATATAACAAAATTGTGAAGAGGTCATTCCGTATCTTTAGTAAGTTGTTTCGTATGTCGATGTTTTTCTTTACTATTTTGTATATCCTTTTTGACAAATAGAAGTTGAATTCACGTATTGCAGGGAACATAGGCAACTTGTTGCTAGCGAGGGTGTGCATAAAAAAGAATTCTTCCATTGGTTCGACAAAAAGGTTACAAATTGTTATACCCGTATGCGAATAAAATAAATATTCAGAAAAAATGAAGAACAATTTTATTTCCAAAATCAAAATATAAATATAATTACAATAGATGTAAAAAATATAAAGGATATGTAAAACTGAGACGAGTTGCACTCTGTCCTTAAGACAAATTTGCACCGGCTTGTACCCACTGTAGTTGCAATTGTCTCCCAGGATAAACCAGTTTACCTGTTCAGATGGAGAGGTACTTCAACTCTGAACTCCGTCGAACTCTGACAATGCCCAGAAACTCTTCAACTATGAATGCAGAAAAAAGGTTTATGCAATGGAATGTGTGTATGCTCTTGTATTGCTTGAATACTTGTCTATCTGTGTATATATCCATGATGTGAATGCTTGTTTATATAGAGGCTTGAGCAAACAATGGAAAAGTCTCTGCATTGATAACCATTAATGCATTTACTCCCACTACTCCTACTTTGATATAAGTATTAATGATGACAGTTTCGAAGATGAAAGGTCTCAGAAGAAGATGAAAAGTCTCAGCTGACTGAGACATTCAGTCTGCTGAAGGTACCTTGGCGGAACACTCAGCTGACTTCTCCCCTGCTGATGCTGAGTTTGCCTCAGCTGACTCAGCCTTTGCTGAATGATGAGTTCTGCCTCAACTGAATGCGGCCAGCTGACAGCTGAATTGGTGCTAAATCTCAGTTGACTTGCCACCCTGCTGACTTTGTCCAAAAAGATAATACTAGCCCTCAGGCTCAATTCCCCAAGCTCAAGCCTAAGCCCAAGGTCAATGGGCACGGGAAGCGCGGCAGCGGCGCGTGCGCGCGTGTGACAATTTTAGCAGAACATCGTCTGTTTAAAACCATTCTGAACTCTCTCCCTTTCTCTAGGAGCTTATACCAATCATCAACTATCATCATATAAATACTTGATATTGGAACACTCATGTTGCAATGTGGGATAAAGTTTTACACTACATACTTCCCATATCTCACAACAACTTACAGCGTTAATATCTCATTCATCCGTACTCCGAATTGAATGATTTTAAATCCTATTGTCAACTACTTATTGTGTAGTTTTCAATAATTTAATAAAAGTCTTGATAACTTTAATAAAAGTCCTATCGAAATCGCTTTTTAAAATAGTTGTCGTAAATGATTAAAAAATCGATAAAATCGATTAAATCATTTTTTCCTCTATTTTCTCCGACACAAATAACCTAAATTTTCCCACAACTTTTTGTGTATATATGAACTGAAATTTTACTCTTAAAGATTTCAGACATGCATAAAGCAAAACCTGAAGGTGTTTCTGATGAATTATTGGCATTAGCTCATTGAACAGATCGACATGTTAAGTGTTTTAATGGTGCTATTATCAATGGTTTTAGATTTCATACCAGGGACCATGAGAGGCACAAAGAAAGACTCAAAATAGCGGCATCAAATTAGCTGGTGAACTAATAAATGATGGTACTTCAAGCACAAGAAGTGGCATGGTTGATTTTTATATATGGTGTCTTGACTAGAATTATGCAGTTGCAATATGCTGGGAGGTATCCAATTTTTCTCTTTAAGTATATGATTGGTGGGATGTGTTCAATATTGGAGGTGTAAGGTATGTCAAGGATAATTATGGTTATATCTCTCTGAACTTTGCAAAAATGTTAAAAACCGATGAACCTTTCGTGCTTGCAACTCAGGCTGCCCAAGGGGTTTATATATAACTTAAGGATTGGACGGAATATTGTAGTCAATTCATCACCACGTGACTATTATAACATGCCAGTGGAAACATGTAGGAATGAGTTATTTTTGGATATAATGTGCAGCCTATATATGGAGGAGGGGTTGTTTTGTTGAATCTGAAAGAGAAAAATCTGGTAGTTTTGTTGATTCTTTGTATTCTTGTTTAATAGAGGGTTACCAAGTCAGAGCTTGATTGGGACCTTCATCGGTCTATATATGTTCAATTTGATCACCAGATAATCTCCTACATGCTTGTAATATGTCTGTAAGATCTTCTGTTTGTGCTCATCTTATTTAAGATCGTTGTGTTATAGATCTATTTGTTCTTATCTAGAGGTGTTAAACGAACCGAACGTTCGTAAACAAAGCTCGGACTCGGCTCGTTTAAGCTCGTTCGAGCTCGTTCATTTATGTTATCGAGCCGAGCTCGAACAGGTTCTCCTGCTCGTTTAGTAAACAAACGAACACGAGCCTGTTCGTGAACGCTCGTTAGTGTTCGTGAACATATATTATATATAATATAAATAATAAATATATAAATATATAAAACAAATATCAAATATCTATTGAACGAGCTATTGAACGAGCCGAGCTATTGAGCGAGCCCCCAAAAAAATTTGCTATTGAGCAGAGCCGAGCTCGAGTTCGAGCTGTTCGCATGAGCTTGATCTCGAGCTCGAGCTTGAACATCGATACTCGGCCTCGGCTCGGCTCGTTTACAGCACTTCTTATCATTATTTTTGTAGAACTTGATATTTGTAGTATATGCTCATTTTCTTGATTTTTCTTGTACATATGATCTTCGTAACACTGTTTTTCTCAGTTTCTTTTGTAGGTCTGAAACATCGTTAGCTGGATTTGTAACATACTTGCTTTTTGGATAAGGTTTTAGCAATGCCAAGTTGAGATATGATCATGGTTCAAAGTCGTGGTCGCGGTTACCGACTCGGAGACCACTGAGTCACATTAATCGTCGCGTATTGGTATCGTTTCGGGCGTGACGGGTTTTCTCCCATAGAAAATGTTTTAAAAATATCGAAAAAAAATCTCAAAAAATGCAAAAATATATGAATAACTAAACACAACATCAAAAGTCCAAAAACAATTATCAATATATTTATTTTGAATAAATACATCAAAATATGCGTTGTCGCGTTACATTTTCCAAATAAGACATGATATTGATCTACACATTGTTGAGAAATTGTTATTCCCAATGTATTTATAATGTGATATTTTGATTGTTAAAATATTAATGTTATTATATCATATCATATTTCATATTATATTATGTCCTCTTATATCAACCAACCTCTCGTCTGCCTGAGATGGGTGCTTGGTCTAAGAAGAGTCCAAAAAGAGATTTAAACATTAAATTAGTGAGACAGATTTAATATAGAGTATTGATACTGACACAACCATGGCCTGCGAGATCTGACGGATGTGCAACCATCATCTACACCTCGATCTTGGTGTGTGATCTTGTGATGATGGTGTAAACCATCATAATCAAAAGTGTAAATGATGGTTTGTCAACCGTAGTGTCTCTCGGGTTGTACCAGTATCATTATTCTTTAATATATTAAGTTGAAGACATATATATATATATATATATATATATATATATATATATATATATATATATATATATATATATATATGTGAATGTGCATTACTCTTTCAGTCTTTTTTCCCATCAACCCCCACAAAAAAAGAAGGAAAAAAAAAAGATCGGTGAAGTTTCCACTTAAATCAATTGACTCGGCTGATTTTGGTGAGTTTTTGGCCGAATCGTATCAGATTCAAGTTTCAAAGCAAGAGATGAATCAGTAGCTTTTTACTTCGGTAAGCTCCAATTCAAGTTTATTGGTTCCAACTGTTTGATTCATTGACGGATGCTTTGAAGCATTCAAACAGCTTCCTTTTATCCTATTAGCCTTCTTGTTATTGTGTGATATTTTGGTTACGCTGCCTGAGGGACCACTACAGGGTTGATGCTATAAACCTTATCTTATGATGTTTATCTGCATTATTTTGCTACGCAATCCTATATAAACATATTATAAATTATTAATTAAGTATCAGAGTTTCTTTAAGCAAGCATGACCTGTTTTATGGTGTGCATGCACTTTTCTGAGAAACTTGTAAATGAATTTTCACAACAATTATGAGTGAATTTAATTATAAAGAAATTGTATATCGCGTATCCTTCGTGTTTAAACTAGAGCACTTGCAGTAGAATGTCCATATGATTGTAGCTTTCTAACTTTCAGATTCACCGAAAGTTTAAAAATACATGAGCAGCAACAACAAGTCGAAGTGAATGCTTAGTTCTTGAATGTTGTCTTTAGCTGGATTGTATTGATTTGGAGGCATCAACTAAGTTTTCACCAAACGTTCTATGTTTATTACATGAATATCTACTATCAAAAGCTTGTAGGAATCTCATGTTATTATTCTAGAGCTGTGTATTGTAAATGTTGGTAATTGTTTATTGCTTTGCTCAAAGAACTCGTTTAGTTTCTCCGTTGTTTTAGCATGCTTGTGTTCGAGATGTGCTAGTACTAATATTTTATCCTTTGTTGCTACTCCATGCTTTGATTCTGGACAACCGCACAAGGTGCTTAGAATAAATGCTTATTGGTGGTTATATATATATATACTAGCAAAATGCATGTGCGTTGCACGTGTTGGTTAAATTGATTTATTGTAATGAAATTTAATTACGTAATTTAGCATTATACATTGTTGAGTACGTGTTTAACTTATAAAATAATGGTATAATGAATAATGATAACCTTGTATGAGTTGATTGTTTCAATTGTAAATTCAATTATGGAATAAATATCAATACAAACAAAATCAAAACAACATAACGTTATAAAAACGTCAATTGTCACAATATAATGAAGCATATAAGAATGGATACATAAAAATCTCTGGACAAATCTCTAGACATGTATGAATGCTGGATTTAAAGGCAATCGGAAATCTCCCACCAATTGTTCGTTGTAAATGGTCATAAAACATTTAGGAGGTTTAATTGGCCATCTTATATGCATCACCTTCATAAGGTTTAATTGTGCTAGCAAAAAACACGTGCTTTGCACGTGTTAGGCTAATTTTTTTAATATCATACCTATATTGGTGACCATGCACTTAATTTATACAATAATTTTATTTTTATTTTTTGAGAAAAAAATAATTATATGTTAAATAATGACAATTGTTATACCGTAACTTAATGTTTGGTAGAATTAATTTATTTCTCTTACTCATAGGCATTGAATCAAACTTGTCATGTTACATTTTCATTCCTTTAAATACGATAAGCTTTTTTAGTTATAAAATCATGTATTTTATTGGTATCGAATGAAGATTTGTCTCAAGTATCTGTTTCTAGTTCCTTCTAACCTAAAAAAACATAATCAAAATATGATGTGTCCAAAAAATGTGTAATGTTTTAATTACGTATATGGTATACTTACATTTGATTACAACTGCAAATACTCTTTGTTAAATAATTTATTGTCGGTCAAATTTAATAATCTTAAAGACAGAGGATCATTAATTGTGTCAATGAGTATAAATGCTTTATATTTATTCTGAGATAAATTAATTGTACAAGCAAAACTCGTACGAATTTATTTGAAGGATAGTTATATTGTTCGTTTAAGTATTATTAATGTTTTATTCCACACTTTTGTGATGCTATAATTTGCCTCTTCTTCTAAATTGTTATAAAGTGGTTGAACTTGGCCAGTCTGTCCACTACTACCATGATGACTTCATTTCCTTTAGGCTTAGGAAATCCATCTATAAAATCCATGCTGAGTTGGGACCATGAATATGAGGGACTGGCAATGGGTGGAGCAATCCTTGAGGTTTATCATGTAGACTTTTGCATTGCTGACAAGTAATACACCTTTGGATCATTTCTTGAACATTCTCTTAAGCCGGGGCCAATAAAAAGTCTCTTAATCCTACTATAACATGCCCTGACCCTTGAATGACCCCTATTGGAATTGAGTGCAACTCCCCTATCAATTTGGATCTCAAACTTCTAAAAAAATGGATCTCAAACCTTTATGGGGTTCCTATGTATATCCTCCTTTTGTACTTAAGGAATCTCATAATGCATAGTGTTGAGGGGATTTAAGGTTGTACTAATCATCAATGCCCGAAAATTTTCCTCCACATCTAGGTCACCTTTTTAGTTGGTTGTTATTTCTTGCATCCAAGAAGAGGATATTGTGTTCACAACACACGGTGGTCCCTAAATAGGACTTTGTATGTACAAGGAATCAACCACTACATTTTCACTTCTCTTTTTGTACAAAATAGTGAAATCCAACCCAAGTAACTTGGTCACCCTTTTTTGTAGTGCAGTAGTGGCCCTCTGATCATAATGAACTTCATACTCTATTGACCAATTTTGATGACAAATGGCATGCCTTGAATAAATGGCTTCCATTCAGTTATTGCAATGGAGAGTACCAGGAGTTCCTTCTCGTATATGAACAATCTAATTTTCTTATAGTTGAAGGCCTTGCTTAGATAAGTCACAAGTTTCTTGTTTTGTAGTAAAACAACTCTTCAACCTTTTCCACATGCATGTGTTTCAATGCAAAAAAGCAAAATGGAATTCCAAAATCTGGCAAGAAAAGTACTTGTGATTTGCACATGGTCTCGTTGAGTTTCTAGAATGCTTCTGAGGCACTCTGTGACCAACAAAACCCGTCTTTATTGTGTAGGTCATTCAAGGGCTTAGCAATAATCCCACAATAGGGCATAAATTTCCTATATAAACATGTTATCCCAAAAACCCTCTCGGATCAGTCACATTATAGGGCTGGGTCCAATCCTACATGGCTTACATCTTTCTTGGGTAAGCATGCACTTCACTCTCATGTATGATATGGCCTAAGTATTCTACTTTGGTTTGTCCAAAAGAGCATGAGGACAATTTAGCATAGTTTTGGTTCTTCTTTAAAACTTCTAGAACCACTTTAAGATGTATGTGCGAAGCCATATCAGGGCTGAGGATTAATATGTCATCAAAAACATACCAGCACAAACTTCCTCAATCAACTCAACATCTCAATCATACTTCTTTGGAATGTGACTGGGGCATTTGTGAGCCCAAATTGTAAATTCCCACATCAGTAAAGTAGTATAATACTCATCCCTATATAAGTGTGAGACATAAAGGTCTTGTCAACTCGGAATAGCCCTTTTAGACCAAGAGAGGACGGGGTCTAAGCAGTTGACCGGACCATTTATGACTCATTTAGCGCTACCAGGCACAGTTCTGGGGGCGTCACAGAATGGTATTAAAAGCCAACTATCAGACGGAACTATGCGTTGCACCGTACAAGAAGATGGTGTAAGGATGACCTCTAGTTACCTCTGATAGGGACGATCCAGGAACAATCTTGGCCATCCTGGCGAGGACGCCAGTCCCTTATAAGAGGGGAGAATGTAATGTCCCACATCGGTAAAGTAGTGGAATACTCACCCCCCATATAAGTGTAAGACATAAGGTTTTGTGAACTTGTGTTAGCCCTTTTAGACCAAGCGAGGATGACGGTCTAAGCAGTTGACCAGACAATTTATGACTCATTAAGAGTTACCTGACACAGGTCTAGGAGTGTTACACAAGTGACATCACTTTGAATTCTAATCGGCCATGATGAGTTACAAAGGAAATCTTCTTGACATAATCTTCCATTATCGAATCTGATGGAATCCAGACCTCAAGTCTATTCTTGAAAATGCCCTAGCACTCTCTAACTCATCCAACAATTCAGCAATTAAAGGAACATGGTAGCTATCTTTGACAAACAAGTCATTCAACCTTCTGTAATCCACACAACATCTTCAGGTTCCATTTTTATTTTTCACAAGGAGTAAGAGTGATGTAAATAGACTACTATTGTGCTGTATAATCCCCTGTTGTAGTATTTGATCCACCAACTACTCTATTTTATCTTTTTGACAGTGAGCATACCTACGAGGTTTTAGTTTCACAGGTCCAACACCTTCTTTCAAATTTATGGGATGCTCATAACCCTTCTTCGATGGCAATCCTTGGGAATTTTCAAACACGTCATGATACTCTTCTAGAACATGAGTAAGTTCAATAGGCACAAGATTCATGGCATGTTTTCATATCAAATTGAAGCACCCGAGGAGTCCATAGTTCCTTTTTCTCAATTCCTTAGTAATGATTTTACAATTGATAATCTTAAGTAAAGCTTCTTATGTGTAGCTTCTTAGCTTAATTTCTTCTCTCTTGTTAGTGAAAACCATCTATGTTTTGTTGAAGTCAAGACTATTGGATTGTACCATTTCAAATCCACCCTTAATACCATGTCACATCCTCTCAACTTGATCAATCTCACATCTTATTGGAACTTAACCCCTTTCATGATCCATGGCAAGTTAGGACACTTATAATCACTCACCATTCTGTTCATATCTACTACTGTGATTATGAACATGTGGTGAGTCGGTTATGTCACACTGCACCTCCTTGGCAACATGTTGGTCTAGGAAAGTGTGAGATGCACCACTGTCTATGAGGATTGTAAGTGCTTCAACTTGATTACCTTCACAATTGATTCCATTATTACACATTGAATAACGATTTAAATTATACTAAAAAAGACACTAAATGTGGAGTGTTCCTACTCTAAGTTGCGTGCATGCATGTTGTGTTGTAATTAACGTAGAGTATGTGCATGTCCTTGTAAATTGAACTTGAGGTCATCCCCGAAGTTGATCTCTACAAATAAGAACCTTGGGACCTCCCTGGTTGGTATCTCTCTATCTATCTATTTACTTTTTTGCACAGGCCCTATTGAGGTTGGTAATTATTTGCCTTTATTTTGCATTTAAAAAAATTACAATATAAAATAAAACCCAAAAAACAAAAAAAAATAAAACAGGAGTAAACACAAATTGGTTTAACGAAATCCAACTGCAAACAATAAATCAAACATTGAAAATTGAAACGAAGCACACCAGGATTAATAGTATTATATATATGCACACAACATCAAAACCTAATTGGAATCAGTTTCGAGTTTGTTACTTGAAGCAATAGCGTTGAATGCCTAGAAAAACTTCATGTCCCTAGCAAAAGTACTACACATTATTTCTAATGACTATTTTAGATGCTAACCTCTAATCTAAGATGATGACGGCCAGTGTCTCTTTTGATTCGAAAGACTACCAAAAGGAATAAAATATTTAGAATCTTGTGACAACAGAAAAAAGATGATGAATGTGCAAGATAGGTCGCAATTCAATGTGCGAGTATATTTCTATAACAACGGGGAAGGAAAATCCTATCAATGGTATGAGAGGGAAATATTTAGAATAGAAAAAAGAATAGAATAGTAACGAATTGATTATTGATCTAGATAGGAAATCCTTCACGTGTGGTGATATATCAATATTGATTTATTGTAATGAGAAAAAGAACAGAATTGATTAGATAGATTTAATTACATAATATAACAATGAGATAATGATTTAATCAGACCTATCAATTTATGGTTTTTATTTATGATAATCATTCAGTTAGTGCAATGACAAAAATGATGGAAAAATGATTAGACAGAATAAATTATACAATATAATATAATTATGGTGCCTTGTAGACAGTAGACATAGAAATCAGTACACGTGCACCTAAAAAAAATTATCACACTTTTTTTTCTAATGAAATTAGTCACTTACATTTTGAAAATATATTAAATTGTGGACATAATGAATTATTGTTAATGAGATAATGATTATTGTTGAGATAATGATTTAATGTATTTATTTATTGAGAAACACTTAGAATAGTGTAGTTTTTTTTATTATTATTAACATAATCCTTTTTTTTCAATGCTAATCCTTTTTTTATCTTAGTGTTTTCACGTGACCATTTTTTTATTTATTGAAAACATTAATTTTTTTGCATTGCTTATTAACGTAATCATCAATCCTTTTTTTTCCATTGCTTATTAACGTAATCCTCAATCCTGTCTAGTTTTTATTTTTTTATTTTTATAACGTAATCCTTTTTTTGCAATGCTAATCCTTTTTTTATATTGTTGTTTTCACGTGAATGTTTTTTTATTTATGGGAAATATTAAATTATTTTATTATGAAAATATATTAAATTATGGAGAAACTCTTTTTAGTAAAACACCTAGAGAAACACTTTTGATGAAAACACACATTTCTTTTAATATTGTTAATGATATATATATATATATATATATATATATATATATATATATATATATATATATAAGAGGAAATGAAGAGATTGCAGATTCTTGGTGTTCTTGTCTTTTGAATCTATTTCTGATGAATTAAGAGGTAAGAAGGTGTTCTTAATCGGAGTAATTGTGTGTTTGTTGGTAATTATGGTTTGGAATATTATTGTGTTAAAAAACTACAGGTTTTGGTATGATTTGGTACCCTAAAGGTACCAATATGTGTTGGATTCGAATTGGGATCGAACAGGTACAGAAAAGGCCAGGAGCAAGCATGGGAATCGACTCGGGTGTGCGCCAAGGTGAAGCCGGCGTGCGCCCGGCCATCTTATCTGAAGGGCGAGAAGATGAACGATGGCACCGGGCGCGCTTCGCTTTATATCTAAGCGTGTGCCTGGTACCATTATTACGCGGCCAGAGCTTGAACAGAAAGAAGAGGCATGCGCCGCCTCTCTCTGGGCGTGCGCCCGACTCTCCAGATTTTCCCTTTTAAGTATTTTACATGATGATATGTGATGTGATTGTCCTTTTGAGGCAATAACTGGAACTTGACAATGTCTAACATCGACTTTTGATAGCCTCGGTTAGCACCACATGAAGATGTGGTGCAGTGTTCACCATACGTAGTGTCCCTTGATCGTAGTGTAACGAACTCTTATTTGGTCAGGGTGTTGCTAGCAGAGCTAGTAGAGAGGAGTGAGCGGTTATCACATACGTGGTAGCGATTGTAGCTCTTCTTTTACCCTTTACTAAGTACGTTTGTACTTGCCCCTTTCTTTATTGTTTCCCACCCCGAGAAAGTGGTGTATTGTAGTTTGTATTTGAGGGCACTGAGGAGTGATGCTGAGGATGTTGCAGCTGGAGTTTAGCATTCTTTTATTCTGTTGTAATTTGTGTATGGACTCTCCTATCTTTGTAATGATAGAAATCAGTTGTTTGAATTTGTGGTTATCAAGATGTAGTGGATTATTTGTACTCAACATAGCCTTTCTAATGATGTTTTCGATGCGGGCTGTGTTGCTTTCGATCGTTGTGTTAGTCATTTTAGTTGCCCGAGTCTGTCTTTTCTTCTCCGCTTTGAACTCTGATGGTTGACTACCTAAGGCTTACGTATATAATTAGATTAAATTTTAGTTATATACGTGTCGGTGTTTTCTTCCGGATATAGACTCAATATCCGGGACAGGGGTGCACAATTTTGAATTCGCAAGTCCTCTCTAGAGGTGTAACAAGAATGGTAGCATCCCGATTCACAGGTCCTCCCTAGAGAAAGATATCATGCTTCACGCTTCACATACATGAATAATGTTTAGCAGTGTTTAATTCATTCTATGAGAACAATGATGGGTTCATTAATCAATTGTGTTGCAGGGAGTTGCTTGTGTTTGGTCTGTGTTAATAGAAGGAATATACAATGGCTGAGAGGGGAGAGAGGTCCAGGAACATAGGTAGTGTTGATGGATTTAATTTCCATATTTACCCTCCAAATGTATCATTAGGGACTAATTTTGGAAACAAAAAAGAATGTTTGTGGACTGTTTTATAATGGGATTAGTAAAATAATTCTAGGACTACTTTGATTCTATATGTTGTATTATAATTTTTGAAGAGCTGTTTCTTAATACGAAGATCATTTTCCAAAAAATAAATAATAATAAACTATAACAATAAGCACAATTTAACTCAAAGAATAGGGAGAATAAAGATATTAACTCCATTTCTATCAGCTAATTCCACTTTTATTGTTCATTGTTCATAAAATTGGCACCTAACATTAATTTTTACTGCCAGAAACTCTCACAAAAGAAAGAGTTTTCTTTAAAACTTCTGACGAAACAATGAACAATATCTCTTGTATTGCTGAAGCCAAACCCAAATCTGCAACTCTTAATATTTCATCAAAATCTAGCAGATTTGGCAAGACAATCATCATCAACGGAGATTACGTGAATTCAGATACACATACTATACGGTGTTGTGGGACTAAAGTTGTGCAAAAAGAATTTCATTCCACGTGTCCGGTACACCAGGTAAACACCAGTGCAAGCAATCTTGAACACCTGGTGTAGCCTTAATACTATACCGGGATATATGACCTTCGTCTCTAAGCTGAGATAAAGCTGTAATATCTAATAATTTCACATCAGTACCTTTCACTGCCCCTGCTGCAAGATGATCATCGGATTCGTCTTGATCTACTTCTTTCCCACTAGCTAAAGGGGATGTATTGTCACAGGTTCCTCCGGTATTCCAATCTCCATTAAAGAAATGTCGAGGTGATATGGACCGATAGAATGCTTTTAAGCCTGGATGTTTAGGGAGCTGAGAATTTACCCAGGCTATAGTACTGTAAACTGTAAAGTTTTTGGCACCTGCAATATTAGCAATCTTTCTATTACTGTTTGGCATGCCGTTGACGTACATGATCCATCGGTTAGCATTGAGTTTCCCCCTGTTCCAATGGTGTCCAGAATTTAGGACAAGGACATGAAATTTATGAAGGAAACGGTTTAGAAACGAGGGAGGTCGATCAAGGTGCATGGCTACATCAGTGTTTGGATTGGTTAAGTTGAGAGGCTCCAAATCACAAAGGCTTGCAGACCAATAATATAGGATAGTGGTATTTGTTTCTGGGAAGCGATAAGCCCATCCGTCAGGACGTGCAGCACCATGAGCTTTGACAAGACCGTACTCTTTACCCCGTCAAGGACATCTGGTCTGTCTTTGCCCCTGAGATCATGCACATTAATGATTGGAACTGCTGCCTCCTAATGAATCCCCAACAAATGCCAGAGTTTTGTTCACCATTCTGCATATATTGTCCCAATTAGAAATCTAGAATCCAGATGGAACAAAAATCCACACAAGAAAAAAGGAAAAGTAAAGGAGAACATGGAATAGAGTTGATCTCATGTCAACCGCATAAGCATAGACCGAGAAATCATTTATCAGATTCTTCTTTATTTAGCTCTACAACAATATGTGCATCTGGGAAAGAAAAAAAAGGAGAGATTACTCTAATCTATCAACTTAGCAGCACTTAGGATGAGACGGTCTTAAAATTGAATGGAAAAAGAATAAGAAAGGCCGTGAACGGAATTAGCCATCAAATTGAACATTCTTTTGACCATTACAATTACATGTATTAATTACACTTCTCATTCAAAAGTTAAGCTTCTAGATTGGATAGTAACTTATCATGGTATATGACCAAGAGGTTCTAAAACTATGACATCACTGCTGTTCCATTCGATTAAAAAAACTATTAATACCGACTGATACTACTGCTATATTATTTTTTTTACTCTATGCTACTACTTCTTGTCCATGTGCCGGCAAGCCCACAGGCAACAGGCATGTTTGACTATATGCATGTACAGATTACGCCCCTTAAAAGGTAAACTTTTACATGAAGTAACAATTCATCCAAAATTAAAGTGAAGGTCAAGGCTCAAGCAACAAACAAAAAGGCTTACGGTGGATATCTAGGCTTCCCGAGAATGCAAACTGGAAGGATTTCACTTGTCCAGTACTAGACAACTACACAAAGATCTTAATGGGACCGTTCCAGGAGCCTAGATTACTCATGTATACATGAAGATCATTACATTGAAAAATAACGTACCTCTTTTATGAAAAAGATGTCAGGAAATCTGATTTTAAGCCTAACACAAATGTTATATATAATCCATAGCTCTTTTCCTTTGAAGTACTACAAAAGATGGTTTTGACCCATAGCTGCATACACACGTTACATTCTAGAGGCATTCTCTGCCTTTTCCTATACTGGAAGAGCAGGGGCTCCTTGCGCTTTCAAACCGAAAACCATCTTTAGGCTGACCTAGGCTTTTTCCATCCCCATGGACTGATAACCATTTTCAGCTAACCTAGCCTCATCCGTCCCTGTAGGACTGATATAGGGTGGTATGGGAACATTCACAGTTTGTCCATCGACTGCACCTTTCAGCCCTGCCTCACCATGCCTGTCAAAACCTTAGGAGGAACCCTTAGGGGTCGTTTGGACAGAGCTCTCAAAACCTTTTTTTTTTTTGTATCTCCGAATTGTTTGTAAAGCTATACATAATGAAATCGTTTTCAAACACATTTCAGATCACATTTTATTCTCAATTGTTACCTTAGTCAATCCAAACCCAACTACCATTTATTTTTCTGCCCATCGTACACCACAAAGCCCTTCCCTTTCCAGCAGAATAATTACAGCGAGGCCCAACTGTGTCAAATACAACCCCAAAAATATTCCCACACATTCCAATCCAAACAGCATTCCATCACCTTAATCACTTTCTACAAATATTTTCAAAAGGATTTCATATTTTTATCAGGCACCGGACCTATCTCTAAGCCTCCCTATAGCCTATAGGATGGCTCCAGCTGAACTACGTGAACTTTCCGATATGAATCTATCTGATTCAGAAGGGACGAAGAAGAAGTTGGCCAGCTCGAAGTCAAAGATCCTCTCTAAAGCGGGTAAAAGCATCCTGATAAAAAGTTCGCTTGCTACCCAAAAACTATTTTGAAAACATTGTCCAAACAGCCTCAGGAATTGAAAGCAGTGATTCTCACCGATGCTCCTGTTACTCACGTCAACACTTCCACTTTGTCCACCATGTTCATGTAACTCAAGTCAACACTTACGCTCGACCGCCATTGCACACGCAGAGGCTTCAAACAACTAGCAACCACTGCCACAGGGCTACAAACCTGTTTTCTCCTACTATTTTTCTTTAACGTTAATAGAGAGGTGAAATCAGTTGGCCTCCAGCATTTGCAATGTTCAATTTAGTGGTTACAATTCAACACAAAGGATAACACTGAATCCAACATAATCAACTAATTTTAGCCAGGCAAAGAATGGTGGTAGCTCAAGTATTGCAATCAATAATAATGATCACCATGTACTAAATGTGATCCAATTAAAGTTGGACAATGTACCTTCTCAAAAATTTAAGACCAGTAAATTGTTCCATCTCACAATCTTTTGGTTGCCAGCGCAATTTCTCATACTCAAAATCTGTGCGCTGAGTCAGGCGGCAAGCCCACATTGAAGACAACCACTGTTTACACTCAAATCCAGAATATAGAAACCGAGTGTCATCAATGACCCACTTACCTTTGGCAAACGAACAACCTGGAAAATGAAGCAATGGTCACTCATTAACGCTTTCCCCCCTACTTTAAAGGCAGAAAGAACAAAGAGCAAAATCAAACTGTTCAAGCTGAATAAGAATGGGAAAAAAAAATAAGGAGGTTATAGGGGCTTTGGGTGTCCACATAATTTACAGAAGGAAAGGCACTTGTTAAAGGCGTGAATCTACCGTAGCCCCACACTTCAGGCTAGGTTCGACTTTACAGTGGTCAAAAATGGAAATTCGACCTCTGTAAAGTCTAATGTTAAGCTTAGATTCGACGCTCAAGAGGTCGAATGTCACTGTGGTGCCCCGAAAGTAGAATCGTTGTGGAGCATTTAACAACTGCCTTTAAACAAAACAGAACCCATCAACTGAATGAAGTCAAATTGGCATGCATCTATGTTGTTACAAGGCTTTTCAAACAAAAGGTCTTTTTAACAAACCTTAACCATGAAATTATATCCTCAAGGTTTGATTTGAAATGATCGCTAAATTTAACAAACAACGACCAGCAGTCTAACACACCTGAATTCAGTTTAGTAGCACCTAAACTATGATCTCCTGGTGCAGCAGAATCATTCAGATACGGCCTAGATCCGTCAGCAGCCTGATTTGCAGCTAAGCCATTTTCTCCCTCTTTCATACCGTCAATGTTTTCATATACTTTAGCATCAGGACCTTCAGCGTCACTTGCTGAAATTTCTGGGACACAATGGAAATTATCAGCCTCTTATAATGCCCAAATAGAATAACACAAAAAGAGTACCAAAAAGAGACGGAAGAGTTGAAATTACACAGAATAGATTACTAGGAAAAAAAATAAAAAATAAATCACAGTCCAATCCAATTTTGTACAGATGCAATGAAGTACAAATAAAGCTCACAATTACCAAGCACAGGCAGAAAGCAATAGCTTTACAGACCAAAAAGGGTCCAGCTGAATGAAGGAAAGGTAGAGGAGGATTTTGATTCAACTTGAGAAGTTAACGTGTCAGGATTATTAATCTATCCTTTTACAAGCAGCCAAGCAGGGATTTGGATATTGTTATCATTAATGACCACTATGAGCTAAATTCTACAATTGCTCTGACCAAAAGAAAACAGAATCCCTTTGTTTCCCGTGTGAAGATAGTGATGCTAGCCTCACGCAGCCCTGAGGATGTAGCAGGGATCTGGTACGGCTATCACCTTACAGAAATCTTGTTCATACTCAGATGAAATGAAAGACTTTTTTGTGAGAAATAGAAGCAGATATTTACTGAGCAAGAACTAAGCATCCGTAACAAACACAAAATCCAGCCAGTAATGAAGGATCTTATGAGAAGATTCAAGTCCTATCTATATTATATTATTGTCGAAAAAACATGAACATAATTTTGGCCAAGTCATCTCAGAGTTTTCCAGATCATGCTATCTTGGTTATGGATCACTACACAATTGTAAATGTGTCTTCTAATATTAAGGAATATTTGAATGCATATACGACAGTGATATACTTTGCAAGGCGGCAAGGCCTCAACCCCACCTTGATATGAACAAGAATTTTCCCACGGCAAGGAAACCAACATGAAGCTGAAGTCCGAAAAATTTACCCACGCAAGGCAGAAACAAATGAATGTTCATAGACCTAAAGATCAATAGACCATTTTCAGGTTGGAAAACACTAACCTGAAACCAGATGCAATACATTGCTTTCAGGTGGGTTTATGGAGGTCAAAAGTGCAGTTCTTGTCCATGATAATGTCAGAACGCCAAAGCACAGGAGACCAAGGAGAAGAAAGGAAAATTGTGTGACCCTTAATCCATAAACACCACCTTTCATCTCTACCACCCACTTATAAAAGAAATTAAGGCATCTGAAAGACTACGGACAGCACTGTGTTCGGCTCCGTACCTGTAGAATTCAACATACAATTGATTAAAATCCTACAAATTCTGCTTCACCTCTCAAAGCTGGTGCTCAACTCAATGAAAAACTTGAAGTACATACAAAGGTATATTACACAAGTTCCAAACTGCAGGCAGCAAAGTGACTTTTCCAAAGCACCACATTCCAATGTTTTAAAACTAGTGAACAGTAAATACTGCAGCTGATAAAAATTATAGCCATGCTTCTAGCATTATCAAATCCACTGGTATATAACACTACATCATCAAAAATGAACTAAATAAAAAAAATAATAAAGCTGAAGTCTTCAACTAAATAATAAAAATTAGTCAGGTCGCATATCAGTATATCTAAAGAACATGTACAAGTATTTGTCAAAAAAAAAAAAAAAAATGAAAAAAAAATGTCTCTGATCTGCGACCTTGTTCGTCCACATATTCCCAAAATGAAAAATCCTGGGAATCAAGCCAAAACGGGAAAAAAAAATTAAAAAATAAAAAATGCTGACAAACAATGCTAGCTCCTGCAGTTCCTTCCCATATCCCATTGAATAACAGCACAACTTTTCAGAGGCTGCGTGGACGAAAAAAAAATAACGAACATGAGAAGACCAAAAGAAAATGGAGCGGCATAAGTTTTCATTCGAATGCAAAAGATAAAAAACTATTTAGCAAGTGAAAAAAGAACAGAAAAATCGACGTTTATCCGTAAATCTAAAATAAAATGGGAGACAAACGAAATTGCAGATCCCAAGCCCAACCTAAATCGTTGCTCATTAAAAACAAAAGCTTTGTTTAACCTCAAAACATTATTCATCATCTCCAAAGCATCAACAACAAGCAACTTTGCCCAACGATCTGATAACACGAAAAGCATCCGTGTGAACAAAAAAAAAATAAAAATAAAATAAAAATAAAAAAATACCAACCAAATCCAAACGAGCAGCGAATTCTCAGCAGAACATAAGAGATAAGCAAATGGCTTAAAGTGAGTGTTAGATCTCAATTAAGGAAATCTTCCACCTAAGCTATGGAGAGCGGCCAGAAAAAGCAACAAAGATGTCTGCGTAATTGTTGCGAAGTACAGAAGCATGCAGGCGAGGCGGAGGAGGATTGAAGGGGGGACAGAAGATCGACTCCTTAAGGAATAAGTAAGTGGTGATTCCGGTGAGAAGCGGAGATGGAAAAGAACACACACAGAAAGAAGGTTGAACAGGCGTCTTAATTAAGGGGAAAGTCGTTGAAAGTTGTTTAAATAAACAATAAGGAGATGCTTTTTTGTTTACTTCGATGTAAATAGTTGGCTAATCAGGATATTTTTAATTTAAAATTGGGACCATTATTCTCTTCGGTTTCCGTAAACACAAAAAATATCCTCTCCGAGAATGCTGGTCGTTTTAGCTGTCAAAAATACTCAAATATTTTAGAACGGAGGGAGTATACTACTACATATTTCATTTTATATGAGTCAGTATAATTTTCAATACAACATATATTGTATTTTATTTGATTTACCTTTATTTATTACACTAGGAAATATGAAAAAGAATTTCATATTAATTATATCCAAAGACATTTTAGTCATTTCATTATAAAAGTTAACGCATTAACTCACATCCTTAATACGCGTGATTTTGAAAACTGTCTCAGATAAATTAGATCGGAGGGAATACAAAATATTTATTTTTAACTGTCGTATGTTTCCAAAGCACTATGTATTGTATTTTTCTATTCTACCTATATTTTGCATTAATTATATTCAAAATAATGTTATTATCATTTTAATGTCGAGTCAAAACATTAACTTATCTCTGTTTTTTTAATTGTCATGATTAAATAAGGCAATAGGAATAGTCTTAATAGTACACTAAAGCACTCTGTTTGGTTTGAAGGAACAATGGTTTAAAATAAACAAAAGGAAAAGAAAAAAATAGGATGGAGGGATTTATGTCCGGTGCTTGCTATTTTATGTTGGGAAAGAAAAGAAAATATGGATACCAATGAAAATGATACAATGTAATTAATTAAAAAATTAAATGGACTTTGATATTTCCTTTTTTTTCCGTTCAATCCAAACACTCTGAAATGATTGAAATCACTCATTTTCCTCCTTTCTCTTCGCCACAATCTTCTCTCTCTCTTTTCTCTTTGTTTCTTTCAAATCAAGCAGCGGAGTGGCGTCTCAGGAAATTTTCAGGTGGGTGCCAAATTAAAAAAAAATTGAAAAAAAACTCACTCAAACAAGATTCAAACTTGTGACGCTAAAGATAGATAATGAAAACTTCAACCAATTGAATTAAATAGATAATTATACTCTTGAGATATTATGCAAATACTATACATACTGTGAACTTTAATATTACTGAGAGGTATATTAGTAATTTTCGTCAGGAAATTTGAGTGGCCCATACACCACACCTATAAGGCTGAGTCCGTCCCTGAGCCTAAGTACTCCACCACTTTATTTCTACAAAATGAGACATCAACTCAATTCAGGGCATATAAATTAGGGAGTTTAAAAGCTCGCTTTTTACTTCTTGACCGTTATTTGAATATTTTTAATGAAAAAACGTCGTCATTAGAGATTGATGATGCTCCTCTTAAAAACGAAAGTCATGGGGTGATGTTTTAAGTTATGACATTTTTATAACGTAAATGCCGAACCTCCTCGATATCTTTACTGGAAAAATCAGAAGATTTTTCCAACTCAACCACTAGAATAGAGGCCGAAATTTTCACCAATTTCTCTTGTGAATAGTGGCGTGAATAGTGATTTTGTGGTACTGATGGAAGCTCTTCTTATATAGGGAGACATCCTTGTTTCACAAAGATCTAATTTTAATTAATGGATAATCAATCAAATAAATCATTTTCCATAAAAGATAAATCTAATATTTTCTCAAACAAATTAGGATAAATAAAGATCATTATCTAATATATTAATTATTTAACCAATAAATAATTAAGCACATGTCATAAATATAATAACACAAGAAAACAAATTCCTTGTTAATAATATATACATATTGGCGACAATACCTAATTAAATAGGTCATGGGCGAAATTCACCAAACCGAATTGAGTCATGAAAAAATGTCTTTTCCATGTTTTTAATCATTTAGTCCAACTAAACAATTAATCAACATATCAATTAAGCGATGCAAAGCTACTATTTAATTATAATCGAGGTGAAGTAATGAGAAAACATATGCTATGTTAGGAGAGCGCGTCGGGGACCAATGGGCCCGTATTCGATAGAATTACAATAAATCGAATAATATTATCAAATCGGACCGAACAATAATATTCAATCTATTAATTCCGGGATTACACCACCATAAACCCCGGCCCGAACTCTGCCGAATATAGATAACTTACACTCAACGGCGAGTTGATAAGGTGTCCATCGATATAATCATTACATACGGATAAATCCTCCATGATTTGTTCATTTCGAGTCGGGATATTTACGTAAACCTTCTAAAACATATTATCCTTATTTACCATTAACCCCTAGTGATCAATTAGTTCACATACCGGACTAGTAGCTAATTAGTCTAACATGAACTCCGCGGATCGATCGTTTTAAGATTAACAAATAAGGAATGCATGCTCTACTTCCCGAGGAAGGAATGGATTCCATATATCGTGATAGCACAGACTACTCACTCATTCCGAGAATAGAGCCAACGAGAAATGTTGGACCACATACTTCGAAGTGATCCTTACTAACACATCAAACTCTACCCTAGTACAGCGGTTATGCAGCGTGATCACCAGGATTGAGATTAACCCATATATGATCATCTTGTGATTCGATAAGACTTCTCAATCACGGAATTATATCGAGAACTCAAATCAAATCGGTCCAAATTTATATGATTATCATCATATATAAATGCCCCACTAGGTAATTTTATTACCGATAAATCGGATAAAGCATCATCACACCTAAAGTGTTAGGCGCATTATTAGCATATTAATCATGAGACCCGCACTCAGATTAATCAACGCTACGGACTAAGTTAATTTTAAGTACATCTCACTAACTCAATTCTCTTGTGTATATCCATACAACCGAGTTATGTGATTACATAAACGAGGTACTTGGGGTTTCAAGTTAGTGTCTTAATTATAAACATAAATGCATATAATAAGATGAATTATTAATTCTGTCCTAAAACAATTACATAATTGTCTTTCGGGCACTACTCCTAACATGTATAGATGTGAAGGGGAAAGACTTGAATTCCAGGGGGCAAAGGGGAGGCACAAAGCAAACTAAAGTCGGTTGGATGTTTGTTTAAGGAAGTAAGTTGAGAAGTTGGTGTTAAATTCACGTTGATCATTGGCAATCCTATCCATTCACCTGGATAAGATACTCTTGCATTTAGATAACTACATCATATATAAATGCCCCACTTAGATAACCACTATCGATGGTCCGGATAAGACGGTCACACCATAAAGTGTTCTGGGCGCATTAATGGTGGTTTAATCAATAGACCCCATACTATGATTAAGTTCACCACGGACTAATAGTTCAAGTGTATCACCATAAACTTAATCCTCACGTGTGACACACACTAAGTTATATTGCTACATATGATACAACTTGGGGTTTTAAGCGGTGAATAACTCATAAGCACAAAGAAAATAATAAGATGAAATAAATATGTCAAATATAAAAACAATTAAAAATTGTCTTTCGGGCACTACACCTAACACATTCTCCCCCAACCGATCTGTGATCAGGGTGGTCATGCGGTCCCAGACCGGCTTTCTTTTCTTATCAGCGTGCTCCTCCGTCTTCTCTTTCTTAGACTCTCCTTTCTCTGACTATCCTTTCAACCGGTTTCTTTTTCTCCTTGGCAGCACTTGTATGCCATCTCCATGCATTCTTCCATGGATTTAAGAAGTTTTCTGTTCAGCTTGGCGTACATCTTCCCTTCCCATAGGCCTGCTATGAAAGACGTGATCAGAATATGCTCGTCTACATCCCGGACCTGCATAGACTCCTCATCGAATTGTTTTAAATATTGTAGCACCGTCTCATCTTTCTTTTGCATGAGAGTGAGCAGGTGCGTAGCATTACTTTGAGACGGCTTAACCGTGATAAAGGCATTGATGAACATCATTCCCAAAGCCTCAAAATTGGAGATCGTCCTTGCTGGTATCTTTCTGAACCACTCACAGGCTCGGCCCGTTAGTAACGCGGGGATGGCCTTGCACTTCATCTCATCCGGGGCACAATCCAAGTTCATGTGAGTCAGGTACTGAAAGAGGTGATCCTGTGGATCCTTAGTTCCATCATATGGTTCCAACTTTGGCGATACAAAGGAGAGACCAGCAGATCTCTTTCCCAATATGAAGTCCAGCTCTGCTCGGGCTGTGTCCAATGCCCGGGGTTCAATTAATTTCTTCCCCTGATTGGTAGTGGATGAGTGATCATCTTGCTTGCTTGGCTTGGGTTCGGGAGTAGGTGTATTTTTCCGCTCTCCTCTTCTGTTTCTTCCTCTATACCTCGTCTGCATGGCGACTGAGAGGATCGCTTGTCGGGTGTTTGGATCCATAGCCACCAGTTGATCTACCAACGCTCGTTGGGTATAATTGAGGGCACCCTCTTTATGCTCTTGAGTTTAACCACCAGTGTTGGAGGTAGTAGCTCCTCCATCGTTAGCGTTTCGGCCGTTCTGGACAGCTTCTGTGGCTTTTTGCTGGTGCGTGTTGGGCGGCATGATGATGATTCTGGTGTCTTGAATAAAATTGTCATTAGAAGGCCCTCATTCTAGCGCCAATTGACGATGCTGGATCTCGTCGGGTAACAAATCTAGGCCGTATTATCCTAGTGACAGTTTATTCAAGATATAAGAGTAATAAAAGATGTGAACGGGGGTTGTTTGTGTGATGTTTTAGACTGAGCCTGAGATATTGTATCTCAAGTTGCCTACGTATCCTGTGTCTGAGTCAGGAATCAAGTCTTCATAGTTCCTTAGAGATTATTCATATAGAGGGGGCTTGTGCCCTAGGCCTGCATGGGCCGGGTCCTTGTTGGACTTTGATTTCGTGTTCCCTAATGAGTGGATAAATACGGTTAAATCTCCTTGATTGTAGCAGATAATCACAATAGTTTAAATATAGGATCAGAGCCTTTATGGTTGAGGATTATTTCCATGTTTATCTGTCATATTATACATGTGGGCTATTTTGCCTAAGGGATACTTAGGCCGACCTGCGTTGAGTCCCTTAGGCTGCTGACCCGAACTGCGTTGGTTGAGCTCCGTTGCGCCCTGGCCGACCTGCGGTGGATTGGGAAGCTAACCATGCTAATCTCCCACCTAGGGTTCAGATCTGCCCTTAGGCTGAAGTGGGTTTTTTGACTCTTAGCACTTGTATTTTCTCTGTTTGCATTTATTTCTATGTCAATGTGAGGATGACACGTGGCAAGGTACTAGTCCGACCTCCGTCATAGCCTAAAAGCATCATATGCACGGAGAGTCGTTCTTCGGCTCTCGCCTCTCACGGGACCCCTTCCAATCCTCCCCTACATATCCTATCAAGGTTTAGCTAGCTAGCCATTAGCGGTAACTTCATAATGCTCAATTGTTCGCTATATAAATGCACCTAATATTTTTTTTTATGCTATTGACATTGCACCTGTATATTCCTTGAGTACTTTAAAATTGTATTTTACTTACAGTATAACCTCAATAAATGAATAACCTCGCCAAATAAATAATTTTCCATGGTCCCGACTTAGGCAAATGGGCTTAAAGTAATGTTCGATAAATGATTAAGCTCGCTAAACGAATATTTTTTCTGGTCTTGTTGGTATTCATTTATTGATGTTATACTGTATCTAAAACAAATGAAAGTATAACATCACGCTGAACCCCTCTCACCACTCCAATCCCAACCCCACCTCAACCATTTTTCAAACACATACACTAAACCGCCTAGACACTGTATGCGGTAGAAATTAAATAGTCATAAATGGTCCGGTCAACTGCTTAGACCGCCGTCCTCGCTTTGTCTAAAAGGGCTAACCCGAGTTGACAATACCTTTATGTCTCACACATATATGGGGGGGAGCATTCTACTACTTTACCGATGTGAGACTTTACATTATCCCCCCTTATGATAGAGTGACGTCCTCGCCAGGACGGCCAAGACTGTTCCCGGATCATCCCTGCCAGAGGTAATTAGAGGTCATCCTTACACCGTCTTCTTGTACGGTGCAGTGCATAGTTTTGTATGATAGTCACTGCTTAGACCGTCGTCCTCGCTTTGTCTAAAAGGACTACCTCGCTTGGTCTAAAAGGGCTAAGCGAGTTGACAAGACGTTTATGTCTTACACTTATATGTGGGTGAGCATTCACTTACTTTACCGATGTGAGACTTTACATTCCCCCCGCTTATAAGTGGACCGGTGTCCTCACCAGACGGTCAATCTGTTCCCGGATCGTCCCTACCAGAGGTAACTAGAGGCCATCCTTATACCGTCTTTTTACGTTGCGGTAGCATAGTTACGCCTCGATAGTCGGATCTAATACCGCTGCAGCGCCCTGGACACGTAATTCGATAGCGATAGATGAGTCATAAATGGTCCGGTCAACTACTTAGACCGCCGTCCTCTCTTGGTCTAAAATGGCTAATCCGAGTTGACAAGACCTTTATGTCTCACACTTATATGGGGATGAACATTCTACTACTTTACCGATGTTGGACTTTACATACACCGACAAAAGAAAGCAACAAACTTCAGTTAAAAAAGTATATAAAAAATAACAATCTTATTTGTATAAAAAAGTATATCATAAACAACCAATCTTATTTGTATTAGATGTCTCAAGATCAACTCATCACCATTTCATGAAAAATCGCAGAACCTCAAGCCAAAAGAACAAAAGATGAAATGGAAGTAATAATTTTTTTTTACCTTTAAGTGAAAAGCATCAACCTGTACATTTTCTTTTTGATGAACATACATTATATGAGTCGGGTGTGTATTATGACAATTGACAGGTAGACAACATATATTCATACCCTACCTACCCACGGTGAGTTTTGAAAAATGAAACTATATCATCGTCTATCCTAATAAATACCCTATGTAACAGGTTGAGTCATATTAATATTCACCGGGTTGGGTCGAAATTGCCATCCATGCCGATCCCGGAAACCCCAAAACGCTTGTAGCAAAGCCCAATAACCAAATGTCTTTAATTGTAGCCCAAGAAAACAAAACATAATCAACGCATTTATTTTATTATATTATTATTATGATATTATTAATCGTAGAACTAATTTCCTCAAAAAAATAAAAAAAATAGTAGAACTAATTGAAGGTGGATTTTCAGTGAAAAATCACAGCTGCCTTGCGATTAAAGCCAGAAAATTTCTCAAAGGTGTAGTTTTTTAAATTTTAATAAGTTGGGAATCAGAGAATGAGTAATCGAGGAAGCGGAGCTGGATACGATCGTCACATCACTATATTCGCTCCTGACGGTCGCCTGCATCAAGTAGGTAGGCGCTTCGATCTCTTAAAAAAAATTCAAATGTTGATTTGATTTCTTCATTAGTTAGAGTTTAATTTATTTCGCAGCTTGTATTTTAGGACAGATTCAATTACTGAGGGTTTTGTTTTCTGTTAGGATTTTTATTTATTTAATTAAAGAAGCTGTTAGGGTTTATAACGACCTGATAATTTGCAGAGTATGCATTTAAGGCCGTCAAATCCTCTGGAGTAACATCCATCGGTGTGCGAGGAAAGGACTCGGTTTGTGTTGTTACTCAAAAGAAAGTCCCGGTCTGTATAAAGCTTCTTTTTCTTATTTTTTTTTTTCTACTCATTGCCTTTACTTACCTTAGCTGAATCCTCATACTCCCTCCGTTTTTTTAACTGTCGGAGAGAGTTGAATCATACTGATTAAGAAAAAGTGATTAATAATGTCGAAAAAAAGGTAGAATACCATAATTACCCCTCATTGTGCATGGAAAAATGTATCAAAATTTGGGTTATTGAAATGAAGGGTAAAGGTGGAAAAAATAATAAATCTTTGCATTGGAAATGTAAAATGATAGAACGGAGGGAGTATTTTGTAGTAAATTACGATACGTCTGTCTGTTGGTAATTTTATTGTGATATTTGAAAATATGAACAGGACAAGCTCTTGGATCAGACAAGCGTTACACATTTGTTTCCTATAACCAAGTATTTGGGACTTTTAGCCACTGGAATGACAGGTTTGTTCCGCCTTTCTCATTATTTTTGTGAGTTTTTATTATTGTGAAAATATGTATTGTAGTTCAAAAGCCAAACTTTTCCCCATTCATCATGTTTTGGAGTGTGGGGTAGGTAGCAAAGCCAGAAACATGTTGGGGTTATCCTTTGGTTTTTAAGTTGGCAGCTTGAATGGTATGAGATGTATACTTGAACTTGAGATATGAAATGCAAGTTTGAGTAGCTTTGAAAGGGGAATACAGATGAAGCTGGTAGTTGTGTTTGTCATTCTAAAATTAAGGTTATATCTAAGTTGCATTGTAGCAAAATGGAATATGGTTGTTTTCAAATTGCTCCACATGGTGTCTGAAATAAATACATAATCCATGCGCAAACCTTCTACTGGACTGCAGTCACTTAGAGAGTGTCATTTTTTAATTGTCGTATTAGAGTACTAGTTGGGCCTATTATGGTGTGCGGGTTGTTGCTGAAATACCAGCTTTCTGTTTTGCTTGTAGAACGAAGTTATGTTTCACCAGTATTTCTTTGTTTAACAGCATCGCTGTCTGTTAGTATTATTTTTGTGGCTATGTCATTTGGAATATTATAATTATGTTCGTATTTTTGAATTTATAGCCTTATGCTTACCTGTATAGTTTGCATTTGTAAGTGACTATTCTTTGAACCTTTTTAGCTGATGCACGGTCCTTAGTTCAACAAGCCAGGAGTGAGGCTGCTGATTATCGTTTCAAGTATGGTTATGAGATGCCTGTTGATGGATTGGCCAGATGGTATGCTGATTTTTCCAAAATTTCATTTCCCTTGTTTTGATGGAAGCTTCCCTATTTTCATTTTCTCTGTGTTCTTCACTTGATCAATTCACATCACAAAATTGAAAAAGAAAGAATATTTAGATGTATATTCCTACTTGTGTGGATACTAAGCTTCTCTCATCTTTTTTTTATTTTTTTTTTTTCACTAGATAAATTCACAAAATTGAAAGAAAAAAATACTTGTATATGTTGACTTGTGTAGGGTACTTCTGCTATGCATCGCTTGTATGATTTAGGGTTCTTGTTTTTAATTAACTCAAGTATATTGTTTAACCATAGACTTTGGCTGGTGTATGTTTCCTTAAAATATAAGTTGAAAACTTTTGAAACACTTAAGAATTTATGTTACTCATCTTTTATGGTGATGGGTTCCCTTGTTATTGGGCCTGTGTGGTGTTTGAATATTTCAATTCTTCGTCTTGATGACAGGATCGCAGATAAGGCTCAGGTCTACACACAACATGCCTACATGAGGCCACTTGGAGTTGGTATGTTCACGATACAGTTTTTTCAGTGTGTTATACCAAAGATTTATTTGTATTATTGTTTAATGTTTTTTTGTTGTTTTCCCCATTTACACATTTATTTTTTTTCTTGCAGTTGGTATGGTTCTTGGCATTGATGAGGAAAAAGGACCTCAACTCTTTAAATGTGATCCAGCTGGACATTTTTCAGGACACAAGGTACATGGGCGTTTATTCATCTTTCTGGATAATATTTTCCCTCCTTTTTGACTTTATTATTACCACGATCAAAGTGTTATTATCCTGTAGCTACTTAGCATTTGCAAGATTTATCCCACCTGTTTTTAGCAAATACTCTGAGCCTGAGCCTGTCTACTTTATCAACCTGAATGTCAATAATGCTTGGAAGGTAGGTGCCACTTTGTCCATAGAAAGTAACCATGTGAGGTGTTGAAGATTGTTATTGATATTTTTGTAATTATGGTTGTGTATTTATTTCATGTTTATTATGTGGGAATCATGTATGATCTTCCTAGGTTTATTTTAGGTACATGAAATCCCTTTAATCAAGGATTTATAACCATTATGATTTCTGTCTTTAGGACAAAATATTTCATTACTAAGGCATAATTTTAAGGATTATGTCTAATCACACTTGTGTATAAATGTAACCATGGTCTGAATGGAATACTTTTATGGTCTCATTTCCTATCTCCTCTTCTACTCTTCCTTCTCTAACATGGTGTCAGAGCATGGTTAAGTCTTCTTCCAAATGACATATTGCTCTGCCTTAATTGGATCACAAAGCACTACTTAAGGATCATCCTCAAACACTGATAGTGAGTCTAATAGGACAGAAATGTCCAATGGAGAAAGTAGGGCACAAATAAGCCCTGCGGAATCTAGTACCCAATCAACATGGATACTTCTCACTACTCAAAAACTCATGGGTAGAAACTATTTGGAGTGGGCCCAAACCATCCGTCTAGCCATTGATGGGAATGGCAAAGCTGGATACTTAACTGGGGAATCCAACATTTCAGAAAATGGTGATAAAAAATTGGTGATCCCAAATAAGGCACATGGAAGTCAGAAAACTCTATGGTTATGGCCTGGCTGAGTAACTCCATGGCGCCCTTGATAGCCAGACCTCATATGTTTCTTTCATCTGCAAAAGAGATCTGGGAGGCTGTGAAAGAGATGTATTCTTATCTGGAGAATACATCCCAAATATATGATCTAAAGACAAGACTGTGGACCGCAAAGAAGAGAAACAAAGATGCTACCATGTACTATAACAAAATGGTAACATTCTGGCAAGAGTTGGATCTTTATTATGTACTTGGGACTGTCCTGACATTGTCAAATTTGAAATGATGGAAGAGTGATAGAGTCTACTCCTGCCTAGCTGGTTTTATCAGTATCTGGATGAGGTTTAAGGAAGTATCCTCAGTAGAAGACCCCTGCCCTCCTTTAGAGAAGTCGTTTTAGAAGTGAAAAGGGAGGAAGCCCGGAGGAAGGTGATGTTCAAAGCCCCTGAATCTGGAGGAGAGGTCTCAACTCTTGTTGCTAATAAAGGGAAAAAAAATAATTAAAGAAATGAGAAAGCTGAAAAGGTGGTGTGACCATTGTAGGAAGTCTGGTCATACCAAGGAGAATTGTTGGGCCATCCATGGAAAACCACTAAACTAGAAACCCAGAAATGTTGGAGGAGGAATTCAAGAATCAAGCAAAACACTTCATGTGGCATCTGATTTAGGGAAACCTAGTTCTCTAGGCCTGTGGCTTTCATCAAAGAAAAAAATAGAGCAACTAATGCTCATTTTACAAAGTCAAACATAAACTAAATCCTCTGAAACCTCGTGTTCCTTTGCTAAAACAGGTAGTGGCCTCAAAATAGCCCTTTTAAGAATCAACTCCAAAGTCTATTGGATTATTGATTCTAGAGCTACTGAACCTATGACTAGCCTATCCAATTCTTTCTTACTTATCCCCTTTGTGCTGAAAATCAAAAGGTCAAAATAGCTGAGGGGACCTTCTCAGAAATAGGTGGAAAGGTATAATGGCCATCTCACCTTATCTGATTTTTCAAGGTGTCCTACATGTTCCTAACATTGCCATAGTATGTCTATTACGGAAACCTAGTTCTCCAGGCCCACGCCCTCCATAAAAAAACAAATAGGGCAACTAAAGCTCATTCTACAAAATCTAACAGAAACCAAAGCCTCTGAAACCTCTTGTTGCTTTGCTGAGACGGGTAGGTGGCCTCAAAGTCGCACTTTTAAGAATGAGCTCCGAAGTCTACCAGATTATTGATACTGGAGCTACTGATCATATGACTAGCCAATCGATTCTTTTCTCTCTTGATTCCCTCTTTGGAAATCAGAAGGTCAAAATAGCCGATGAGACCTTATCAGCAATAGTTGGAAAGGTATAATGGCTATCTCACCTGATTTGATTCTCAAAGATGTCCTACATGTTCCTAACCTTGCAATCTCAAAGTTGACAACCAGAAAGCATTGCAAAATTAACCTTTCTAAAAATGATTGTGAATTTCAGGATATAATATCGGGGAAGGTGATTGGCAGTGCTAAAGTTGTTGGTGGCATGTACATGGAGGAAGGATCTTGTGTTGGAAGGAATGCTCTAAACACTAGTAGTAGTTGGCCTTTTGGTAATACTTTCCAACTTGCCCTTTAGGTTCAGCAAGAGATCATGAAGCCAGTTTATGCATAATCGCAAGCCAAGTTAATACCAAAAAATGGAACTTTTGGCGTATTCAAGTCAACCAGGCCTTAAAGGTACCAAAAGATCATTGCATTTTTCTTTGAAAGAGTAAACAAAATATACTATTATTCCTCCACACAAGCGCAACAGCCATATGTTGATCTTCTACACATCGATCCAACCCCAAATTTTGGTCAAACATCTGTGTAGACTTTTATTCCACACTTTTCAGTTTTTCTGAAATACCAACCATCCCAAAAAGTGAGTACCTTAGAATTCGCAAAATTGCTTCACAGTGGAATTCACAAGGAGCATGCAACTGACTCACAACTCCTACAGCAAAGGAGATGTCAGGACATGTATGGCTGGAACACCATCTTTCCATTCACCAAGTTTTAGATTGAACTCCATAGGGGTATTAGCTGGCCTGCACCTAGTTATTCTTGTTTAAACCAAAAGATCCAAAATATATATTCTCTATGATCTGTTGATCCCATTTTCCCGGGCTGGTGCACAAATAAAAAAAAGTACTTTAATCTTTCCTAGATCTTTAATTTTTAATTCAGCAGCTAGGTCCTCTTTTACTTGTTGGATACCTTTGATACCATCCCCATTGAGGATGATATCATTCACATAAGATGATCCTCCTCCCATCCTTTCCAACTTTCATGGAGGTGTGGTCTAAATGGCCATGTAGGAACCCCAGTTGCTTTTGGAATCTCAAGAAACATTCCAACCAAGACATAAAGCTCTGTTTTGGCCTACCCATATAAAGCATTCTTTAGTTTGCTCACCTTCCCATTGAGCTTGTCAGTGAAACATGGGGTGCTTCCATGTAAACCTACTCTTTCAATTCTCCATGTAAGTTGCTCAAATGGCCAATCTAAACTGGCACTATAAGCTCTCATCCGAGTTGTATTTATGTTGAAAATCCATCTAGATCCTACAACAGCCTTTCCTTGTGGCAGTTTCACAACTTCTCATGGCAATATTCTTCTCCAAGGCTGTTATCCATTCAAGAACTCCTAGAGCTTCTTGTATATTCTTCGGAATTCGAACCTGGTTAAGTTCTGATGGAGAGGCTTTGTGGGTAGAAGTTTATTAAACAATTTATATAATGGCTCATAAGATATATAGTGCATGTTATATGGGTTTTCGAATAGCTACAGGAACATCTAAAAGTAAATTTTCTCCAGTACCAACACTTCTTTAATTGAGTTTTTATCTGAACTGATGTTAACTTCAAGTTCTTCTCTAGGAAGAGACTGACCAGTTGGACTGTTGGTGTCATCTTCTGTTGGAACAAGATTCTTTCTAGAATAGGTTATTTCCTTCCACCTTTGGCCAGGATCAAGTTCAGATGGTGTCACTCCACAATCAGATGTGACTCTGTTTGCTTGTCCTCGTGATGAGATAGTACTTATGTCCCTTAAAGAAGGAAATGGTGGTGAGACACCTTCTAGTTGTGACTGAACAGATTCTCCAAATGCAAGTTCATCTTCAAGTCTAGTGCTCTCCCCTGAAGATGAAGATGAACTTGACCAAAAAAACTTCTGTTTTCAAAAAAAGTGAAAATGCAGTAACGATTGAAGATGCAGTGACAATTATACATGTGACAGAGCCAATCAAAGATGCAATGACAATCGAAATGACAACGAAGATGCAATGACAATTCAAAATACAGTGGCAATTGCAAATGGGTGACAATTTTAGATGCACTGACAATTGTTTCAATATTGTCAAATACATATTCAGTCAGACATTCAACCAGAGAAAAGACCAACATTCATGTTTAAAACGATATCACACCGTTTTAGCCAACCTTTTATTATGCCAACCCATAACAACTACAATTGTGAGATGCACCTTTTTTTACGCCAACTTATAAAACAATTCAACCAGTCCTAAATTGCAAAAAAACAGAACCAAATTCATGGGAAAATCAAACTACATAACATACTTGTTATGGCGAGCGCCATAGCGTGAGGCGAGGCTCCAACGCCTTAATAGTATCTACGGCGCTGAAAATGTCGGACGGCCCTATGGCGTCGCCATGGCGAGCAAGGCGTGAGGCGTGGCGCGCCTGTTTTTTTTTTTTTTTTTTTTTTTTGGAAAATTTTGAATTTCAAAGGTGAAAATGTCAAACCAGTTAATAATAATATTAAACCTAGTCAACCCATCTCTATTCTCTTTCATTCCCTCACATTCCCGTTGCTGCCTCCTCACTCCTAAGTCCTGAGAATATGCGACCTTCCATGCAGATGGAGTAAAAACAAAAAAAGAGGAGGTCGAGTTTCCCGATCACAACTAGTGGATGAGGAAAGTGAAAAAGAATTTCAAGATTATGATACTGAAGAAGATATACCGAGATCATCTTGATGTTGACCCATTTGTTTTGGATGATGATGACAACGACATTGATGAAAGAGTGGATGGGGAGAATAGTGATGAGGGACGGGTCCAATGGAGCTTATTAGTGATGATGATGAGTGATGACCGATGATTATTTGAAACTATCATTATATTGATACTTGTTTTGCCAAATGGCTAATGCCTATCTTTTATGTCATTTTGTGAACTCTAGTACTAGTATTAGTCTATTAAATTCGTTTAAAACTTTTGAAACCGGAAACCTTTTGGTTGATTGGTTCACTATAGTTTATCGGTAGTACTTGTTTTGTGTGTTAAAAGCTTAAAACTTGTTTAGATGACATTATGTGATCTTGTTTGTTGACTTTTATATATGTTATAATCTAAAAGACCAAAAAAATAAATGCTGACTTTATTGCTCACCTTGCATGTCGGGCGTCGCCATGGCGTCATGGCGCCCATACCACCCCTCGCCTCCTCCATACGCTTTAATAAGTATGCTACATAAACAAGACTAAAAACTCTAAAGGAGGGCTGGCCATTTTCCTCAATGGAAGAAGAAAGGTCTCAAGCCGGTGCAGTTCTTATTGTGTAATTCAAAATCTGCAATTAAATCATTAGCGTCTTCAATCCCAACAAAACACGAACAAGATCCTCTGTTAAACCTCTCACGTAGACTGATTTAGCATGTTTCCCAATCATTCTTTTGAGTTTCAACACCAAAAACTGTCTAAATCTGCAACACCAAAGAACTCAAGGGATGGTCAGATTTGAAAAAGGTTCGGGAGAGTGAAGAGTTATTGTACTTGTTGAAGAGCTTTTTGGGGAAGTTTGGGATGATTTTCATGATTGAAAAAAGCTTGGAGGAGGGGAGGATTGTAATGAAGAGGAGGAGCAGAATGTGAAAAATAGGAAGAAGGCGGGAGAGGAGAGTAATAAAAGGGAGGACTGGTTTTGATCGAAAGATTATGTCCCATGGGAGAAGGGGCAATTTAGGAAACATATTTAAATTTTGTCCTTTCTTAAGATGATATTTTTGTGTGTCCTAAGCGCGTAATTAAGTCCAGAAATGATCCTTATAGACAAAAACATAAAAAAATCACATAAATGGCCTTTCTCTGAAGCCATTTTAAGCAAAGCTTCACCTTGGTCTTGAAACAGAGAAGCCACTACGAAGCTTTCTGTGTTGTAGTGCATTTCACAGAGCCATTACCACAAAATTTGTGTAAATTTTCACCACTACTGTTCATACCTTTTTCAGGAGCGGCCACTATAGCTGCTTTTAGGATAACAACTCAATAGCCTGAGGGGTATTTTATATCCAGTATTTATGAGGGCATCTTGTTCATTAGGTAGACATCGAGCAGATTAACATTGCTTCGCTTTACTGATACTTTGGACAGTTAAAAGCCAACATTATGGACCTAACCACCTCCAAAGACATGCTCTGTTATTCCTTTCTGCTACACCATATTGTTGTGGTGTATCGAGCAGAACTCGATGAATCATCCCTTTTTCAATAAAGAAATGCCCCAGCAGATTATTGAAATATTACGTGCCATTGTCACTTCTAAGAAACTCAATTTTAGTGTAAGATTGAGGTTAATTGTTTCATAAAATTCTTTGAAGACCAACTCTACTACTTATTTGTCTTTTAAGATATAGGTCCATGCAACACGTGTATGATCATCAATGAAGGCGACAAACCATCTCCTTCAATTTAAAGTTGACACCGTAGAAGGTCCCCAAACATCAATATGAATAACATTGAATGGTTTGGTGGGGTTATAACGTTGTGAGGCGTAAGACACTAACTTTTGTTCGGATAAACAGATAAACTTATATCAAGAAATAACTCCGGCATTAAATTATTTAGATATTGAAAACTAGGATGTCTCGCCACACAATAATTTCTTCCTCATGGGACCTAGATGGCCAACTACTACTAGTGTTTAGAGCATTCCTTCCAACACAAGATCCTTCCTCCATGTACATGCCACCAACAACTTTAGCACTTTTTGTCTTACTACTTATTTGTCTTTTAAGATATAGGTCCATGCAACACGTGTATGATCATCAATGAAAGCGACAGACCATCTCCTTCAATTTAAAGTTGACACCATAGAAGGTCCCCAAACATCAATATGAATAACATTGAATGGTTTGGTGGGGTTATAACGTTGTGAGGCGTAAGACACTACCTTTTGTTCGGATAAGCAGATAAACTTATATCAAGAAATAACTCCGGCATTAAATTATTTAGATATTGAAAACTAGGATGTACGCCACACAATAATTTCTTCCTCATGGGACCTAGATGGCCAACTACTACTAGTGTTTAGAGCATTCCTTCCAACACAAGATCCTTCCTCCATGTACATGCCACCAACAACTTTAGTACTTTAAGGAGAGCATTCCTTAAAGTACCTTTTTTTACTTGTGCACCGGCCCGGGAAAATAGGATCAACTGTATCATAGAGAATATATATTTTGGATCTTTTGGTTTAAACAAGAATAACTAGGTGCAGGCCAGCTAATACCCTTATGGAGTTCAATCTAAAACTTGGTGAATGGAAAGATGGTGTTCCAGCCATACATGTCCTGACATCTCCTTTGCTGTAGGAGTTGTGAGTCAGTTGCATGCTCCTTGTGAATTCCACTGTGAAGCAATTTTGCGAATTCTAAGGTACTCACCCCTTTGGAATGGTTGGTATTTCAGAAAATCTGAAAAGTGTGGAATAAAAGTCTACACAGATGCTGACTGGGCTGGGTTGGATCGATGTGTAGAAGATCAACATATGGCTGTTGCACGTTTGTGTGGAGGAATAATAGTATATTTTGTTTACTCTTTCAGCAGCAAATGCAATGATCTTTTGGTACCTTTAAGGCCCGGGTTGACTTGAATAAGCCAAAAGTTCCATTTTTTGGTATTAACTTAGCTTGCGATTATGCATAAACTGGCTTCATGATCTCTTGCTGAACCTAAAGGGCAAGTTGGAAAGTATCTTCAAAATTTCTATTTTGTGTTGTATTGTGGCCAGCCTATATTCTATACCTGTATTTATATAAATTTTCCACCTGTAATTGGTAAATTTTGCTAAATATCTTATCTTGTTCTAATTGCATCTTTACTTATTTGTATTCTTGACAGGCTACCAGTGCTGGAGTGAAGGAACAAGAAGCCATCAACTTTTTAGAAAAGAAGATGAAAAATAATCCATCTTTCACTTACGAAGAAACTGTACAGGTAAAAGGAACTGAAAAAGCTTGGATATACATATGCTAGTCATATTTCTGTAGTTGCGTAAGATTGTCTTGTTAGAAATACCATTCTGATACTACTATTGGGTGCTGCTGATGGTTTTTTTACTTGTGCCCATTTATGGTATACAGCATTTTGTGTTCATTTTATTTTATTACTATTTTTTTTAATAATATTTTGTTCAATTCTATCTGTATTAAACATTAACCGTGCAGTATGCTCCTTCTATCCTAAATTGCATAATTCTTTTAGTGAAGGCTGCACCCAGACAGGCAGACACTATCCCCACACCACCACACGTGCACACGTATACTGTAAAAGACGACCTGGAGAGACATTGTTATATAAAACAATCATGAATCCTTCCACCATTTGTGTTTCTGGCTGACTTATGTGACTTGGTTTCCACCTCGGTTTATATATTGCTGCGTTGTGTTTCATATGGAAGCTTTGCTAGTTAGAAATAGGTCTGTGTCAAAGCTGGCAAAAATATAATTTGTGTTGATTAGAGGGAGTAAAGTTGTCAAAGTACCTGTGGAGTGTTGGTGTGCATTGTAAGTGCTTTATTTATGGTGATAAATTAAGTTTGAAAAGTTTAAGCTTTTATTGCGAGTGCAGCCTGCTTTTAGTATTGTAGAATTTAAGCTAGAGATGAAGAGAAGAAGAGTTGATCCTATTAAAAATCCTTATTGGGTAAGATAAGAGAAGGATATATTTTATGGGAAGCCACCAACGGCTTGAAAACCAAGTAGCAAGAGTGCAACGGCTAGATTGAACAGTAAAAACAGATTTACTTAACTAAGAAAGATTAGATCCTCGCGATTAATCAGGTATCTAATTAAGCTAATTAAGACAAAACAAGGTATTTCTCAACACTCCCCTTCAAGTTTGATTGTAAATGTTGATGCAGCCAAGCTTGGAATGTAGATGTTGAAATACTTGTGATGACACGGCCTTTGTTAGGATGTCTGCAACTTGAGACGTGTTAGGATGATGTCCTTGTTGTCCACCTTTTTAGAGCGCGTGTAGACTCCAAATTACTGCTTAAGGTGGTGTATGATTCCTGTGAACTTCTACCTGTCAAACCTGTAGATTGTTAAAGTGCTAGGTGAGCCTATGTCGCCTGGGGCACTGTGGGGGAAAACCTCCCACAAACACCCAAACGTCGTATTATAGCATTTTGAATTAATGATAAACTTGAAAAATAACCAAAACAAAGCTTAAACAATGTCATCAAGCCTATTGCTGCTGATGAAGGTTCTTCTTTCAACGGAGGTTTGTCCTTGAAGTTCCTTTGTCCATTTAAATTGTTGAATAATAGGCTCAGAGCCCCCTCTCCAAATCAAAGGAGAGAAGGATGAAACATCAGATGGCTAAGAGAAACATTGAGGAAGTAAAAAGAATATAAGAGGATATAAGGAGAGGAGATTGAGGTAGGAGATGAGAATGAAATACTGAGAACTTAACGACAATTCTATTCTGTTTAATCATCAGCTAAGAAAGCTAACATCTTGCAAACACTAGAGTAGACTATGATGAACTTATCCAAGAACCTAACCAGGTAACCAAACTAAAATGTTAGCTTATAATTTTGTTCATCTGTCATCTAGAATTCATAAAATCTTTAAACTGAATTTTTTATGCCATGAAATAACTTGTTTTTGTTGTATTGTTTTCTGCTTTGTAGACTGCAATTTCTGCTCTTCAGTCCGTACTTCAAGAGGATTTTAAGGCCAATGAGATCGAGGTATTCTTTTTTTTTTTTTTTTTTTTTGGTGTTTGTGTGTGTTGGGGGGTTGATCTGCTGTTTTAGCCAATATTCTTTTGCTAGTGAATGATCTGTTTATTGTACTGAGCACATGGCTCTGCTTTGCACCTGGCATAATTGTTAGGTAAGCTGTTGCACTTGTTCCATGTTGACCAACAAGTTTATTGGTTTTTTGGAGTCGGCTTCACACACACACACACACAAACACACACAGATAGAGATACTGTATTTAATATGTAGGTACACACACATACATGTATAAATACATTTCAGTTTCTATTATGGCTCAAATTTGCTCTTGTATGGCCTATTGACCGCCTGTAGTATATTTTTCATTCCATAGTCAATCCAGAGCACAATCTGAAAACCCGTAAAATGCGTCCTTTTTTTTTCTTTTTTCCTGATTAATAAAAAAGATAGCGACGTTAGATTCTCTTAAATCACAATTGCAACTGTGGTATCATGTCAGGTTGGTGTATTGAGAAAAGAGGAACCATTCTTCAAAGTGCTGACAACTGAGGAAATCGAAGAGCACTTGACAGCCATCAGTGAGCGTGACTGATTGATTTCATCATCTGATAACTTATCTTTTTTGTGGTGTTGCGAGAGGATCAATTCCAAATGTTTTTAATTATATGGATTTGAGATACACAACTAGAACTTATGGTGCATGTATTTTGTATAATTAAACACTTTTTAGCTATCAGTCTTCAATGGTTTCATTATTAACACTATCATGAGTGATTGTACCTTGGCCAAATCTACTTCTCGTGAGGGAAAAAAAAATGCTTGATTTGAGCCAAAGTATTGCATTGCTAACGATGGTTTTCTACGTGCTGAGGAATGGTTTTCTACGTGCTGCCACATGAGATTGCCAAGTTTTCAGAGATTTTCAAGTTTACAAAACAGGGCCCTTTTGAGATTTCTCTAATACAAACATCTAATACACTTAATCTTAATACATAACACCCTACAAACATAATCTTCAACTTAATCATCTGACAACATCAGCCCATATACTACCACCTTCATCTTTTTTTTTATTATCACTCAAAATTCATCATCTTCATCCATTTTCTTCACACCCTTCGTCACAAAAAAAATCATAGAACAAAAGATGAACCCTTCTTAATCTTCTCCTACGAATCCAAACATGAATAGCAATGAAGGACATGATGGGATATCACTTGAAGGCTTACCATTTTCAATCCAAATGGAAGAACAAATGAGATAAATAAAAATGGTAATCTCTATTACAATCTCAATATGCGTTTTTCGATTGAAAATAGGGTTCTGCCGATGTTGTGTCACGTTGATCAGCGTCCGATTTCGACGTGAACGCGTCGGTAATATCTTCGGCGTTGTGGTAAGAAAAGTAACGTCGGTCTCAGTGACGTTGGGGCATAGTTTCATATTTTCCATGGGATGTCCTAACGTCGGCATAATTGACGTTACTTAGTTACTAGTAACGTTACACAGACTGACGTTCTTACGTTCTAGCAACGTTTGTCAGGCTGATGTTCTTACGCCAATGGCTCTTATATTTTTAAAGAAACGCACGCGTGCACGCGCGTACATTTAAATTCAATTTTTTTAGGGACATTTAAATTAAAATTGAAAATTGAACGATACAAATTAATTTTACATAATAATACTATCTAGTATGTATTGATATAATAATTATAAATAAACTAAATAAAATTAATTACAAAATGATATTGCATTTTGTTTCTATTTTGAAATTGTGGATGCAATTTTCCTAAAATAAAAGAAATTGTGGATACATTTACTCAATACATTTATCATTCTCTTATAAGTAATTCTTATTTCATAATTTTTTGTATTTAGTTTGTAACATGTTTATTGTCAGCCGAATAAATATAACAAAACTTTGCTTCAATTTGACTAGGTTTATGTGTATTTTGGAAATAATTATTATTCATATTACATAAGAATGGAAGATTATAAATTAATATTTGTATAATTTTGGATTATGTTACATAATGATGAAGTGACTATATATGTTTGAAAATGAATAATTATGAGTAATGTAATGTCTCAAAAATGTTGAGTAATGTAATAGTCGACATTTATTTTATAATCAAAATTTTAAATTAAATTCACCGTATAGTTTGATCTAATAAAAAACTATATAGTCAAATATTAAATCTGTTGTTAAGTATGTGTTAATTTATAAAATAAAAATATGTTTATTTTTATAATTGTTACAATATGATCTCATATTTTTATTTACCTTTTAAATTGGTGAAATTATTTTATTTTTAATGCATGTTAAATCGTAATACACTTTTTATATTAATCATTATTTGAAAGATAATAAGCATTTTTAATTACTAAAATTTTAATGTTTAGAGAATTGGTTTGCCTTAACTATCTGATAAATCTTTACACATTATCAGAAATAATTAAGATAGATTTATCTGGGAAGTGAATCTGATACTCTACTGTGATGATTCTCTTATGATAAATAGGTAGTGTGACGCACTGGTAGAGTCACTGTGGTGTAAATAAAGGTATGTCCCCTAAATAAACATATGACATAATCTAATGTGGTGTAACATAGTAGATCTTACGATATAAATAAGAAGCCTAACTAATGGGCAAGGTTATTGATGAATCTCCTTTTGGAGAAGAAAAGATTGAGGAGGGTTTTAAGCTCATAGATGTTTGTATTTTCGTCATATTCCACAAGGAAATAGTTTTTATTTATTAAAAGAGATAGGCCGAAAGGGCACAATAACTATAAAAATGCACCATCATGACAACTTTAATTTTAAATGGTTTATAAGGACAATAATAATAGAACTGTACCAAAATACTCATTTACCAGAAGAAGGGAAAAAAAACTGAATGTCATTTTTTCTCTCTCCTCAATATTTCAAACAATTATATCTTTTGATCTAGAACTCTAATCATCGTAATTCTTTTACCATAATTAATTTTTGCCCTTCTTTATTTTGATATCCTATTTGATATTTTTCCAACGTAATTTATGGAAATTAAAATTTTCTTCATATATTCATCGTGTTGCAGTAACAATGATGTTGAATAATGATATGTGAACATGCACTTGCACTGCTAAACATATGATCATTTGATTCAGTGACAATAATAGCTTGTCAATGTATCTTCATTGACACTATTTGATGACCAAAACATGTGTCGTTTCATCTTAAGTGAAACTTTACGAAAAGCAAACCATGTGTCACTACATCTTCATTCATACTTTATAAATGAATGAAACTTGCACTTGTTATTGCTAAATTTTTGTCCTGAGATAGCACAAAATCTTTCAAGCACTTGTCTGATAGTATTAGCTTGAACAGTGATGGCCTATCCAAGAAGAACCAATCATCTGCGAAAAAGATTTGTGAAAGCTGAGGTGCCCTGTCTTCCAATCTTCAAGGGCTTCCAGATTCCATTCTGAATAGCCTTATCAATGTGTTGGCTAAGGACCTCTATAAGATGCAAATTTGGAGGATGTCATGGTGAACAAAGTGAGGTGGACAATTTTGTGGGCAAGGCCTAAGCTAGTCAGAATTCTCATAAACTTTCAATCAACCCTGTCATAGGCTTTCTCTAGGTCTATTTTCAATATCGTTTCACCAGTTTTTCCTTTTTCACTCTTGAAACGGTGGAGCACTTCTTGAGCTAGAATAACATTCCCAGTACTACATTTGCCAGGTACAAAAGTTGCTTGAGTCTGAGAGACCAGTTTCCTGACACCTTGTTGTCTTTTAGCAATAACTTTTATATGATTTTTACACAGACATTGGTCATGGCAATAGGCCTGAACTGAGCAACAGATTCAGAGGGTTTGTTTTAGGTATCAAAGAAACAAGAGTCTGGTTGAGCCTAAAATCAAAGTGACCAGCTTCAAAAGCGTTAGTGTCAAACTCTATGATTGAATTACCAATGATAGGCCAACATTTCTTCAAGAAGACTGCAGAGATGCCCTATGGGCCCTGGTCCCTATAATCACCCATATCAAAGAGGGCATCTTCAATTTACTACATCCGTCCCAAAATATAAGTCCGTTTAGCATTTTGAATTTGTCCCAAAACATAAGTCCATTAGATAACCAATGAAACATTTATTACATTTTTCTTCATTTTACCCCTCATCTATTATACATACTCACCCACTTTTCATAACTTTGCATTAATAACGGTCAAATGTCATTTTAGTCTTTTTCATCAAAATTAATGACACATAACCGATTTAACCAACTTTCTTAATCTGTGTGAAATAACCCAAACGGACTTACATTTTGGGACGAAGGTAGTACTTTTTAGAGATTTGTCTATTGAGAAAGTGTAAATTTGATCTAGACAAAGCAGGTAAGGAGACCTCAGTCTCCATGGAATTTATTTTATCTAAATGAGAAATAACTACAAGGGTATTATCAGAACTACACGATAATTTTTTCCTTAAAACCCATGATTTTGTTAGTATGTCCTAATTGTCCAAATAAGTATAACACTGGTCCTTTTGAATATTAATCTAAAAAAATTATTGTTGGCCGGACTGATTAACCACAGACATTGAGGATTTAAATTTTGTTATAACGATTATATTTGTACATTCGTAAAATTATCAATCGTTCATTATTAGTCTGAAATAATTTTACTTTTAAAAACAATGAATTAAAATACATTACAGTGTTTATAGAAAAACGAATTTGCTAATACATGGTTTAATTTAATTGATAAATAATAAGAAATATGATGGGACATTATCGATTTCATATTACATTAAGATAGAAGAATATATTTTTATTATTGTCACTCATGATAAATAAATATGGCAAGCGTTTTATTTCTAGTCAAAGAAGAATCAATATATCTGGTCAAAAATGATTTTTGAATCTACTATTGACTTTCATCAATATAGTAAAAGAAACACGATCCAAGACCGAAATTCCATTTCAAGTTGCATAAGAATATTTTAGTAATTATATAGTAACTATAGCCAGACTACATTATATAATGGAATTCTACTAATTTTTGCATAATTATTTTAATATATTATATGAGTATGACAAATTTCATTTAAATTTGTATAAGGACGAATAATGATCATTATATATTTTTAAAATTGAATCGGGCTTTGATGATGTATAAATCGTCACAGGTGTCCTTGCGGTGTATAGACGGTGGATATCTGGCTGTTATTAAGGTGGTGTGATACTCCGGCGGGTGGCGGTATGGAGGAATAAAAATGGACAGAGCTTTGGCTTGCAATTGTAGTGTATATATCATCCTCCTCTAGTTTACAATGACCACACCTTTTATAGAGGTGGGTAACTTAGGGAATAAGTAATCTATTAGACATTTTATTAATAAATTAGGTTTAACTTAGATATTAAATAAGACGAAATATCTAAGATACAAGTGGGAAAAGATCTGGATCAACCGGCGGCCATCTCTGCGAGGTCGCAAGGAGCAAGCCTTTTCTCGCCTCGTCCCCTTGGCGCCCTCTTCTGACTTGCTGGATGAGATCCACACGGGATCTGTTGCACTTGCCTGGGGCCGCAAATGCTTTGGTCGCGGCGAGGTGAGACACGATGGCCGCCTCTTTGCGATCTCTTCTCGTCATGCCGGAGGATGGCGCGGTGGGTTGTCTCCCACTTTGTTGAGGTGGTGGAATTATTTATACCCATCAATGGCCCCCTACTCCGTGCTTTAATGATATTCCTGTGGATATGAAGGATGGAGTAATTATCAACACCTTTTATGACCTCGCGTCGTCGGATGCGACTTGTACACTAAGGGCGGCGTGCTTTCAAAGCATGCGGCCTTGAAGTAACTCGGTCGGGGTCGATTTTGCGACCTTGTAAATGCGATGCGACTTGTTCACTAAGGGCCGTGCTTTCAAAGTATGCGGCCTTGAAGCAACTCTGGGCTGTTTTGCGACCTTGTCGCCTCGATGCGACTTGTTTACTAAGGGCCGTGCTTTCAAAGCATCGCGCCTTGAAGTAACTCTGGGGTCGATTTTTTGCGACCTTGTAAATGCGACGCGACTTGTTCACTAAGGGCCGTGCTTTCAAAGCATGCGGCCTTGAAGCAACTCTGGGCTGTTTTGCGACCTTGTCGTCTGGATGCGACTTGTTCACTAAGGGCCGTGCTTTCAAAGCATCGCGCCTTGAAGTAACTCGGGTCGATTTTGCGACCTTGTCGTGCGATGCGACTTGTTCACTAAGGGCCGTGCTTTCAAAGCATCGCGCCTTGAAGTAACTCTAGAGTCTGTTTTGCGACCTTGTCGTCGATGCGACTTGTTCACTAAGGGCCGTGCTTTCAAAGCATCGCGGCCTTGAAGCAACTCTGGGCGCTTTTTTGCGACCTTGTCGCCGATGCGACTTGTTCACTAAGGGCCGTGCTTTCAAAGCACGCGGCCTTGAAGTAACTCTGGGTCGATTTTGCGACCTTGTAAATCGATGCGACTTGTTCACTAAGGGCCGCCGCTTTCAAAGCATGCGGCCTTCGAAGTAACTCTGGTCTGCTTTTTGCGACCTTGTTTGTCGCCTGACGCGACTTGTTCACTAAGGGCCGTGCTTTCAAAGCATCACGCGCCTTCAAGCAACTCTGGGCGATTTTGCGACCTTGTCGTAAATCGATGCGACTTGTTCACTAAGGGCCGTGCTTTCAAAGCATGCGGCCTTCGAAGTAACTCTGGGTCTGTTTTTGAGACCTTGTCGTCTGATGCGACTTGTACACTTAGGGCCGTGCTTTTAAAGCTAGCGACCTCAAAGTAACTTTGGGTCAGTTTTGGGGCGAGATCGTCAATCGTGGCTGACGTCAGTCCTCCAGGTACCATTCTGCTGAGTAATGCGGCCGCCTTTGCAACTGCCTAGGCAGTTGCACGTGAGCATTGATGGGACGCCCCTTCGAATTTCGAAACTGATAACTGCCGCCCCAATCTGAACCGTCGGATGAAGGGTTCCCAACCGTTCGATCGTGGCCCCCTTGCCTATATAAGGCTTTCACCCCTCAACCTCCTCACACTTTTAGCATTCCTTATTTCCTTCGCTGTTTATCGATCGGAATTCTTAAGGTTTTGCGGCGGAGCTTTGAAGGTTCAGCGGCGTTTCTTTGGTGGTTTTAGGATTTCAAGGTGGTTCTTTTGAAGATTCCGGCCACTTTCTTGAGCATTTCCCAGTCTTCACGCGGATTTCCTCTTTTCCTCAGCAAATTGGGTAAGAATTCCTCTCTTTTAACTCTTTTATTCATCCATCCCTGCGTTATTTTTCCATAGGCATCATTTTCATCTTTCTTTCTGCAACGGGGATGCAACCTCGATTTGTTTCTGATTAATAATGGGGGTTTTTCCTGGGGAGAGATTATAGCTTTCCTGGGAAAATTGGGGTTTCACCCGCTCCCCTGCTTTCCTCTGTAATTTTATTTGCGATCTCTCTTGCAAAAACGGAGGAGGCGGCATTGAAGTGGGTGCGATCACCTTCCTGGGCTAATTTATTATTATACCAGGTCTGAAAGCTCCACCTTTTTCCTCCCTTGTTTTTGCAGGATGTCGGGAATGATTATTCAGCGATGATTACGTGGAAAGGAGGTTTATGATTATCTTGAGGATGACCCCATATTATCTCTGCGGCCTCGATCGGCGATCTTTGGGCGAGGTGGAAGTGGAAAGTACTCGCGCAGTGTTGGCGAGATTACTGGCGATGAGGTCGCTACTATGGATGTCGACCGCTTTTGAGTTGGAGGCCTTTATCTCTCGCCAGAAATCCGCCGCGTAGAGAGAGCCTTAAAGAGAAAGCGCGGGCTCAAAAATCTCCAACTGTTCACGGGGCTGAAAAAATCGCGTCCCCGGCTGAAGGACAAACTGCGGTCCCAAGTACTAGCGGCGCTCCCGACCACGACGAAGCTTATGTTCAGACGCGCGCGCGATTCATGAGTTAATGGGGGTCGGTGAGGATGAAAATCTTGAATTGCCTCGGAAGGATATCTGGGTGCCCACAAAAAAGAAGAAGAAGAAAATTGCGAGCCAAACCATGACGATCGGTGAAGCGCGCGGCGCCACCCGGCCGAAGAACTCTCGACCTAACAATCCTGAAGCTATGCGGGAGTTTGGGATCATGACGGCGTATGAGAAGGATGTTGAGAAGAAATGGTCCCGACTGTGTAAGGGCAGCGATCTCAATAGGACCATAAATCGTATATTTGGAATCGACACCAGTGTGTATCGGTTTTCTTTTTTCGATTATGAGAAGGAGGCCGACAAATTTAAGCCCGGGGATCACAAGGATTACGTATGTGCGCGCCGCTCCGAGGACACCCTTATCCTCCACTTCCATCATTTGCATGCGGTGCGAGACCGCCTTTCGATCCTTTCTTTGTGAAGATCTGCGAGGAGAGATGCAGCGCGCTCTTCCGATTTTGCCGTCGGGGCTATTATCCGATTGATGGCTTTCACGATTATGTGCGGATTCGAAGATTGAGCCGGCGTTAACTTTACTTGGGGCAATTTTATCTCTTACGTGGGACGATTGTTCTGGACAAATCTCCTTGAGGACGAAGACTCCCACCTACTATTCCCGCTTCCCAATAAGATTCACAAATGGGGCGTGGTGCGAAAAGTCTAGTCGAAGGTAGGTTGGCCTTTTCCTAGAAGCGAGGAGTCCGCGGAGGCAAATCCACGCTTTTAATCCTCGACCCCTCGTGAGTGAGCGGCGCTATGTAAAGGGGCGATGGCGTTAATTCGATCGGATGGGCGGCGCCATCTCGGAGAAATGTTGCACAGGTTGAACTTCTTGACTGGCCGAGCCTTTTGTATGTATGGCGGGCCTAGTAGTAGTAGGGGAATGCCGTGCCCTTGAGTACGAATGGGTCACGAGAGTTGCGATCCGGTTTGGATTGGGGATTGCCATATCAACAAATGTTTTCCCTCCGAGTGTCGAGAATGTGGGGCGATCCTTTACTTAGCCGCTTTGTAACTTTCTTTGTCCACTTGTATTTATTTGTATATGTTCATTTTGTTTTGTTGGGTTTTAAACCGCTTTCCTTTTGTAGGTATGGATCCAAATGCTCGCAGGCTCAAAGAAACAAACTTAATGCGGAGGCGACCAAGGCGACCAATGCTCGGCATGGAGAGGCTCGAAGAAAGCTCTAGGAAAGTGCCCCGAATCGTGGATGCCTCGGTTGTCGCCGAGACATATAACCCGGAAGGCTCGCGACCTCTTACGCCCTTGTTGCGAGCCCAGTCGGTGGTGCCTCAAAGACTCATCCCTCGCTAAAGAGTCGCACGGCGTAAAGCGACCTCAACGAGAGAAGGCGAAGGATGATCGCCACCCAAAGCGCCCGCTCACGGCCCGGTGCATCTTGAAGAGGTTGAAGCTCGTGGTGGAAGAAGCGCGCCCACCGAGACACCGCCACAAAAACCTTGCCTCGAGGTTACTGCGGGAAAGAGGCCCTTTGGTTGGATCCGAGCTTTACCCAGGATCTTGACCTATCCAAAGCTCGCCGGGTTGGTGAAGCAATTCTTGATGTGATTCCTCTTGGGCCGATTCCTTTTGACTATCGATCATGTTCAAGTGGAGATTGGTCGGGGCATACTAGCCCGCTTTGCGGCTCAAGATAATACTCCGCCTCAAGATGAGATCATTTGAAATCGAGAGATTTGAGCGGCCAGTTTGGGATTGCTGCTTCTATGGTAAGACCACCTCTTTCTTCTCTTCTTCTCTTCTTCCTTTTTCTTTCTTTTTTTTTTTTTTTGAGATCGCAAAGCATGGTAGGCCATGATTTGCTTTGGAAACAATTGTATTTCTTAATAAGCGAAGATGGCTCTTTTATTTCGATTTCCCTTTCCATATGCCCTGTTAAATGTGACGCGGGCATACATACGCTTTACATATAATATTTTTCAGATTGTCCGCATGCCAGGGTCGGTTGTACTCGCGACCTTGGTTGTCACTTAGCACGTAAGTTCCTTTTTGACTATCCGGCGATCCTCTCAGGCCTTCCAGTTTTCCGATAGTTTTCCTTCTTGGCCTCGTGGCGGTGGCTTGTCTCTTTCGCAAAACATAATCTCCCACGGCAAAGTGATGCCCGCGAATCGTTTGTCGTGATGACGCTTCGCCGCCTGTTTATAATTGACTAAACGGCTGTATGCCTGGATGCGCCGCTCCTCTACTAGATCAAGCTCGAGCTTACGTGCCGCGGTATTATTGACCTCGTTATAAAAAACGACCCTAGGGCTTGGTAAGGCCATTTCCACTTTGGCGCCATAGCCTCGAGATCCATAAGTTAAGGCAAAAGGAGTTTCCTCGTTGTGATTTTTCGCGGCGTCCGAGTGCCCATAGAGCCGCCGGAAGGTGATCCGGCCAGTGACCTGCTTTCTCACCCAGGCTCTTCTTTAGTATACTTAGGACCTGTTTGTTGGCATTTTCAGCTTGCCCATTTCCTTGTGGGTAACACACGGATGATTGCCAATGTTTAACATTGTTTTCTTCACAAAATTTGTCGAATTCGTCTCTGAATTGAGGTCCGTGATCGGAAACCACAACTCTCGGAACTCCGAATCTTGTCCATATTTGATCGAGCAAAAGTATGTTATATCCTGGTGTTGGTTTTACCAAGGCCTTAGCCTCGACCCATTTAGTAAAATAATCCCGCTGCGGCGACCACATACTCGCATCCCGGCGACCCTTCCTCAAAGGTCCGATGAGGTCAATTGCCCACATGTCGGCGAAGGCAGGCCGCTACCACTATGCTTTGTTCGACCGAGGTAGCCTGGGGATCTTGGCGAACCTCGGCAAACATCACATGCCTGGTATATGCTTTGGCGTCTTACGCTAATTTCGGCCAATAGTATCCGGCTAGGAGTACTTTCTGTGCTAGCGTTCGATTGGCGGGATGGCCGCCGCACATTCCCTCGTGTAGTTCTGTTAGAATGCCCGTTACCTCCTCAGGTCGCAAGCATCGCAGAAGGGGTTTTGAGAATGAATGACGGTAAAGCACATCGTCCATAATCATATATCTTGCAGCCCCTTTTACCAAGGCCTTAGCTTTCGCATGGATCAGCTGGAAGCTCCCCTAGCTCAATGTAAGATTTCATGATGTCGACCCAACAAGTATTCTGGGTTGGAAGTCCATGACCTCGACTTGAGAAATGGCGGGCTCGAAGAGATGCTCGACCATGATGCTAGGATCGCACGACGCATCTTCATTGGTCAATTTGGATAAATAGTCCGCGCCTATGGTTATCCTCTCGGGGATGTTTTTGAGCGGCAATATCGGTCGCTTTGAGTTTTTTGACGAGGTTGATATACCTTTGTAATATTTTCGCAATGAATGCCGAAAGAGCCATTGATTTGATTCACAACCAAGCGTGAGTCGCAAAAATACCTGTATATTTTCGACTTTCATGGCTTTGGCGAGCTTTAAACCAGCGATGACGGCCTCATACTCTGCCTGGTTATTAGAGGCGGTGAAATCGAATCTCGAGCACCGCTCGATTTCCTCACGATGTGCCCGGCTCTAACAGGATTATCCTGCGCGCACACTTTGTATTTGGCGGCCCATCGACGTAGAGTTGCCAACAAAGTGATTTGGCCTAAAAGGCTCGTCCTCTGTGGCTACCTTATCTGGTTGCATTTGGGGCAAACTTGCTCCATTGTTTCTTCGTTGAAGCTTGTTTCTACTATGAAATGCAGGAGAGCCTGGGCTTTTATAGCCTTCCGAGGCTCATAACGAATGTCGGTCTGTAAGTTCGATAGCCCACGGGAGATCGACCGGACAAGTCTGGTTTATGAAGAACCTGTCTTAGCGATGCATTCGATAGGACTACGATGGTGTGCGATGAGAAGTAAGCCCTTAATTTGCGGGCAGCTATAACAACACAATAAGCTAACTTTTCAATATTAAAATAACGACTTTCTACGGGGCTTAGAGCCTTGGAAACATAAAAAACTGGCTTCTGCGAGCCCTCCTCTTCTTTTACAAGTACTGCGGCTACGGCCCTATCTGAGGCTGCCAAATACAAAAACAAAATATCCCCTAGTTTTGGTCGAGCTGGTTAACAACGGCGGGCTTGACAAGTATTCTTTAAGGTCTTTAAAAGCACGAGAGCATTCCATTTGTCCAAGAGAAGGTACCCGCCCCTTTCAAAATTTTGAAGAAAGCGGACTTCTTTCTGCAGATTTTGAGACAAACCTACCCAAAGTCGTGATTCGCCGTTTAGCCTATACTTTCCTTGACTTTGGTGGGCTCGCTCATGTTGATTAGGGCTTCGATTTTTTCGGGATTTGCCTCGATCCCCCTCTGACTCACCATGAAGCCCAGAAATTTTCCTGCCTGGACTCCAAAAATACATTTCGCAGGGTTTAGTTTCATTGAGTGGTCTCTTATATTGGCGAAGGTTTCGCGAAGGTCCACCAGGTGATCCTGGCGACTTGATTTTACGACCATATCATCAATGTAGGCCTCCATGTTCCTGCCTATTTGTGTGCTAAAAACTCTGTTCACCATTCTCTGATAGGTCGAACCTGCATTCTTCAGGCCGAAAGGCATCATCTCGTAGTAATAGAGTCCACCTGGCTTTGTCTAAAGGTGTCATCTCTTTGTCTTCATCTCGCCATTTTGACTTGGTGATAACCGGAATATGCGTCCAAAAAACTCAGCGTTTCGAATCCGGCGATCCCGTCGACCATTTTGTCAATTCGAGGCAGCGCGTAAGGGTCTTTGGGGCAAGCTTTGTTCAAGTCTGTGAAGTCGACACACATCCGCCACTTGCCATTATGTTTCTTTACCATTACTACGTTTGCCAACCAGGTGGGATACTGAAGCTCTTTGATTATGCCTGCTGCCAGAAGTTTTTTGATCTCGCCTTTTATTGCGATCTCTTTTTCCATAGAGAACTGTCGCGCTCTTTGCTGTATCGGCCTGAAGTTGGGGTCGGCACTTAGATAGTGCAAAGCGACCTCTGACTCTACGCCCCTCATCTCTGGCCTCCCACGCGAAGGCGCTCATGTTGGCTTTCAGAAGCCCGATCAATTCTTCCCTTTCTCCCTCGGTGGTCCGCGATCCTATTTTTATCCTTTGATCGGGATATTTGTCGTTTATTATGACCTCGACCAACTCGTCCTCAGCAGTGAAGTCGGGCTCGTCTCGAACTTGCAATGTTTCAACCTCCACTGCTCTTTCCGGCATTTCATTCAATGTGGCGACCTGATCCTGAACCAGGCAAAAACCATCCACTATGGGTCGCTTGGAGTCGCCCCTGTTCTTTGTCATATAATCGAGGAAAGATCCGGGTCGGTGATGGCGACCCCAATCTCCTCCCTATGTGAAATTTGACCTTTGATGGGGAGCGGACGCCACCATTTGAAATTTTTCATGGTGGGATCCCCAAGATAATGTTGTAGTATGAGGGGAGATCAATGACTAGAAAGGTGATCATCTCGGTTCTGCATGGCTCGTAGTCACCCAAAGTGATGCTGAGGTCGACCGTTCCTTTAACCGCGCGCGATGTCGTTGGTAAAACCCTCGAGCACCCGAGGTAGGGTTTCAACTTAGCCTCTCCAAATCGATCTGTTTTAAGCGATCGAAATAGATGACGTCGCGACCATTACTGTGTCGATCGATCATTACTCTGTTGACACCATGCTTGTCGTTTATTCCGACTTTGAGAATAAGAGGTACTTCCATGGGGCCTCGCTTGTGGCCAATTCGCTTTTAGTGAACATGATTCCCTCTCGTTCTCCCCAATACTACCTGCTTTTCAAAGCGCGCGTGTGTGTCTGGTGCATCCGAGATTTGGTTGATTGTTCTTTGAGGATATCCCCATGGATAACCTGGACCTCCTTCCGATGACAGACGCGGGGTGGTGACCTTGTCCGGTACCGGTGTTCCCGTCTCGCTTATACTTGGTCACTTTGGTCCTTCGGCCGATTAACCTTTCTATCTCTCGCCTTAACGTGAAACATTAAATGCGTGATGTGACCGTGGTCCTTGTGATAGTCGCGATGATTTGGATTTGTCGCGACTATCGGGATCACCCCTCATAGGTTTGGGCTTGTCAAAATGTTCGCGGATTTGAACAATATTTGAGATGCTTTAGTGTTGGCGAGGGTAAAATTGTCTCATTGAATTTATAAGGCTTTTTGTCTCGCGGTCGTGGTTAGCATCTCGCCCTTTTTTCCTTCTTACGCTCCTCTGCGCGATCCTCTTTTCTGTGAAGGTTGCTCTGCTTTGGGCTTCGCCTCTCCGAGGACGGCGCACGACTCCCATCATTCGAGCCCTTTCCAACATTTCCACGAGACCCGCTTTAGGGGGCGCGAGTTGAACTCGATTTTCATTGGACCCTTGGCGATCCTCGTGAGGAAACATGTGACAACTGCATCATCCGGAATGTTTCTTGTCTGATCGTATATTCTGATGAAGCGTTCATAATATTCTTTTCCGGACTCATGTCCTCCCATGCGAACTTCGTATGGGTCCTCTATAGTTTTCTTTGGTCTACTCGCCCGATTCAAACTCTCGGCGAATTTCTCGGAGAGATCCTCCCGGCTTTTTCTTGAGCCACGGGAAGTCCACGTATCAAGAGGCAGCACTATCCTGCATGCTTCCGACTAAGGCGATGCACTGTGCAGATTTATTTTGGGTCGCCAGGGTGATGCGACCTTGAAAGCGGTGAGCGGTCGTTTGGGCAAGAATTTCCATTGTAGTAATTATAGTTGGGATAGCTAACCTTTCGTGACCGGTAGGCAATGTTTTGTAATTCTCTTGGCGAGCACGTCGATTCACGAGATTGGGCGGCTCTCTCGGCCGGGCCTTGACTTTTTCAAATCGGCGAGCTCATTTTTCATTATCTCCATCCATTACGCCCAAATAGAGGGTCGGCCCGGGTCTTAGCGGCGCTTTGTGTATTAGCTTTCTCGCTGCGCTCGACTCCCGCAGATCTTCCGACTCCTCCCGGACGAGCTCTTTTTTCACGGATAATTATGCGGGCGTCGGTGCGTCCCCTGTCTCGTCGGGGAAGAAATCCTCCTCGGGAAAAGGCTGAGATGACTTGGGGCCGAGGCCTTGTCCTTCTCACCCAACCTTTTGAAAGCCGAACCCTTTTCGTGTGATTTTCCTCCTGATGATCGCGATCTGGGAGAACCGAAGTCTGCACAACGTTTTTCCTGGGTCCTTTGCGGCTGATGGCGCGCACTTTCTTCTATCTCGATCCGTGAATCGGCTCTGCCGACCCTTATTCGCCCGCCGTGGAGCGATTTCATCTCTGGGATTTGGGGTCGTATCGACATTGGAGCTTGGCCCTTTGCTACCAGACGGGAATTGGCTAGGTACATAGTTTCCGCATACCTCGCGTATTCCCTTATTTCCGCAATCTCCGGATCTTCTTGGAGATCTGGCTCTGCCCTAGGGGTTGATCTCACGGCTTTCTTTGCGATCGAGATGATCCTCGATTTTCCCATCCAATGCGCACGACCTCTCTTGACTTAGCCTTTCGATTTATCAAATTTCGGGCATCGCTAGAGGCGAACTCCCTTTGTGATCCTTCCCCACCCGCTTGCGTGATCTCTTGTGTCTCTACCGCGATATCAGCTTGTATATGTGTTTGTACAACGCCTCTCGCAGGAGTTTGGGGGTTCAGTTGCCCTTTGCTTCCAGTCATAGGTTATGACTATACTTGTGGTCGGACTTCCTGGCAATCTGATATGTGATTTCTATATGATGGAGCCGGTCAGGTGAACTGCCGTATTTTGATTTTGTGTGGAGTTATGAACTGATGAAGCTTTCGTTTCGGCAACGGAGCCAAGCGATGATGTATAAATCGTCACGGTGTGTCTTACGGTGTATATACGGTGGATATCACGGGTGTTATTAAGGTGGTGTGATACTCGCGGGTGGCGGTATGGAGGAATAAAAATGGAATGAGCTTTGGCTTGCAAGTGTAGTGTGTATATATCATCCTCTCTAGTTTACAATGACCACACCTTTTTATAGAGGTGGGTAACTTAGGGAATAAGTAATCTATTAGACATTTTATTAACATCTAGGTTTAACTTAGATATTAAATAAGACGAAATATCTAAGATACAAGTGGGGAAAAGATCTGGATCAACCGGCGCCATCTCTCTGCGAGGTCGCAAGGAGCAAGCCTTTTTCTGCCTCGCCCCTTGGCGCCCTTCTTGACTTGCTGGATGAGATCCACGGGATCTGTTGCACTTGCCCAGGGCCGCAAATGCTTTGGTCGCGGCGAGGTGAGACACGATGGCCGCCCTCTTTGCGATCTCTTCTGTCATGCCGGAGGATGGCCGCAGTGGGTTGTCTCCCACTGTTGAGGTGGTGGAATTATTTATACCCATCAGGCTTCATAAAGACCATTGGTATTTTAGGGTACCATTGTTCAATCTCCATTCTTATGATATATTTTAAAAGAGCATGAAATGAGAAATCTATTAGCGCCACGAAAATGCTTTAGACACCATAATTACTTCACCCAATAATTTGGGGATTATTTTTTGCGGGAAAAATGTCAGTGGCAGTAATGATTCTCATGTATACTGAGAGTCGGTGACGGTGACGTTTCTATCCAACAATATATTTTTCACAGGGAGAAAAGTCACCGGTACTAATGTTTTTTGTCCCACATGAACATCAATATGAGTGACGATGGTGAGAAACGTCAGTAGTGATGGCGTTTCTCATGTATAACAAAAGAGTCACTATGTCATGTGACTTTTCTACTCGATAATTTTTTTTACATATGGTGAGCTAAGAGTTATTTAGTGGTGCCCGAAGAAAAAAAAAATATGGGTGCCAATAGAAGCCACCTATTTAATTTATGAATATGTGATTCAATGATGTCAATAAATAAAATTCCAACACTTATTTCATATTATGTCAAGGTTAATTAGTATTTTAATCAAAACATATTATGTCAAGAGTTTGTTTGAGAATGATGGAGTTGACGATTAAAGATGTGATGTGAAGGGTACTGTGATGATGAAGATGTAGGGTTTGATGAATGAAGGAATGAGAATAGAAAAAATCAAAGATGAAAATGAAGATGATAATATGATATGAAGATGAAGTAAAAATGATATAAAATACTACGGACCTTTTTGAAATGTATTTTTGGAGTGGATATAGTATGAAAATGGGGTGTGTAAATAGGTATGACAAAATTGTAATTAAGTATGTAGTGCAAATAAATAAATAAATAATGTTGCAATTTAAGTGTGGTGCAAATATAGATTTGTATTTTTAGGTGTGGTGTAGTATGTATAGTGGTGTATGGGTAGATTAGATGGGGTGTAAATAATAAACCCCTAAATTAAAAGGCTATATAGTAAATTAATAAAATAAAGATAGTAATTAAAAGGATATACATAAATTATATTAATAAAATGAGGATAGTGACAATTGATGGCTGATTTTTTTTACGTATTTTAATTATTATATTTAATTTATTATAAAATAAGGACAGTATTAAAAAGACATACATTAAATTAATAAAATAAGGATACTGACAAAAGAAAAGGTGAATGCAGCACAACAGATTAATAATAATAAAAGGTGTCGATGGGTGCTTTAAAAAAGATTGCGCAGCATGTTTTTTATTTTATTTTACGTATTTTAATTATTAAATAAACTAATTGTGGAGAAACACTTTTTGTGGGAAACACTCGAAGAAGAAACACTTACGTGAGAAATAACCGGCTCTTTTAATATAGTTAGGATTAGGATTAGGATGTATATCACGTCAACGTTGCTGATGTTGATTGTGCTGTTTTAACGCCAATATTGTTGACTTTTATGGCATTTAGAAATATTTAACCACATCATTGTATTGACATAGAATTGACTTCTTGCTTTTCATATTATATCCATAGAACCCAAATGACGACAATGTAAGAAGCCATGCGATCATACGGGGGTAAATGAAGATGATCAAGCGTATTTGGTGGTAAGAAACATTTGAGACCACATGATCATCGGTTTTAATTATTCCTAGTTTAACTTGACTGTTGCTAACACATTTTTTTGCAGCATTTGGCTAATGTTATGATTGAGGATGATCAATATTTTGTTAATAATCATCATGATGGCTCAGTTGCTTTGAGGGAAGAAGCGCATGAAGAGTTATCAACCGATATGACTTCACTTTTTGTAACCGACCGTGTATGTACCTTAAACAAATTATTATAGTACTTGTGCATTTGAAAATTGAATTATGTTGAATACATCTTATTTTTCTAACATGTATTTGATACACATGAAAATCTAGCCAAACATCTTAAAAAGTTGGCAAGATCTCATGGGGTTGTGCTTGTGAAGTTGAGATCGGTTTTGGTGAATATAGGACATCGTACATAAAGTTTCAATGCAAGAGGGGCGGCGGTGAACCAAAGGACCATTGCAAATGTGGGAAATATGAAAAAAATGTGGTTCCAGTAAGAACCAGCCAAGGGATTCATCGACAAGGAAGTGTGGTGTCCGTTCTTACTACAAAATACCAAGGATAGAGTGAAGCGGTTTTGGACCGCACATGTATTGAATGAGATGCATAATCACAAAAATTGAAGTTTGAGGAGGGCCATGCATATCTTGGAAGAATTGACAAAGAAGAAATTGAAACTGTTGCTACAATGACCGTGAATGGCACCCAAACACATACTAAGGGAACTAAGACCGAAAGATAAAAAAACAATTGCACGTCATCGAAGAAGATATACAACATTCGTTCGAAGTTAAGATAGAAAGCACGAGAGGGGCGTTCAGTGATGCAAGAGATATACAAATTAGCGGATAATACTAGCTCTTTTGTGCATTGCATACACGTGGACAATGTATTGAAAGAAATTTTTTGGGCACATACCTTACTTATTGATTGTACATACAAGACGAACAAGTACAAGATGCCGCTTTTGCAAATCGTTGGTGTCACTTGTACATACATGTCGTTTTCAATTGGGTTTGCGCTTCTAGAATTGGAGAGGGAAAACGACTACATTTGGGCTTTGAATACTATTCAAAATGCAATAGGGGACCAAAGTGAGCGTACTTGTTGTATTGTCACGGATAGAGAAGAGGCGTTAATGAATGCAGTACGCATCGTATTCCCTAAAGAAAAGAATCTCTTATGCCGATGGCACATTGAGAATGGTCTTGTGTCTAACTTGAAGAAAAAGATGACGAGTGATGTTTGGAAGAATTTAATGGCAATATGGATTGATGTTGTTAACTTAAGTATGAAGAAAGAGCTGAACGGCCGATTGGAGGAATGTAAGAAGACATTTAACGAAGAAGCAATGTCTTGCATTACAGGTACATGGTTGAACGGACACATGGAGACATTTGTTTCTGCATAGACCAATTCTTTTTTTCAACTCGAGGGTGAAGAGAGTACATTTTGTATTGAAAAATTGGCTAACAACCGCTCTAGGTGACTTGGTGATGGATTGGCAAGCCGGCATTTTCATGGTAGAGCAAAAGATACGTAACATTAAAAAATATTTTGAAACTTCTCTAGTCATGGTGCCGAAAAAAATTCAAGGATGAGCCGTGGTTGAAAGAGCTTATGCATCATATATCCATATATGAATTGGAGTTTTTGTTAAATGAGTTGGGAAAGAAATATGATGGCGGTGAATCGAAGAAGGATTGTGTATGTTTTCTTAGAAAGACACACGGATTGTCGTGTAGACATAAGATGACACGATTTAAGAAGAATCAATGATTCATTCCGCTTTCCTCGATAGATGTTCATTGGAAGACTTTTGATATCGCAGACCCATCTCCAAATGAATCATAGTTAGAATACGTGCTAGTCTTGCATGTGTTGGAAGAGAAACAGAAAATGGTTGATGCGTGGGAGAAGCAAATGTTGATAGTGAAGATTCGTGAACTTTGTCAACCGGTCAATATGGTGTTGGAAAATCCAAAAACCAATTCAACTAGTCATGGACGGCCTAAGGGATCTGGAAACAAGAGGAAGATACTTGAAGACGACTCTACTAAGAGGGAAATGAGTATGTTTGAGAGAGTTGAATGATAATTGGCATGTGTTAATGATATGAAAGCTTCTGAAGGCCTATGTTTAAGTACTTGAGCTCCATCTCTACCTTCATCTAAAGGTGTTTCTTCTAAGCAAAATAAAAAACCATGTCCAAGTACTCGAGCTCCATCTAAATGTGCTTCTTGCGGAAAAAAGGAAAAATATCTTACAACGGGTGAATTTCCAAAGCAAGTGTCAAATCAACTTTCTTCCGTCAGATAAAGAGGTATCTTAAGCATTTCCCCATACAAATTCATGAGCACATCTCTTAGATTGTTATTGTAAATCCGGATGGAAAATTATGGCTTTAGAGTCATAGCACGCGAAATAAGTCTTCAAGAGTCAAATTGGGCAATGGTGAGGAATGCGTTGAAATATGAATTGATGTCAAACAAGGATTGTTACTTGGCCTTACTTAGGGGGCATGAATGGGTGTATGGCGAATGCTTGAACTCAACTATTCATGCGGAAAGACAAGTATTAAGAAAGATTCCATGGTTGAAATTTGTGTGCAGCGTTTATGGTGTGTCAATAAGCATAATGACGCTTAAATTTTTATATGTCATGGCATCAACATTACACCTATTATGAGATGAAAACAGTCAATTCGACCATAAAATGTGATCCATGTGTTAAATGCTATCTATGTGGTTCACGAGTCGTGAATTTGGTATTTCTAATAATTATCCCGAATTTGGTATTACTTCGTGTATTTTTGGATTATTATCAGGTAACGAAGTGGGCCGAGTGTCAAGAAAAAAGATATGGAGCGGATTTGTTGAAGAATCAGGCCTAGGGCAATCTAGAAGATTCCAGGAGTAAGTCGGTGAGGAAAAAGTACGAAAATGCCCTCGATGAGGCGGCAGCCAACCTCAACGCAGCGGAAAGTTCGAGAATCAGAGTTAACGCGTTTTCATGGACGAGAATTAGATTTTAAGGTTTATAGAGGCAACTAGGTTGGATAGAGCAGTATAAATAAAGGGCAGCAGACCCATTTGTAAGTCGTCCAATACAAGATTTTTAGATATTCTATGCAATAAAAGTTCTTCTTTTGTTCATTCATTATATTCCATGAGTGCTAGTCAGAGATCTGATGGATTCGCCACCTACGGAGCGATCTGAGGAGGATCTACGCTCGAGTTCGAGGGTATGAATCTTCCGCTTTCGAGATGTAGATCTGTTGTTCGTGATGACTTTGTTTTAATTTTCGTATCGGTTCTACTATGTAGTTGTTAAATTATTTTCCCCAGTTATGAGTAGATCTGATTTTTGGTGAAGAAATCATGAAATAAGGCTGCGTTCTCTCGACGCAGAGGCTTTACCGACGTGGCAAGATACCTAGTAAATCATATTTCATGATATTCGGTGCTAGCTACATCTGATATTCAGTTTTAATTTACATGTTATTAGCCTGATCAACTAGTTGCATGTCATTATAGATTAGCATGATGAAGTATTACTAACGTGCTAGTTAGGACATAGTTTATTGATCTCTATGAACGTGCATGTCACCGTCGATGGCTTCCTAGGGAGGTTCTCGGTCTTGAGTCAGCCATCCCTAGATCTTATTGCATGTGATGCTAATACGGCCTCAGCGGAGTTAGTCGCACATAGGCACCTGTTGTCCTTACAATGGAAGTATGGTAAAATTATGGGGTAGCACCCGTAGCTATTAACGAATTAAAATTGACCACGAGGAAGTTAAATTCATGATTGAGGAAAGGGTTTAATAACTCACAGTTAGGACTAATCCTTTAGAAAGTCATGGGAAGCATACGTGTATAAGCCTTGTGTGTCCATTATTCACTATTCTTGCATTTTATTTGGTCAACAACCACATACTTTTGTTCTCAATCTTGATTTCACTTGTATCCTTACGAGTCTTTGTAGGATCAGCCTTGATTCTCCTTTTCTATACTGCAGTTGGACTAGTCCTCTTGCTAGTATCGTGAGTTGCACATGATCAATTTTTTTGTGCCGTTGCCGGGGACTCGTGTCTAGAATACTTTTGAAATTGAGATTTAGGATTTGTATATATTCATTTTCTGTAATTATTGAGTGTGTATAGTTGTCTATGAATAATTAGGTCATATCAATACCTGTTCTGTTTGAATCCAGAAATTATGGTCCGATTCGGCGGTACTCTCTGTCGACGCGGAGAGACTTGATAAAATCTGCAGAAACTGTTCTGTTTATGATAGAATCGAGTCAACAGTGTATTAAGAGTCTTCATTGATTTTCGTGTCCACATAGGTGAGTGTTAAAGTCGCCGAGGCGACTATCTGGAATTTTTCTATTTTGTTCTGTTTTGTAGTACGCGAAAAGGAGCTCAGCAGCCAAGCTTGAAAATTTCATTCTTGAGACCGAGAAATTTGCTAAAGAAAACCACACATTGGCAAGGGAAGCTAGAGAGCAGATTGAGAGGCTGGTTGACAACGTGAGTACGCACGACGGAGATCAGAACGAGGATGATGGATTCCACCGTTAGAGGATCCTGACAAAGATATAGTGGCTCGAAACGGAGTAAACAGAGCAGATAGAGTCAATAGAGCTCGTAATGGAGCAGGACAAGTAGTTGTTGTGGAAATGAGAACGCTTCAGAGTTATGCACTTTCGACGATATAACAGTTTGCACCAGCAACTGTACCACCATGAATGCAGTTGAGGTCTTCCATCCGATGCCAAACGCCATACAGATGGTGACGAATTACACTACCATTCATGGAGTACCTAATAAAGATCACGATGTTCACGCCACCGCTTCCACGGAGATTATCAGCACGGTAAAGCTAGTAGGAGTGTATGAGGACAACATTAAGCTGAAGTTGTTTCCATTCACACTAAAGGATAAGGCCAAACATTGGCTTCTGTCTCTGTCATCAGGTTCGATTCGATTATAGACCGGCCTACTACAAAAATTTATGAATAAGTATTGCCCACCAGGGAAGTCCTTTAACCCCCTTCAGATGAGACATAGGATATTGAACTTGAAGCAGAAACCAGACGAAGATGCCCACTCCACAATATTTATCTACCTATCCGAATGCAGAGTTTTTACCACGGATTGAGGCCTAGAGAAAGAATGAAAGTTGATGCTTCGTGAAATGGATGCTACACATTTCTATCACCTAACGAGGCCTAAGAAAAGTTGGAGAAGATAGCACTGACAAGTCTGTGGGGAACACAAGAGACCGAGACGGTCCGGTCAGCTGAAGGCGTATTCGAAGAGGATACCTATCAACAGATTTTATATCAGCGGTTGGTTATTAATGAAAAGATGGATATTATGTACGATTGGATTGCCAAAGTAGAGAAGCTTCATGGAATAGAGACCTCAAACACTGAAGATGTGAATTATATTGGGAGACAAGGCAACCTTTATGAGGGCGGTTATCGTCCGGGAACTCACGACCACCTTGGATTCAGGGTTTAGTGACATTAATGGTGGAGAGATATCAAAGATGACCGGTACCCGTGTCCCGCAAAACAAGTCTAGTGGATGGGAGCAATGGAGAAAATGAGCACAACAGTGACTGAGAGCGTCACTCAATTGACCAAATCTATGAGTGAACTAAGTGCAAATTTCACCTAATATTGCCAAAAGAATGATGTACGATTGACGGACCAAGAAGCTTTAGTGTAAAATTTGTCTCACCAAGTGGGGCAAATAGCCGAATAGGTGTCAGCACGTCCTCCGGGTTGTTTACCAAGCAATACTGATATGATCCCCGCTATCATTATTGATCCTTTAAGTGATGTTCCTCATGTTGATCCATTAATCATTAATGATGGTCCGATCACGAGACTTCAAGCTAGGAAAAGACGAGAGGCTTTGAATACGTTGGTTCATAAAATTCGAGTTAGAGTTCGATTGAATCTCCAAAAGATGAAGAGTTGCCTCTTAAAATTCTCATTTATGCGATTGAATTCGTTAACGGAACCAATTAAGTAAAAAGTCACAAGATGGCCGGCTGAATTAAGGAGTCTTCAAGCTATTTTTGGCGCATACATTGGATGATACTTGAAGGGTTTTAATCAATTAAAGTCAATTAAAGATGGCGCCACTTTTGAAGAAATGTCAAGCTTGGAAGAATCAATACACAAGTGCAACATTCAAAGTACATGAAGCTACATTGAACCTAGTTTTTGGGCGCATCTTTTCTTGTGTTTTTCTAGAAAGTCTTTTCATATTTGTTCATGCATTCTAATTACTATGTAATGCTATAAATAGGCACTCTTTTGTACTTGGAAAAGAACATTATTTTGAGGATATAAAAAAATATATTTCACTTGTTAAGTGTTATCGAGGGTTCTTGCGAGAATTCGAAAATCGAACAAGGATCAAGACTTTGAGCGAGTCTTGTTAGTTCTATACCAAGATTGCTAAGCACGGGTTCGCTTAGAGGTCAAGGTTATACCGAGGTTGCCAATCACATCGTTCGATTGGAGGTCTAGGTGCTCAATCCCATTGTCATTCTTAATCTCAATCACGATCCACTCTTCAAAACGTGAATAAACCTTTCGGGGTTCACGTCAGTTGGTATCAGAGACTTTGGTTGAGATACCTTCAGTTTTTCTTCCTCTCCTCCCCTCTTTTCTTACGTTCAAAAAAAAAAAATACTCAAGGCCAATTGGCTAAGAGCTTTCAAAAAGGCATCCAAGACGGGTAGCATAAACGTACGTAAGTATAAGAACGGTTGTTCCGTACGTGTACCCCGGTACATCAAGCAAATTGTACGTAAGTATAAGAACGGTTGTTCCGTACAAGTACCAAAAAGTCGGATAATATAAACAAAAAAAAAAAGAAGAAGAAAAGAAAAGAGAAAGGGATTGATAGGTTGAAGAAGGAGGTAAACAAAGAATCACAATGGGAGATCAACAAGAAATTCGTGAATATATGCGGCAAAACAATGAAAATATGGCGAATCTGACACGTCAAATTGTTGCCCTTTTGCTCGGTTGGATGAGCGTGATAACGCGGGTACTAATGTGCTTGATTCACACCATGATAATGATGATGAACAAAGTGATGCGGAATCTGAGAGGAGTAATGCGCGGTCGGAACGACGGAGGCACCATAGGCGTTCCACTCCAACCAACTTCAAACAAAAAATTCCTCCATTTCAAGGTACAAATAATCCTGAAATTTTTTTAGATTGGTCTCGAAAAGTTGATCAAATTTTTAATTGTTATGAATATTCTGAAAAAGACAAGATTAACTTGGCCACAAGTGAGTTTGGCACATTTGCTTCTCTTTGGTTGGAACAGTTTAACAGAAACAGGATTAAGGAAAATGATGTCACCATTTCCTCATGGGCCGAATTAAAACGTGAGATGCGAAGGAAATTTGTTCCCCCATCATATCAACGTGAACAATTTCAAAAATTACAATCATTAACACAAGGCGGTTTGACGGCTCATGAATTGCACCAAGAGATGGAATTAACTTTGATAAGAACCGGCACCGAAGAAAGTGAGGAAACAAAGATGGCTCGATACATTGGAGCTTTGCGGCCTGAAATTCGTTATGAGGTTGGACTCAAGAATTGTGATACCTTGCTGGATATGGTTCACACCGCTGATTTTGTGGAAAAACATCTCAAGGAAAAGGCACCGGACAGACGTGCCATTTCAAACTTTCGTGGTCAGCCGTTTCAAAGCAAGGGGACCGACGGTAAGTTTTCTAAAAATCAGCCTACTTCTTTTACACCTCCCCGTCCGTATGTTGAACGAGCTAGTAATGCAACTAGACTTAAGGAAATTGAAAAAGTAAAATCTGTTGATTCTACTCGTGCACCTACTAGTCAAATGCAATGCTTTAAGTGTAAAGGTTTAGGACATAGGCAATCTGATTGTCCTACTAAACGTGCTATGATTGCGGTGGGTGAAAATTTGTATGTCTCTGATCACGAAAATGAGGAACCATCGGCAGAAAATGTGAGTGAATCTGATGATGAATATGTTGACCATCCTATTAATATTGACGCCTCCCATTCTGTTTTGGTAGTAAAAAAATCTTTAAATGCTAAGGCAAAACTTGCTAGTGATAATCAACGGGAAAATGTGTTTCAAAGTCGCTGTTTTATTGGGGGAAAAATTTGTAGCTTGATTATCGATTCTGGAAGTTGTGCTAATGTGATTAGCTATGAAGTTGTGGACAAATTAGATCTTACCACTATGAAACACCCAAATCCATATCGATTACAATGGCTAAATGAAAGTGCGGAGGTTCGGGTTACAAAACAGGCCTTAATTTCTTTTCTCTTGGTAAATATGAGGATCTCAGATTGTGTGATGTTGCGCCCATGCAAGTTACCCATCTTTTACTAGGCCGACCTTGGCAATATGATAGGCGTGCTATGCATGATGGATTTACCAATAATTACAAGTTTTCGTTAAATGGTAAGACACACACTTTGGTTTCATTATCCCCACACGAAGTCTCGGAAATGAAGACTTGCGTCTTGCTAAGGGACGTGTCCAACACGCTGCCCAAAATTCTATATCTAAATCGGAAAAAATGTTACTTTGGTGGATGAAAATGTTCTTAGTAGGGGAATTTCAAATGATAAACCAAGGCTGGCCGGAAAAAGTGCGTTCTTAATTTTATTCAAGGAACCGATTATGTCCACTCCACACACAATCACTCACCTTCTTCCCATGGATAAAGGTCTCGAATTTTCGCCCTCTTATTCCCGTACTTGTTTCTTTGGTAATTCTTGACTTGATGATTCTTTGCCTAGTGTTGTTATTGCTTTGTTGCGAGAGTATGTTGACATTTTTCCCGCGGAGGAACCAACCGGTCTGCCACCATTACGGGGCATTGAACATCAAATTGATTTTATTCCTGGTTCCATTTTGCCTAATCGGCCGGCATATCGTGCTAACCCGGAGGAAACAAAGGAAATACAAAGGCAAGTTGAAGAATTACTTTCACATGGAAAAATTCGAGAATCTTTGAGTCCTTGTGCGGTGCCGACTATTGTGGTACCAAAGAAAGATGGAAAGTGGCGTATGTGCACAGATTGCCGAGCCATCAACCGATTATGATTAAGTACCGCTATCCAATCCTCGCTTAGATGACATGTTAGGCGAATTACATGGAGCTAAGATTTTTCTAAAGTAGATCTTAGGAGTGGATATCATCAGTGCATTATGCGGGAAGGGGACGAATGGAAAGCTTGACCTTTAAAAGCGAAACTGGGTTGTATGAATGGTTGGTTATGCCTTTTGGGCTAACTAACGCACACCTAGCACATTTATGCGATTGATGAATGAGTTCTTTGCGTGAGTTTATTGGGCATTTTGTAGTTGTCTATTTTGACGATATATTGATTTATAGTGTTGATTTAGACTCTCATCTCACACACCTACGGGCTGTTTTTGACACTCTTAGACAAGCTCAATTATATGCTAATTTGAAAAAGTGCTCTTTTTGCATGGATCGGGTTGTCTTCTTGGGTTTTGTTGTTAGTGCTACAGGTGTTGAGGTCGATGAGGAGAAGGTGCGTGCCATTTCTGACTGGCCCGAACCTACATGCGTTGCGGATGTTAGAAGTTTTCATGGACTAGCTGGATTTTACAGGCGATTTGTCAAAAATTTCAGCAGTATTGCCGCACCCCTTACTGAGTTGGTCAAGAAAAACACCCCATTTATTTGGGGCCCAAAACAAAGGGAGTCTTTTGAAACTTTAAAGTCTAAATTAATTTCGCGCTCTGTACTTGCTCTCCCTGATTTTAATAAAATGTTTGATATCGAATGTGATGCTTCGGGGGTGGGAATTGGTGGAGTTTTATGTCAAGACGGTCGTCCTTGTGCTTATTTTAGTGAGAAGCTCAAAGGTGCTCAATTAAACTATGCTACCTACGATAAAGAGTTGTATGCTTTGGTCCGATGTCTCCATGTATGGCAACACTATTTGCGTCCTCGTGAGTTTGTCATCCACACTGATCACGAGTCTTTGAAATTTCTAAAAAGTCAAGGTAAATTGAGTTCACGTCACATTCGTTGGATTGAGTTTATCGAATCTTTCCCTTATATTATCAAATACAAAAAAGGTAAGGATAACGTGGTGGCTGATGCTCTTTCTCGACGTTCTACTTTGTTGACTCATATGCAAACTCGTTTACTTGGTTTTGAACATTTGAAAGATTTGTATGTTTCTGATTTGGACTTTAAAGATATATTTATCGCTACTTACATCACATTTGCACAAGGGAAATATTATCAATTTGAGGGCTTTTTGTTTCGTGAGGATCGTCTGTGTATCCCTCAATGTTCAGCCCGTGAACGATTGGTTCGTGAGGCACACGGTGGGGGTTTAATGGGACACTTTGGCATAGCCAAAACACTTGACATGCTTACCTCCCATTTTTTTTGGCCTAAAATGAAACGAGATGTCAATCGAATTTGTACTAATTGCATTGTTTGTCGTAAAGCTAAGTCCAAAGCCCACCCGCATGGCTTGTATACCCCGCTACCTATTCCTGATTTTCCTTGGACAGATGTGTCTATGGACTTTGTGTTAGGCTTACCCCGTTCTAAAACTGGTAAGGATTCCATATTTGTGGTGGTTGATCGTTTCTCGAAAATGGCTCACTTTATCCCTTGTTCAAAAACTAACGATGCTTCTCATGTTGCTGATTTGTATTTTAAAGAAGTTGTTCGTTTGCACGGGGTACCTCGTTCTATTGTTTCCGATCGGGATGTTAAATTTGTGTCACATTTTTGGCGTGTTTTATGGTCCAAATTGGGTACTCAATTATTGTTTTCAACTGCATATCACCCACAAACTGATGGACAAACTGAGGTTGTTAACCGAATTTTAGGACAATTGCTTCGTTCCGTCATACAACATAATCTGAAAAATTGGGAAAATTGCCTTCCATTTGTGGAATTTGCTTATAATCGAACTATGCATTCTGCTACTAAGTCCTCTCCATTTGAGCTTGTGTATGGTTTTAATCCCAATGCACCTTTTGATTTTGTTCCTCTGCCTCCAGGTGAGCACACGAGTTTGGATGGTGAACACAAGGTCGAGTGATTCAGTAAACTTCATTCCAAGGCTAGGCTGTCTGGAAGCCCAAACCAAGCATTACATGAAGCATGCCAACAAAGGACGTAAGGAAGTTGTGTTTGAACCTGGTGATTGGGTGTGGTTGCATTTCAGGAAAGAACGGTTCCCCCACAAACGTTCTTCCAAATTGCACCCTCGGGGAGATGGCCCTTTTCAAGTTCTCGAACGCATCAACAATAATGCCTACAAAATTGATATTCCCGAGGATTGGGGTGTTTCTAACACTTTCAACGTGACTGATTTATCCTTGTTTGATAACCCGTTTGATTTGAGGGCAAATCCTTCGCAACTGGGAGGGGCTGATATGATCCCCGCTACCATTATTGATCCTTTAAGTGATGTTCCTCATGTTGATCCATTAATCATTAATGATGGTCCGATCACGAGACTTCAAGCTAGGAAAAGACGAGAGGCTTTGAATACGTTGGTTCATAAAATTCAGTTAGAGTTCGACGAATCTCCAAAAGATGAAGAGTTGCCTCTTAAAATTCTCATTTATGCGACTGAATTCGTTAACGGAACCAATTAAGTAAAAAGTCACAAGATGGCCGGCTGAATTAAGGAGTCTTCAAGCTATTTTTGGGCGCATACATTGGATGATACTTGAAGGGTTTTAATCAATTAAAAGTCAATTAAAGATGGCGCCACTTTTGAAGAAATGTCAAGCTTGGAAGAATCAATACACAAGTGCAACATTCAAAGTACATGAAGCTACATTGAACCTAGTTTTTGGGCGCATCTTTTCTTGTGTTTTTCTAGGAAAGTCTTTTCATATTTGTTCATGCATTCTAATTACTATGTAATGCTATAAATAGGCACTCTTTTGTACTTGGAAAAGAACATTATTTTTCGGATATAAAAAAAATATATTTCACTTGTTAAGTGTTATCGAGGGTTCTTGCGAGAATTCGAAAATCGAACAAGGATCAAGACTTTGAGCGAGTCTTGTTAGTTCTATACCAAGATTGCTAAGCACGGGTTCGCTTAGAGGTCAAGGTTATACCGAGGTTGCCAATCACATCGTTCGATTGGAGGTCTAGGTGCTCAATCCCATTGTCATTCTTAATCTCAATCACGATCCACTCTTCAAAACGTGAATAAACCTTTCGGGGTTCACGTCAAATACTGTGAAAAACCCAATATCAATGCGATCATGACGAGAAGTGGTCAGAAATTACCTGGACCAGTAATCAAGGAGGGAGGAGATCGTGCAAGCAGAGAATAGGACATGGAAGAAGAATATAGAAAGCAGGGAGGCGACTCGGCGAGACTTGAGCCCTTGTGGCGTGATCTATGCAGATCCAGCAAAAAGAACGGACAGAGAGCATGCAGTAGCAAGTAAGTCATCTAAAACTGTAATTATTAATCATGCTTCTCTTCCTTACCCCCTAGGAAATATAAGCATAATGATGATTCCCATTTAAATAAGTTTATAGAGATGTGTAAGAAGTTACAAGTGAACATTCCCTTCGTAGAAGCACTGCCTAGAATGCCGGATTATGCAAAGTTTTTGAAGAAGGCAGTCTTTACTAAGAGAAAACTTTTGGATCTCGAACGATCTGTCTCAATGAGGAGTGCCCACCAGTTTTGCAACACAAAATGCCACCCAAATGCAAGGATCCTGGGAGCTTCCTCATACCATGCACCATTGGAGATGTATGCCTGAACAAAGCATTGTGTGATTTAAAGGCGAGCGTCAATCTGATGCCGATGTCCATATTTCACAAATTAAGAATGAGAGAGTTGAATGAGAACTTGATTACGCTAAACTAGTTGATCGCTCCATGAAACAAACATGTGGAGTTGTAGAGCATGTTCTCGTCAAAGTGGATAAATTCGTATTCCCTGTTTATTTCGTTGTGCTTGATATGGAAACAAACTCTGATGTACCACTGATCCTAGGTGTTAGGAAATCTACGCGGGAACGCAGCGGAATTCACTTATTAAATTTCCTTTTTACAAGATCGACTTCGTTTAAGTAACAAAAATAAAGGAAGTAGACTAAGAAAATACCTTGGATGATCTAAAATAGATCGCAGCTTTGTCTACGGTTGTAGTTCCGCCCAAGTGTTCGGCCTCTACCGTTGATCCACACGAACAACCTGCCGGAATCCACCATTGGATTGTTACCGGAAAAAGTCAGCTGCTAGGCCGCCTTTTCTTTCTCCCAAAACTCTCTCTTAAGAAACTCTCTTTTTATCTCACTAAAATATTGCAAGAATGTTGTGTTGTAAAAGAGTCGGCAACACTCTCATTTTATAAAGAGATGGGACGCCTATTCTCATTCCCAATCTGATTGGGAAAAACTTCCAATTGGATAGAGGAGAAAGAAAACTAATTTTCAATAAAATAAGGAAATTTTTTTCTCTCTAGATTTATCTCATTAATATCTAAAATATCTAACATCTTATATTAAATATTTTTAAGATATATATATATATATATTGCAAGTATCTAATATTAAATATATCTTTGTTATATTACTATAAATATATATATATATATATATATATATATATATATATATATATATATATATATATATATATATATATATCAATATACATGTGTATATATCACATATATATATACTACACTTTACACACACACACACACACACACACATATATATATATATATATATATACACATTAATATCTAATATTATAATATAATAATATGATTAATTAATTTGCAAAATCCATGTGTATCTTATACACATAAATATACGCCCCATGTGCCATAAATTGGCACCCAGAATTTTCTTAATTAATTAACATAATTAATATATTGTATTTAATTTATTTATAATAAATAAAGGTAAAATTAGTTACAAATCCACCTTTCCCTCATATATTAAGCTTTAATCCACATTATTTTTTTAGTTGCAATAAGGACATAATAATTTCGCTCGGACTAAAATACCCCTGTTGTTTCATAGGTCCCTAACCAAATGCGTGATCCTCGCGTCTTCGAAACACTAACGAATTCCAAACTTCTAGAAAACTCAGATTACGAGCATCAAAATACCCCTGTTGTTTCATAGGTCCCTAACCAAATGCGTGATCCTCGCGTCTTCGAAACACTAACGAATTCCAAACTTCTAGAAAACTCAGATTACGAGCATCATCCGCAGCTGAAATTTCCGTCATGAATACATCTTCATGTTCCGACTGTTAAGATTTTTCTATTAATGAAAGCACTGAATAAAGTTTGATTTTTTTGATTAATTAATTAGATTCAAGTATGAGCAGCAAAGATCAGGTGAAGATGAATAAATCCAGAACCAGCTCATCAATTGCAAAGTCAATATTAACACCACAGCCCCAATTGTGTAAGTGTTCAATATCCATGTCCGCATTCCATCTACCCTGTCCATTCAATTTCTCTATGATTGTTCTCTATGCTCCTGTGATTATCCTAAACACCAAAAATGAACTGAAATTAACTCACAAGCCCCATATATTCCTCTTCTTACCTACAACAGGAGATTAGCTGCTGAAATACTATAAACCGTAATTGTTAATTGAATTAGAAACAATAAGACCATCACTGATGGAAATAAGCATGATAAAAACAATGAGTTTCACGAGCTCAGCTTTCACACTAAACCAATTTACAATCTTTTTCTTGTGAGTGAATGTCTCATCGGCAATTTACAATTTCTTGGGAACTGGTGAGATGATGAATTTGTGCCTAGCACCATAAAGCCTGGGAGTATAAATGCTCAACTACTTCATGTCACCATTGAAGCTTAATCTGAAATCGTGAATGGTGTAGAACAATGGCTGAATCAAAGCTCAATTTCAATGCATTTCCACACAATCTTAGTAGTGTATCCCATGCATCCTTTATTCCTTTAACTTTTGTTGTGTTTTTTTCAAAAGTCATTCTCTTGTTTGATAGAATGATAATTTTCTGGTGGTCTGGTTGTTTGGCAATGTCTTGTTCACTTTAAAAGTTTATTCACAATGTATGATTGATAAACGAATCAAGCTGAGCTGAAAATTGATGAACTAAGATGCTTTGTGATTTGATTGTGAATTGTGATTCTTTGTGTGACGTCACATCTTTGTAATCTGATATCAAGTATTGTGATATTGATATCGTAATACTTATCTTTTATTATTGTGTTATGGTGCTGAGGTCGACGCATTGAAACCGAAGGCGGAGATCTACGAGCTAATGTTCCAAGAAGATGCTAATGCTCCTTGGTAATGATCTGTGAATTGAGATAGAGTACTCATTTGGTGTAAATGTTGACTTTATTTAGAAAATATTAAACCATTTGCTGTAGAGTTGGAGAAGAAGATGATGGTAGCAATCGACATTGTCGAGATTTTTAGGTGCTTAGATAATCCTTTCCTTGATGTAACTTAATTATCATATATGTTGATGCTAAAGTTGTTTATCATATATGTTGTAAATTTTATTCCATTGTGATTAAATGTGTACACAAGTTTTTTGGGTGTTAATGTGATTACATTATTGTCCAAATGATTTTAGTTTACGGTTTGTTTCCGTTTTAATCCATAAAGGAATATAGGCTCTCGGTGTTGTTGTAAAGCCTGCCGAGTCCATGATTATGGCTAATCGTATACTATTAATGGTTATGGTAATGGTAATGGTGTCATTGTGTTTGTTAATAAAATGTGTTACTGTGATACTCTTATTGTGATACTATTATTGTGATCATCGATCATTGTTATTGTGTTAGTGCAACGCAGCTGCGATCGGGGCGGACCCACCTTATGCAGGGTGGTCTCAAGCCCCCAAATGGTCACAAGCCCCCCACATATGGTCCCAAGCCCCTCCAAATTTTTATTATTGTAGTAGTAGTGTTAATATTAGTATGTTATGTGTCTTTTTCTTGAACAAAAGACCTTATATCCTAGTGGTTTAAGAACAAACCCTTTTAAGTCTCCATAATTCTAGGTTGTAAGTTCAAATCCCACTACCAACATTTTTTATTTTTTTTTTCCGGATTTATTTTAGCTTTGCAGTTTATATACCAAGACCACCCCGAAAATTTTTCCTGGTTCCGCCACTGGCTGCGATTATTCAGATTTCAAAAACTACGTCGAAAGGGTATCATATGAGATCTCAAAATGAAGAGAGAAAAAAATATGAACTTTGGTGAAAGACTTTTGATGATCGGTGTTCTATATCAAAATTTACGGTCGTTTATAAGAAAAACGCTCCGATTAATGCAAATATTTTTTCGTCTTTCAAAATTTACGTCGGAAGGGTATCGTATGAGATCTCAAATGAATAGGGAAAAAATATGAATTTTAGTGGAATTTTTTTGATGATCGGAGTTCTAAATCAAAAGTTACGGTTGTTTGAGAAAAAAGGATTTGTTGGGAGCCTGGGACGCGCGCGTCTATTTGTATAGTAAGGGTATTTTTGTCAGTCTGATTTTTTTTTTGTCCTTTTTTCAACTAAACAAAGGAGTGTATCTTTGTTTATTCATTTTGTATTGAAAAGTGGACTTTTGGCTCATTCCTCATAAATAAATACCACCATATTAATTTATCACAATAACATTTATAGTCAAGATAAAAAGTTTCCTCATTTGGTTATCACTATAACCGCATTTTAATCCGGCAAGATGTTCTTATGTGTGTGACCCGATATGCTTCCGAATATGTTGTCCGTAGGCACAAAGTGCATTTACTAAAATGCCCTTCATACCTAACGATCATGGATAGCGTCTAGTAACACGTCATGAGCCCCAATCATCGGAAGAGTCAAATGCAATGACTACTACCTTTCATGTGAAATGGTTACCGTGTAAATAGAATCCTATCGCTGTAATAACATCCATACGATCGTATCTCAAGTGTCAATACATTAACGACCGTATCTTATAATCCAGATATCATGCTCTCTCGAAGTAAATCATTTACCCCAACTTAGCAAAGATTCACGAGAGCAAGACAATCCTTATAAGAAGGCTCTTTCGGATATTTACTCCTATTCATAGAATACGTGATATCTGGATGAACAAAATGAATCCTACGCATGCTTCAGTATCACACCCAATCACTATCGCATGATCTCCCCATGGCTAGGGGAAACCTCAATAGTGTCAAAGTATGACAATCCACACCGTGATGCCACGGTCTTAGGAAAATTACACAATCGCCACATAGTGCGACACTTAATAAAGTAAGTGGGTCAATCTAACGTACGCATTCTCTAATATACGTCCGTGACAGTCCAAGCGTCTCTACACTCTGATAGATGAGATCTATCCCTATCTTCATTAGATAGATGACATCCAATATGTGCTAGTCTAGTCGTACTATTAATGTCCCTTTTAATAGTACATACGACTAGAGACATTTAAGTATCAAACCTTTTAAAATGAGTCGAGGTCATATCAACCATAATCACCATTATGATTTCTCTTTCATAGTTTGACACTAGGGACGTTATCATATATACAATATCATAATCGGTTCATTAAACGAACAAATATATAATAACAGAAAAGCCATTTATCATATGCATGAATATAAAGAAATAGTAGAAATGATCCGACCGGCGCAGATCGGTCCAACCCAATTGGGTTTAGGACACTATTTCAACACTAGGAAGACCCTTCTAGCGACCAATAGAATGTTAATAGATGTTCATAGAGGAGAGTTAATCTTGAGAGTGAGCAGGAAATCATTGTCATTAACGTTCTAAAGACAATGAAGTATCTTGATGACGAAAGTAGTGCTCGCTATTTGTTGGATGATGTGGATGAACTTGTTTATCGATTGCAACAAAGGTGGCGATGGATCAAGTAGAGGCAATTACATTTTTATTGAAAGAAATCCAGAATGGGAGTGATGACGGAAGTGAAGTGTATCCAAGATGCAAATGAAGGGCGTGTGAATAGAGTAGATCCCATTTCCTATGTGAAACCGGAGGATCAATTATCGGCCCTCATGGCACAAATTTTTGAATTACAATTGAGTGGGAAGATACTCAAGACATCGTTGGAGGAACCACCACCCGGAATTTAACGTTGAAACCTTTAGCCTCACTTTGAAATATGTTTTCCTGCATGAGGACACTCTCTCTATGACTATATCATCGTAACTATCACCATTAGAGAAGGAGAAACAGGTACGTGTGTTGAGGGAACACAAGGGAGCTTTTGGGTGGAATATAGTAGATATATCGAGGGATTAGTCCTCGATCTGTATGCATAAGATCTCTATTGATCCCCCTAAGAAGTCAATTGCTCAACCTCAAAGGAGGATGACGCCTCAATTAAATGATGTTGTGAAAGAGGAAATTATTAAGATTCTAGAGATGGGAATCATTTTCCTAATTGTAGACAATGAATGGGTGAGTCCAATACACATAGTCCCGAAGAATTGATGACCGACTGTACAAACAAATGAGTTTGATGATTTAATCTCTGTTTTACTGATTACAGGCCATAAAGTGTTCATAGATTTGTGGCCCGAATGATGCCACTCGCAAAGACCATTTCCATTTACCATTTATTGATCAGATGTTAGAATGGCTTAGTGGTCATGCTTTATATTACTTTCTGGATGGGTACTCAAGGTACTACCAGATACATATTGCATTGGGGGACTGGAAAGGGCAAACTTTACCTTCGTGTATGGCACTTTCGCGTATAATCGCTTGTCCTTTGGACTTTGCAATGCACCTGCGACTTTCAAAAGATGCATGATGTCTCTCTTTGTGGATATGGTAGAGTAATTTCTAGAGATTTTTAAGGATGAATTTTTGGTCTTCAGAGATAGTTTTGATGATTGTTTAAGGAAATCGAGTAAGGTCTTGAAACAAAGTGAATAAACCAACCTTGTGCTTAACTGGGAAAAGTGCCATTATAAGGTTCCGGAAGGTATATTGTTGGGACACAAGATTTCAAAGCAATGAATGAAAGATGATAAGGCAAAAATTGAGGTCATCGAGAGGATCCCACCTCCCACAAATCTAAAAATGCTGCAAGCCTTTCTAGGTCACGCAGGATTCTATAGGAGGTTTATCAATGATTTTTATAAGATTTTGAGACTTTTGACGGAGTTATTAGCCAATGATGTACCCTTTGTTTTTGGCAAAGAATGTAAGCAAGCATTCCACACCCTGAAACAAATGTTAATTTCGCCTCCTACCCTGGAAGCTCCAGATTGGAACTGTTAGGAACATTTTATTTTGTTTTGATGATGGTCATACTAGCTATTATAGAAAGCCTGAAATAAGCTAGAAATCTCTGTATAAGTCTTTACTTAGAGTCGGACATGTTGTATAAGTTGAGTCAGACAAGCATTGTACTCGTTGGTAGGATGGCTAAGTAAAACAGAAATCCGACAGAGTGAAAGCAGCCAAGTACCAGCAGAGAAGCTTGAAGACATATGGTCTGACTTATAACCAGGGAAGTCTGTGATGACCTTGGATAAGTCTAAGTTATAATTCAAGTGAAGAAATTTATTGTTAAATATGGTGTACACTGATCTCACCCAAATCAAGGATCAGTGAAGTACAAGGAATCTTGTAAAAGAAATCAAGAAAGCAGTGAACCGGCAAAGTGAACTATCTATCGGCTGAGTATAGACAAAGCGGTAAAGGGAGAATTAAACGGCTAAGTTAACAGAAACACTCAACCGTTCAATCAACATTCAAGTAAAGGAACATTTGAGTAAGGTATATCACTTATACTTTTTTAGAGCATGAGATAACAAGGATGATTCAAAGGATCAAGCATTAAATGCATAATCAATCAAAGACGGAGTTTGTGATAAACGTTTGGAGAAAATCCGGATCACTGATTTCAAGGAGAATATTATTAAGGAGGAATCAAGAATTAATTCAAAAGATCATTCCCCACATTAAATAGACAATGGAAAAAAATTCAAATCAAGGATAATCAAGGCTATAAATAGAAGGCATTGACAGACATGAAAAATAACGATTGAATCTAAAAGAAGAACAAGCAAAAACTCTTTCAATTTGAAAAGCCTTCTATCTGAACTTAAAGGAAAATCTAGAGATCAACTCAGCAATCAGAACTCAATTCCACATCAAGTACTGAGATTGATCAATAGCATCTGTGAATCAAATTCACACCAGTCAAGCAACTGAATCAGAGCCATCTGAGAAGGAGTTGTGTTTGTGATAGTTGCTGAAGGATTTGTTCCCAATGAGCAGTGTTGAAGACTGAGTCACTGAAGCTTTGAAGCCAGGGAGTGATAGTCTTGGAGATTGTGAAGCTTGTGTAGCCAAGGACAATCATGCTATTGTATCTGTGAAAATAATAGTGAATTCCTCCATTCATCACATAAGAAGAGTGGATTAAGGGATTACAGCACCCTGAACCACTATAAACCTCTGTGTTTACTTTACTTTCAGCACTTTACTTTACCGCACTTACTTTATTGCATATTATATCTGTGATTGCATATCCTATTTTTAATCAACATTTTAAGAAGGGACTTATCCACTGCACAAAAGCTTTTATATTAAGAAAAGTTTTTGAAAATCCAGTATAGTCATTCACCCCCCTCTGACTATACTTTTACCCTTCTCTGGGACCAACAATTGGTATCAGAGCAGTGTTCTTAGTATCAGAACCCGTTCAGATCTGATTTCTGTAACAAGGAGATCATATATTTTCAAAGTAGTTTTCAAATTTGTGCTTTCTAAATAAATCTCTTATTTGTACTCATGGATTCCTCTAGTTTCATGTCTAAAGTACCCATATTCAATGGTAATAATTTTGATGAATATAAAATAAGGATGTTGTCTCATCTTGCCGCAACTCATGAGGATATGCTGTATGTAATCAATGATGGCACAATCAAGATCATGACTGTGACAGCCACAGGAGCAGATCACAGGAAGGAAATAGACAAACCCAAGAAAGATTGGACAAAGTATGATAGAAGAAGAGTAAATCTCGAGTTTGTTGCAAAAGATATGATCTTAAAGACTCTGGATAGCAATAAGTTCATGAGGATCAAGGACTGCAAAACAACAAAGGAGATGTGGGATAAATTAGCACTGATCAATGAAGGATCAGAAGCAGTCAAGGAAAACAAATTGTCTTTTGGAAAACAGAAATTTGAGAACTTTAAAATGAAGACTGGTGAATCCATTGATCAAATGGATAACAAATTTTCAAGTATCATCAAGTGAACTACAATGACTTGGACATACATACCCACATAAAGAAGTTTGCTGAAAGTCTTGAGAGGAGTCTACGAAAGATGGAAGATCATCACATCCATACTCGGAGGACAAATAAATCTTGCAAATCTTGATACTTTAACTCTAATGTCTCAATTAAAGGATCATGAATTTGAGTTGAACGGTGAAGATAGTGCACCTGTAGAGGCACACAAGGCCAGTGCACTGGTTGCACCCCAGCAAGGCAAAACGCCTGAGACAAGCAACACAGAGACACAAGAGCTAAAAGAATAGATTGCTTTATTGATTAAATGTTTTGACAGGTTTAGCAAAAAGAAGCAATTCAAAGGAAGTTCATCATCAAATAAGAAGTCAAGCTCAAGCAAAGACATGAAGAAAAAGGATGATGAATACAGATGCTTCAATTGCAAGAAGAAATGTCACTTCAAGGCAGATTGTCCTGAAGAAAAAGATACAGATGAGGAAAAGAAGAAGTACGAAACAACTGAAAAGAGAAGGAGCAAGAAGGCACTCAAAGCCGAAACCAGCAGTAAAATGAAGAATCATCTGATAATGATTCAGATAATGATGAAGGTGGCGACTGAGACAATGACAAAGCATATCTATGCCTTATGGCTAAGGAATTTGATGAAAGCAGAACTACTTTGGGAAAATCATTACAAAAACAAAGTAAACATTTATTACAAGCTCCATATCAATGAGCTCATTTATTACAAGATCCATATCAACGAGCTCATTTATTACAAGCTCTATATCAGCGAGCTCATTTATTACAAGATCTCTTATTACGAGCTCTCTGCTACAAGCTCGCCATCAACATGGATTTCCTCTTCAGCAAAAGTCCGTCCGCTTGATAGTGCGGCACAAAAAGGCTATAAGCCAAGCACTTTGAGGCCGCCCGTTTGAACAGCACGGTCCTAAGTAAACAAGTCGCTTCAGACGACAAGGTCGCCGTAGACCCAAATCACTTTGAGGCCCCCGCTTGAACAGCACGGTCCTAAGTAAACAAGTCACTTCAGACGACAAGGTCGCCATAGACCCAAAATCACTATGAGGCCATGCACTTAATAGCGCGGTCCTAAGTAAACCAGTCGCATAAGACGACAAGGTCGCCCAAGACCCTATAAGTCCGTCCTCTTATTAGCGCGGCACAAACAGGCTACCAATGCCAAGACTAAGGCTTCATATGCCAAAATTATAAGACCGACCTTTAGGTCGGCATCATATTTTGGAATTCGCCTACGAGCGAATGTTTAATAAGACCGACCTTTAGGTCAGCATCATATTTTGGAATTTGCCTACGAGCGAACTTTCTTGTAAGACCGACCTACAGAGTCGGCATCATATTTTGGAACTCCCACCCGAAAGCGAGCATTTTATAAGACCGGCCTAAGCTCGGCATCATATTTTGGAATTAAACACAAGCGAACCTTCTTGTAAGACCGACCTCTAGGTCGGCATCATATTTTGGAACTCGTCTTTGGCGAGCCCTCTATAAGACTAAAGGCTCTCAAGCCACCAAAAGCAAAGTCAATCAACTACACGCAAGCAAGCGAAAAGACCTACTACGAGTACAACACTTAGTTAAAGCTAACAGCGATCCGCCTGGCAATGAGCCATCATAGTATTTCAAGGCAATAGATCCATAAGCAGACTATTACTCCCCGCCTAACATTTCAAGAAAATGATTAAGGCATGGAGTAGGGGGCCATTGAATTGCCTAAATCATACTTCGGTCCGCGGATCCTTATTAGTCGGCCGACCACCGACATTAGTGGATGAGACCACCGGCAATTACTGACCCGCAAACTCACATGACAAATTAGGGACCGCGAGCCGCCGGATCCATTCCAAGCCCTCAACCCTATACGACGCGAGAAAGGATTAGGGGGCGACACACGATCTCATTCGACAAGCGGGGTCCAAATGACGACCTCGACCATAACATTTAAAGGAAGAGCTACCTCAAGCAACAAAACAATGATATAATGAGATACAAAGGTCGGCGACGCCATCGGGAGCGCGACCTATCGGCTCCACTACGAGTCCTCCATTTGTATATAAATATCTATTATAATTGTATGTCCTCGATTGTAAATAAACCGACTTCGATCGGTGGATCCCCTATAAATAGGGGAGCATGTAACCCATTTAAATGGCGGATCATAATCTATAAAATAGATGGCAAAGCCAAATTGCCCTCTTCCTCTTCTCTTAAAAGTACCACCATTTGGAATCCATTGCCGCCACCGGGCACTATCGGCTAACACCACTTTTATACACTTTTATAGCGGATATCCAACATACAAACACCGCTAAAAGCAAGATGATAGTTTCGACATCATCACACCGGTAAAGTCAAAACCAAGTGGGTAAAGCAAGAGCAAATCATCAAACCAGCCAATTAATGGCAAAGGCTTACTTGAAAGGTAAGGAAGACTTTACCCTTCGAGAGGATGATTGGATTATTGCACCCCCAAAATACAAGAAGAAACCATTTCATGCTATGCAACATGTGTTTAGGAAAAGCCAACCAAGGCATGTTCCTGGACACAAGAAGCAATATGAAAATAAGTTACCTCCTGCATATTGGAGAGTGAAAAAGGATGCAAATGCACCAAAAAGTAAAGAATCGTATCAGAATAATTTCAATAAATCAACAAGAAATTATTCTGCCATGCCTTACATGTATGAAGTTGATGATTTCAACTATCCAAGAAGAAGATCCGTTGGATACACACTTGGAATAGGAGGCATGACTGCTAACAGGTATGGACCCAAACAGTGTTGGGTACCTAAACACAATGTTCTAAAAGTCGATAGGTGCTAGTCGGGCGGCCGGGTAGGGAGTTGGGACTAGTCGGCTATGCGAGGGACTAGTCGGGGACTAGGCGGTTTTGGATTTGTTTAATTAATAATTATAATAATGGAATTGACGAAAACAAAAATAACAAAATATTACTAAAAACCCCCAAAAATAATGATACTACTACTCTAGTAATATTAAGTACTAACATAACATAAGTCCAAAATTCATTTCACAAAATAAACACATAAAAACATACGTGATACGTCAAAAATAAAAACATTCAAAGTCAAGCACTCAAGTTTCAAAAAAAATCATAATACACACCGCCTAGGCCGAGTTGCCCGAGTTGAGCCCGACTATCCCTCCTTGAACCCAACTTTCCCGCCTAGAGGGTGACTAGTCCCCGACTAGGGACCGACTAGAGACCAGCCCACCAAGAGAGGTCCGACTAGTGTGTACTCGGGTCGGTGGAGGGCCAATTAGTGCCTAGGCGGCGCCTAATCGGCCGACTTTTAAAACACTGCCTAAACACAATTTACTTGTTTTGCAGGATGTCTGGTACATAGACAGTGGATGTTCTAGACACATGACAGGGAATAAAGGATGGTTGACTGACTTTAAAGCTTTTGATGGATCCAAAGTTACATTTGGAGGCAAAGAAAACCCCGGAAAAATTAAGGGGGAAGGCACAATGCTAAAAAACAACCTGGAGATTCAGAATGTGGCTTATGTTAGAGGATTGAATTTCAATCTTCTAAGCATCAGTCAATTCTGTGACAAAGGCTACAATGTGCATTTCAGCAAAGAAGGATGCAAAGTGATCCATGACCAAACAAGCACAGTAGTACTTGCAAGAAACAAAAAAGACAACATGTATGTGGTAGATTGGAGACATCAAAAGCAGAGACCAGTTTACTTATCAAAAACAAACAATCAACCAGCTGGATTTGGAATAGAAGACTAAACCATCTCAACTTCAAGACCATCAACTAATTGTCAAAGATCAAGCTAGTTGAAGGCCTTCCAGAGATTACAATCAAAAATGAAAGTCTTTGTGATGCATGTCAAAAAAGGAAGCGGATCAAAAGCTCCTTCAAGTCAAAGCCCTATCAATCTACAACAATGATCTTACATATTGGTCCCTTGGAAAGGCTAACACAAGTTTAGAGGGGGGGGGGGGTGAATAAACTTGTCACCAAAAACTTTTCCCAAACTGGAAGTACCCCAGGAACTGAGTTTTTCCTAAACTCAAACTGATGCTCAGCTCAGTTTTGTTCCTATCCTTTAAACTTGTAAGGAGTTAGTTAATTCAGTTTTGCAAATGCGAGAACTGAATTAACTTGGAGCGGATAAGATTCCTTTTGTGCAATAAATGTGTCAGTAAAGATCTAAAACCTCCTATGTATCAGTTTTGTGCTGACTCAGTGTCTAATGTTTGCTGAGTAAGTAATAGCATGTTTATGCAATAATTAGAACAATCATATTACAAACATAAATGCATAAAGTAAATCAACACACGAGTTTGTTTATGGAAGTTCTGGGTGGTGTAATCCCGTACGTCTCCCCTTCTCCTGTGGTGTAGGAGGTATCACTAGAATATTGATATAACTGTTACAAAATCCTAGCCTAATGACAGTCCTTCATGACACCCTAGTTTCACTGTCTACACATAATGAAGAAAGGTAAGATTACTCCCTTCACTCTGCACACTGATCTTTCGGAGGTGGAATGGCTCCTTCACCAGCTCACCACTAACTCAAACACAGTCCGCAGACTGCACCAACAGCTGTGGCAACCAAGTTGCAACCGTATGAGGAAAGGTGGAGTTGCTCTCCTCAAACTATGCTCAGCCAACCCTTTTTCACAAAGGTTAGGATTAGAATTAATCAAGAGATTAATTCGGTGAGTATTTGCTTCTTCTTACAGATATGACGTTGCGACTCAAGATGCCTCTTTCCCCTTAATGGGTTCTTGGATCTTTCTTTTCAATCTTCAAGGCAATTACATTTGGCTTCCCTTTTCTAGATAAGAAATCTGATTTTCTGGATCTGGATCTTTAGATATATGCTATTAAAACCTTTATTCAGATCCTTCCCTCTCTCTTCTTTGAAGTGTTTCCCTTGTGTATTTATAGGGGTGATGTAACGGTCACTAGCTCTTGTAGCCGTTACATTTGTTGTTTAGCCAACGTTCATATGTATGATCTTTTTTGTCGTATTGTCAATTCAAATTTAACAAGGCCTTAACTCAGTTTTCTACTCTTCTTGGCCGAGTACCTTATGATCTTGACATCGCCTTCAATTGGTCGAGTCGAGTACACCGTTCATTTTCTTCTATTTACGTAAGCGATAATCTTTGTCCTTAAGATTATTGATTTTACATGATCTATAGTTAGTTGATTTTTGGTCACCACAGACTTGCTCGAATCTGTCATATAGTCACGACTTAATCGACTTCTAGCCGAGTTTGCCACCTCGGTTCTTGATCTTCGATAAGCGAGTCTGTGTCCTCGGTTCTTGATCTTCTAGATAAGTCAAGCGAGTCTGTGTGTCCTCGGCGAACTCATCTTCTTGATTTCTTCATAACTAGAGTCTCGATCCTCGATTTTCCAAGTGTATGCTCAGTTTGCTTGCTGTGACTCAACTGTTCGCCTAGTTCCTATCTATTACAATGCTTGTCTGAAACAACCTATACAAGGTTCAGACTCTAGATAGAACTTATACATTTTCTCTAGACCAATTCTTGCTTCTTCTTTCATTTTGCACTATAACAGTTAGTTATGACTTCATCATCATGGGTTGTAAGGTATCTTATTAATTACGTGACGAATCATCATCAAAACACAGATATTATTTCCAATAATTTCCCCCTTTTTGATGATGTATCATAACCCTCCCTAAAAGCAATAATAAAGGAATAATGCAAGAAATCACAACAAATTAAAATAACAAACTAAAAACAACTGAGTTCATTACAAAGCAAACTGAATAACTGGATTCATTACAATTTTCCTTTTTCCAAAATCATTAACTTTTCACCAAGAAAAATGCTTCTTTTCGTTTCTAGAAGCCTCATTGCTTTTCCTTTCTTATACGTTGATTCATTGTCTCGGGTTTGATATCCAGATACTCATTGATCAGCCGATTTGCTTCTTCGTTTTCTTGGTTTTTGAGCTTTACCAAAATTTCCTTAATCTCCTCCTCCATTACCTTCACTTCTTCTTTTGATATAAGATCAATCTTCTTTTCTTTTTCAGCTATTCCCTCTGGTTTCATTTCAGCTTCCCCCCTTAGTTTTTGTCTCTTTGCTTTCATCTGCCTTAAACTTTTCAAGAAATCTGGCACAGATTACAAGCTTCTTCACGATGTTCAAACACGACTTTAAGCGAGGCTTCTTCATCTTCCTCGATTCTTGTTTCTTCAAAGGTTTCTTACGCAATTAGCTCTTCAATCAGATTATCAACTGCTTCTCCATTTTGTTGAATTGCAAGTAGATCAGCATCTACTTGTCTGTCTTGTTCTTCAACCAACAGTGTAGCATAGACCTCTTCAGTTTTGTCAGCATCAAGCATCACTTTCGCCTTATCACCTTTAGTTTTATCTTCCCTCTTGTTTGAAGATATGCAAAAGCTTTCTTCAAATAACTTGCGCAAGGTGATGATGTTAGAGTATTTGTTTAGACCTGAGGAATGTGCTTTTCCAATTAATTCATGTAAATTGTAAATTTTCTGCTGTAGAGTCTGCATCAGGCTTTCGATGATCTCTTTTAATCCTTCCAATCTTTCTTCAATTTCAGTTAATTGGTGCTGAGATCCTTCAGTTGCAGATTTGCTTGTAGACGCTTCATGAACTTGAGATGAGGAGCTGGCTTCATGGTAATGAAAATGAAAATCATGACTTGATAATTCTCTCTCATACTCAGTTGCGCAAAATTCAGCATCTTCCAAGGCTTCTCTTTGCTCTTCAGTAAATTCTTCATGCATCTCAGTCGGAAGATCACTTTCTTCAGTATCATCTTGTTCACTTTCTTCAGTATCATTTTCAATCAGGATAGTGTCTTCAGTTTCAGTTTTCTTTGATAGATGTTTGTTCCACATCCTTCTCTGTCTCATCAAGGTTCTGTCATCCAAACTTACAGTTTCTCTTGAGCTGGAGTCTGAAGTTTCTCTCCTTTCTTCTTCAACGATTTTCCTTTTCTTTGCTCCACTGAATGCTGATTTCTGTTTCACTTCTGTTTCTGTGGATTTTGAAATGGAGAAATAGTCTAGTATTCTTTGAACTAGATAATTGAATCCCTTTTTCAATAAAGTTTTCTCCAATGACCTTTCTTCCTTGAGCTTTCGCCTTTTAAATAAAATTTGTTTGATCAATTGCTTGAGAACAAACTTGTTCGATCAGTCTTTCTTCAAACCAAATGGCATAGATAAGCTTCATCTTTCTGTTGAAAGTGTGTAGAGATTCCAAGTGTGACCAATAACATTTTTGGTTAGAAGAATTGTCAAGAATGTGTTAAGGGTGATTTTATACGTTTTATAAGGATATATTTTATGTCAATTTCCCCATATCTAGATGTTTTCATAGAAATCGAGCTTTATAATTGAAATATTGAGCAAGTGGTGTTTTCAATAGTTAAATTGCAAAACGTAACGAATTATGTGCTTAAATTGTGATTTTGTATTAGTTTGGAATATCGTTACGCTTTGGTATGTTTTTCCTACATTGTAGATACACATTGGTGATGGAAAAGATGATTTTTAAAGAGATAAATTCGAGTGGAAAGGAATCAATCAGATTTATGGAAGAATAGAAGATATAAGGAAAGAAATCAAGTGTTGAACCAGCTGGACTGGCGTCCAGATTCATCAAACTGGCGTCCAGTAGGACGGGCGTTTGACATGCTGGATGAGCATCCAGGAGGAGCTTTTACATTCAAGATGTTCAGATTTTCAGTGGACTGGCGTCCAAAATTGCATAGGACGGGTGTCTGACGAAGACTCGGCCCGACTCGAAAGTTCAACACAGTGCGGACGAGCGTCCAGAAGGTTTAAACGGGCGTCCACGGCCGACTTAACCATAGCCGACTTAGTATTCTATATATAGCCGCATCGCCCCAACCCTAAAAAACATCAAATTCTTCATACACCAAAAACAACACAGCAGCCGCACTTCTGAGGCTCTCAAGGCCGGTCACCCGAGCCTTGAGCTCGGGTGATCCGGGTTAGATTAGGATGCGTTTATTTTCGTTTTTTGATTCATGGAGATCATCCATTGTACCAAACTAAGTGAGTTTATCTTTTAATTTATTCAATCCTTTGTTTATTTTTGTGATCTTTGATTCGTTTTGTATCTTTCTATGATTTATGATGCTATTGTGTGACTAGATCGAGAGATTGGTTGCTAATTGTTGTCTAACGTTGATGAGAGTCGTTGTTAGGCTAGATCACCATAGAAAGATAGGATCTTTAATCGTTAATTCGTGACAAATTAATTGGTTAATTATCTAGGTTGCTAGATTCTAAAATACGGGAGTTAACTTGAATCTACACCTTCGTTTTGTATGGAAATTGGTCTCAACATTCGAAAGAGGAGAGATCGATAATTGAATTCACTAAGAGATTAGGAATTCATAGCTTGAAAAACGGATTCACTAAGAGATTAGGAGTTTGTATCTCGTGTAAAGGTGAAACCACAATATCGAATTAAAATCATGAGATGAACTTGGATTGAAATCACTTAGTTTGTGTAATGTTTAATCCCATTTATCTTTAGTTTAGGTCGTTTTTATTATTCTTAGCTTAGGTTTATTTTTCTATGTGTTTTTATGTTTGTTCTTTCGTTTATTTGTTTTCGTAAGTAACAATTGAAAGGAATTAATAAGATTAGATTCAACATCCCAATTCCACGTGGATCGACCCTTACGATCCGCTTTACTAGCAATTACCCGATATTCGGTCGGTTAGGAGTTAGTTTTGCATATAGGTTAGGGTTTATAAATTGTTTTTGTTTAATGATGCAAAACCATCCGAACAAAGTGGCGCCGTTAAATAATAATTGAGAGACTACTAATAATGATAAGAATCTCTTGTTCGGAATCAAGTGAAATCAAGTCATTGAAGTGTGAAATCAACTATTAATTCTTACGGATGAAATGTGATAACTGACTTGCCATTACCCCAATCTGCAAATCAAGTGAAATCAATGACTATCTTCTATTCCGGCTAGGTGAGTAACAATCTCATTGACATTTTTACCCCAATCCTCATGATAAATTCTTCGTAGTGCAGTTTTCTGTGTCGGCAGTGTTTTGGCCATAACTTTCGGCTCGAGTGTCCGTTTGGCGCGCAGGACCCCAATTCGGAAAGCTCGTTCCGACGCCGACGACATGGTGAATGCCTACGGCCGTTCAACACCGTTTTCGAGGTCAAAATCCACTGTTTTCCCTTCCATTTTAGCCCTAGAAGATTTCAACACGTTTTTTTTCACCGTCTTTGTGTTTTCCTGTTTTAAATTTTTCGTAGGTAGGTTTCTTTTCCTGTTTCTGTTTCTTTATCTTTTCTAAATAAAAAAAAATAAAATAAAAAAATAAAAAAATATAAAATAAAAACTTTACGAGCAGCGTTCACTCATGCAGGCGCCCGTCTGCCCCGATTTGTCTTACGAGCGCTAGTTGGTGACACAAACAGCGTTCACCTTCAGAATCCTCTTCTCTCTTCTCTCTTTCTAAACCTCTAAACCCTCTAATCCTCTCTACATTCGTTCTCATCAACCCTAAGGTTGATTTCTCCTGATTCGCTCTTACGGTTTATGCAAACCAGGAGTAAGAAGGACCTCTTGCCTTTAATCCCGAACCTGAGCGATCTATTATCGGAAAAAGCTCTTCACTAATCCGGACATTATGGCTAACGAAGTTCCAAATCCAGATCCTCAAGCCCAAATGAATTTGATCCTTCAACGAGATGCGAGCAATACAATAACAACGAGAATCAACAAGTGGGATAAATAATCAATTTCACAGTTCCGTCGAACCAGCTAAACCAATTAAATCAAGACCCTTATGCTCCCTATCTTGACCAAGACTTCTGGAAGAGGCATAGATCTATTAAGCCCTCAGGACATGGGGCAAGTGAACCGATCTGAAAAATGGAGTGGTAGGGGCGGGTGCAGAATAGTTCTTTTCATGGCACTGCTTGGCGAAGATCCTCATGACTTCTTGTCCACCTCCGTTCAAATCTGCGAAGCGAGCCACTATCTGGTGTTGATTACGAGATTGTCAAGTTAAAACTCTTCCCGTTTGCTCTAAAGGGTGAAGCAAACCATTGGTTCAAATCTTTAGCCCATCATTCTCTCGGTGCACGGAATGATGTCAAAGAGCCTTTGCTCTGAAGTTTGTCTCACAGGACAATCATGGACATGAAAAGGGAGATAGCCATATTTGAACAACTTGATGGTGAGTGTGGGGAAAGCATGTGAGAGACTAAATCTGTTGATGAGGAAGTGCCCCAACCATGGATCTGATAGACATGAGCTACTAGAGTTATTCTCTGAGAGGTGTCTCTCAACCAAATAGAGACTTCCTTGATTCAAGCTGCTCATGGATCCTTCCTGGGGAGGTGATCTTGCTTTACTACAGAGGGTGGTGAAACTATAGCAAAGAATAACATGTGGTCAACTCCAAGGAAGACCAATGTTAGTGGGAATAAGAAGGAATCTGCTGCGAGCAATCTTGAGACTAAGGTGTTAGTTGCTCAAATGGAAGTAATTAGCAAGCAGCTAGCCAATTTACAAATGCACCAGCAACAAGGGCCATCAGATGTGAACTACCTGGGAATGCAGGCGGGAAATGAGATGACTGAGGAAGTGAATTTAATGGAGAATCATAACCAAACCTTTAGAAACTTCAATCAGAATCAGAATTATTCCGGATTTCAACGTCCCAATCTTAATCAAGCCAATGCACCACCTGGCCCATCAAATTCCAAACCTTCTTTCAGCTCAAGTTATCAAAGACCACCTCCTGGGATGGTTAATCAATCTAACAATCCTAACTCCCAAAGACCTCAAGGTGGTTGGAATCAAAACCAACCTCATAACCAAACCACCTCTTGTGTCCCTCAACATAAGTTTGATGAGCTAGTAGACATGGTGAAGACCCTGGCTACTAGTGTCAATGCAATAGAGAGACAGGTTGGTCAGATGGTAGACCAACAAGCAAGCAGACCCCACGGTAAACTTCCAAGTTATACCGAAAGAAATCTAAAGCAGGATGTCAATGTTTGCTTTGCCATCACACCTCGATGGGAGTATGGAGGCGAAGAAAGTGAATGAGGTTACTTTAAGAAGTGGTAAACAGGTGGGACCGGAAAGATGTCGGAAAGCAGTAGCCCCTCCCGGCGCCATAAGTTCGAGGAGGGGCAATCGAAGTTAAATACCGAAGAAAAAAGCAGTGAGGAGGAGCTTAATGATGATTCTTGGGTGATGAAAATGATTCTAATAGAAATGAGGAAAAGTCGGTGGTTGTACCACGACAAAGAAGAGGAGGAAAAGTTTGTGAGGATGGAAGGATAATGAAGGCGAAGCCATAAAAAGTCAAGCCATGAACAATGATAAAGCCCTTCCTTACCCGCCAAAGAAGAAAGAGAATACCCTCGGTCATGTGAGACAATATGGCGGTGTGAGGAGGATGCTTAGAGATACCAAAGTGAGTATACCCCTAGGTGAGGTATTGGTGAAATGCCCAAGTGCTCTAAGTATCTTAAGAAAGTTTGTGGAAGCATGAAGAAGCTTCAAGGGATGGAAGAAGAAGTTTTAAGAGAAGAGTGCTCTATGGTTTCACAAAAAGTTGCTACTAAGCGAGGTGACCCGGAAGACCTTCAATCTCTTGTGAGATTGAAGGCCACATGTTCAAAGCGTCTTATGCGACTCAGGGCCTCCATAAATGTGATGCCATTGAGCGTCTGCAAAAGCTCGGTTTAGATAAAAGAATGCGGAGGCGCCCTATTTCTCTTGGATGGTAGACCCGATCTAGCCGCTCGTGACCGGTTGTGTTGCTAATGTTCTTCTCCGTGTTGAACATTTGCTTTTCCCTCTTGGCCCAGGTTATCTTAGACTATCCACTTGACAAAGAGATGCCCACTAATTCTAGGCCGGACCTTTTGGACACCTCTGCCGCCTCATCGATTTTACCAAGGGTGATTACTCTTAGAGTCGATGATACATACATTACCTTCACACGAGGAAAAGTCACGAGAAACCTTGATTGAAGAAATCTCGTTCGTTGAAGCAATTTATGAGGGCGAAGAAGATGCCAACTCTGAAGAAGCGCTAGAGCTAACGAGAGATAGGTGTTTTGAAGCTATAAACATTGAAGATCAAGTGGATTGTGGACCATCTTCTGTCTCATCATAGGCCGTAGTCAGCGGCGAGTCGTCTTCACAACTTGCTCTGCCTTGAGCACTGTCAATGAACAAGAAACATGGAGATTCCCGGCAATGAGCGATGATTTCAAGAGTTGCATCAAGAAGACTTTAACCCTGTAGAAGAGAAATACTGATGGGTAGTTGGGATGAAGTGGATTTACGGAGAGAGACTACTCATTGGGAGGTTGATGATTGGGAGCGACTAGCGAGAGGAGCTAGAAGAAGAAGAGTTGAGAAAGATGATCAAGCATAAGAAGGAAGCGGGTCTTGTGAAGGATCCCCTATGGATGATGTGATCCGATACCTTTACAGGGTTATACCTCGGGAAGATGAGGTATTCTTGATCCAACCACTTCAAGCCCATAAGGAAAAAGGTGGCCCCTTAAAATCTAGTATTGAGCAACCACCTCACGACTTGGAGCTTAAACGCTTCCGCAACACCTTAAGTACATTTTCTTAAGGATGGTGATAAGTTACCCATGATCATCTCTTCAAAACTCGAGCCGAGCAAGAAGCGCTGGCGATAAAAGTGCTTGAAAAGAACATCCTCACGTTCGGATGGCAAGTGGGTGACATCCGAGGAATCAGCCCCGATGTGTGCATGCATAAAATCGAGCGGAGGAAGGAGCTAAGAAAGTCGAGACAACCTCGCGAAATTTGAATCCGCACATCTGAGGAGGTTGTCAAGAAAGAAGTCATAAAATGGTTAGATATGGGAATCATCTATGCAATCGCCCGGCGGTGAGTGGGTTAGCCTACCCAAGTTGTGCCAAAGAAGGAGGTATTACCGTGGAAAAGAATGAAAAGGGGTAAGAAGTAGCTTTACGCCTTGTGGTAGCTCTGAGTGCTGCATTGACTATCCTTGATTGAATGAAGTCACCGCCAAAGACCATTTCCCCTTACCTTTCATTGACCGACTTCTTGAAAGGCGAGTGGTCATAAGTATTATTGTTTCCTCGATGGATATTACAGTTACTTCGGATAGCCATTGACCCTAATGACCAGGAGAAGACTAAGTTTACGTGTCCATCGAGGCACTTTGCACCATGAGAATGCCTTTCGGGTTATGCAATGCACCAGCAACATTTCAGCGGTGCATGTTGTCCATTTTCGATGGACTTGTGGAGAAATGTATGGAAGTCTTCATGGATGACTTCTCGGTCTATGGCGATAGCTTTGATGAGATCTTGGAAAATCTAGATATGGTACTTCAGCGGCTTTGTGTTGAAAAGAATTTAGTGTAGCGGGAGAAATGCCATTTCTAGTAGAGGAATGGATTGTTCTAGGACACAAGGTGTCGATCTTGTATTCGAGTTGATAAGGCTAAAGTAGAAGCCATTAAAAGATGTCGTACCCTAAGGCTTTGTGAAGGAAGTGCGAGGTTTTCTCGGCCATGTTGGTTTCTGAGGCGATTCATTCAAGACTTTTCTAAAGTCGCCAAACCATATCTAACCATACGAAAGATGATGTTGAGTTCTTGTTTGATGAGAAATGCAAGGAAGCTTTCAATTGCCTAAAGGATAAGCTCATAAGTGCCCCTATCTTAATCGCTTTTGTTGGACTAATCCTTTTGAATTAATGTGCGATGCCTCTAACTCTGCAGATGGAGTGCGATTTTAGGCTAGAGAATTGATAAAATGTTGAGCCCATTTACTATGCGAGCCGCTTTTGAACCGGCTCAATGCAATTACACCACGGCGAGAAGGAATTCTTAGCCGTCGTTTTGCTATCGACAAGTTTAGAAGTTACCTTCAGGGTCTCAAGTTGTGGTTTGGACGGACCATGCGACCTACGCTACCTTATGGACAAAGCGGATGCAAAGCCAAGGTTACTCGGATGGATTCTAATTTTGCAAGAGTTTGACCTGGAGATCAAAGATAAGAAGGGTAGTGAAAATATTGTGGTGATCACTGTATCGCCTAGTAAATGAGGGTGGTGAAGATCACAAGGAAATAGGCATCGATTTCCCTCTTGAGAAATTGATGAAGCTAGAGGCTGTGAGGCCGTGATGCTGTTGATTCGTCAACTACTTAGCGGTGGGCATTTAGAAGAGATGACGTATCAGGAGAGGAAGAAGTTCTTTTCTGATTTAAAGTATCTCGTATGGGTGGATCCATATCTGTTTAAAGTCTGCAAGGATGGGTTGCTTAGAAGGTGCGTTCCGGAGCATGAACAATTGGATATTACGGAGCAATGTCATAGTGGTCCCATTTGGTGGGCACTCACGGAGCACCTAAGGCAGTCACAAAAATCCTTTCAATTTGGTTTTCTTGGCCTACTTTGTTTAAAGATGATGAAGCCTTTTGCAAAGGTGTGATAGATGCCAAAAGTAGGAGACTCGGTAATAGGATGGAGATGCCTTTGAGGCCTATCTTGGAATGTGAAGTTTTTGGCGTCTGGGGCATTGATTTTATGGGACCGTTCCCGTCATCATGCTCTAACAAATATATTACAGTCTATGTGGACTATGTTTCCAAGTGGGTAGAGGCCATAGCCACCCAAACAAATGATCACAAAGTTGTAAAGAAATTCTTGCAAAAGAATATCTTTACTAGATTTAGGCTGTCTAGAGCCCTTATCGGTGATGAAGGTTAGCATTTACATAACATGCGCAGCTTGATAAAATTCTTGAGAAATATGGTGTCAAACATAAAATCGATACACCATACCACCCCAAACCGGTGGCCAAGTCGAGGTGAGCAGCGAAGTCTAAAGTGGATTTTGGAGAAAGCGTGAATTCAATAGATCCAGCGGAGTGCGAAGTTGGATGGCGCGCTTTTGGGCCTATCGCGCTGCGTTTAAGACCCCTATGGGTGCGTCACCCTTCCAAATGGTTTATGGCAAAGCATGCCATTTACGGTCGAGCTTGAGCCGCAGGGCTTCTTGGGCTATTAAATTCTTGAATTTCGACGGCCCGACTTTGTGGGAAAAGAGATTATTGCAATTGAGCAGGCTCGATGAGTTCCGACTCCGTGCTTACGAATTGAGATTCGATAAGGAAAGAACGAAGGCACTCCACGATGCTAAGATTAAAGATCGGGAATTCAAAGTGGGAGACATGGCTTTCTTTGTATAACACCAGGCTCCATCTTTTCTTTGGTAAGCTTAAATCTAGATAGTGCGGCCTCTTTGAGATTCTTGATGTTCATCTGGTGGAGCCATTACATTGAAAGAATGCGGCGATCAACCGTTCAAAGTCAATAGTCACGGGATTAAGAAGTACTTTGGGCAGCAAGGAAAAGCTGAAGTACTATACTTTCAAAAAGAGAAATGAAGCGGTTGAGTCTTTTATTTGTGAAGAGATTCCATCCGACTTCTTTGGAGTGGATGATGACATTATTACCCCTAGCCTTGCGGATCATACATCAATGCTCCTAAGCTGTTAGCATACCTCGGCCGGATCGAGAAACAAGAACAAGAAGAAGAGTCGGTGTTATGCGGAGAGAAAAATTTCATGATCTTCGCGCACTTGACTTGTTGTTGTGGCGAAAACCATTTCCGTCCTAGTCATTACGCCGGCGCGGAGAAGTGGTTAGCCTCGTACCCAAGTGGCACGATCCAGGTTGACTTGGTTTACTCTGTCAAGCTAATGACATAAAAAAGCGCTCAGGAAGCGGCCTAGTCTTTTAAGTTACTTTTTAGTTAAGTTTTTAGGGTGTTAGGAATAAAACCATGGTGATTTGTGTGTTGGTTATCCTGTCCTATTTGTGAATGTTTTATTTGACCATTTACTGTGTGCATTCATGTTTACTCATATACCCCCTTGTACTCGAGATTATATGCTATGTCGAGTGTTGCGAATCTTGTTGGCGGTTTTGCGAGTTATCACTTTTAGTGTTATCTGTTCGTGATCTGAGCTGCGGTGAGTTCATTCATATTCACGGCTGACCACTTTGTCAACCTCTGACCCGACAACCACTTTAAAACCAGCTAAGTATTCTTTTCTTTTATTGCACATTACGAGGACATAATGTGATTTAAGTGTGAAGTGTCTAAATTGGGTATGTTATCATGCTATATTTCGACAATGAGTAAATGTGATTTTCTCGACAATTTTAAAATTTTCAAAGTAAACTTGGATAATTGTAAATCTTGAGCATGTAATTGAAACAAATGGCTTGCTAGTTGTAGTTCGACAATGATTTTATGTGACTTTGAGAGATAATTATAGCATGCTTTCTTGATTTGAGATAGTATTCATTTTCACACTCACGAAAGCCTTTGATATTGAAGCAAAAATTTTGAGGCTGTATCCTTTCACTATTTTAGTGATTTATCTTAGAGATTTGTTCTTAATAGTAACGGTGAAGTAACACCTAAGTTGAGCGTGCAATGTGAATATCGAAGGTTTGAATGTGATAAGTAACACGTAACTTATTGTCAAATGAAAAGTTGAATTCAAAATGTATTAATTGGGTGCGTCGGAAGCTAGTCGATGATTTGAGTGCGGTAGGGCATTATCTCGAAATGTCTATACCACTATGATGACTAAAAGCTCACGCGATCGGAAAAAGCTGCCTCATGATTGGAGTAAGGTAGGGTATATCTCGAATATCCTATTACGCTATGTGAGGGCAACAACTCATTACGATGTGTGTTTAAATGTGAAAATAATTAAATCAACTTGCAATAAGAAGTGGTATGAAATGGATGTAAGGCCGAGTTATCGTCTATCTTTTCCCATTAGAAGCTGATGGATATCTTTGTAGGGATTATCCTCTGAGTATTTGAGAAGGGCCTAGATATATTCGATCATTCTTTTCGGGATATTTTACGTTTGTAGGGTACATCTTATGAGTGTCATTTATTGCTACTCTACGAGGGGGTATTAGCTAGTTTTGCTTTGAGTTTCTCAAGTTTGGATTTAGTGGAAGTTTTCTATGGCTTTGCACACACACCGGGGTGAACCTCTAAGTTATTGTATATGTGTTATATTTGCTGAGATGTCTATCTTTTTCCGAGCCTTGGTTTTCGTTTTGTTTTGCGGGGACGAGCAAAAGCTAAGTGTGGGGAGTTGTTAGGGTGATTTTATACGTTTTATAAGGATATATTTTATGTCAATTTCCCCATATCTGGATGTTTTCATAGAAATCGAGCTTTATAATTGAAATATTGAGCAAGTGGTGTTTTCAATAGTTAAATTGCAAAGCGTGTAATTATGTGCTTAAATTGTGATTTTGTATTAGTTTGGAATATCGTTACGCTTTGGTATGTTTTTCCTACATTGTAGATACACATTGGTGATGGAAAGATGATTTTTAATGAGATAAATTCGAGTGGAAAGGAATCAATCGATTTATGGAAGAATAGAAGATATAAGGAAAGAAATCAAGTGTTGAACCGGTGGGTGGCGTCAGATTCATCAAGCTGGCGTCGATGGGGCGGGCGTTTGACATCTTTGGGCCAGCGTCGGGAGGAGCTTTACATTCAGGATGTTGATTTTGATGGGTGGCGTCAAAATTGCATAGGGCGGGCGTCGGTAAGACTCGGCCCGACTCGAAAGTTCAACACGAGTCGCGGACGGCGTCGAGAAGGTTTTAGGCGGGCGTCCACGGCCGACTTAACCATAGCCGACTTAGTATTCTATATATAGCGCATCGCCCCAACCCTAAAAACATCAAATTCTTCATACACCAAAAACAACTTGCGGCCGCGCCACGAGGCTCTCGAGGCGGTCACCCGAGCCTTGAGGCTCGGGTGATCGGGTTAGATTAGGATGCGTTTATTTTCGTTTTTGATTCATGGAGATCATCCATTGTACCAAACTAAGTGAGTTTATCTTTTAATTTATTCAATCCTTTGTTTATTTTATGATCTTTGATTAGTTTTGTATCTTTCTATGATTTATGATGCTATTGTGTGACTAGATCGAGAGATTGGTTGCTAATTGTTGTCTAACGTTAATGAGAGTCGTTGTTAGGCTAGATCACCATAGAAAGATAGGATCTTTAATCGTTAATTCGTGACAAATTAATTGGTTAATTATCTAGGTTGCTAGATTCTAAAATACGGGAGTTAACTTGAATCTACACCCCGTTTTGTATGGAAATTGGTCTCAACATTGAAAGAGGGAGATCGATAATTGAATTCACTAAGAGATTAGGAATTCATAGCTTGAAAGCAGATTCACTAAGAGATTAGGAGTTTGTATCTCGTATAAAGGTGAAACCACAATATCGAATTAAAATCATGAGATGAACTTGGATTGAAATCACTTAGTTTGTGTAATGTTTAATCCCATGTATCTTTAGTTTAGGTCGTTTTATTATTCTTAGCTTAGGTTTATTTTTCTATGTGTTTTTATGTTTGTTCTTTCGTTTATTTGTTTTTCGTAAGTAACAATTGAAAGGAATTAATAAGATTAGATTCAACATCCCGATTCCACTGTGGATCGAGCCACTTACTTATCCGCTTTACTAGCAATTACCCGATATTCGGTCGGTTAGGAGTTAGTTTTGCATATAGGTTAGGGTTTATAAATTGTTTTGTTTAATGATGCAAAACCATCCGAGCAGAATCTGAACTCTTGTTTTTGTTGATAAATGGATCGATGAAATTCTTGTCGTCCTTGTTGAGGTGCCATCACATCCCAAAGTTTGCCTTTTCTTCATTTCCAAAAGTGAGAGATGAAGATCCTCCATATATGTCCAAACCAAAGACTAGGAAAGCAAATGTTCATGAACATTAATGCTTTTATCTTGAGCTCTTTGTCTGAAGCTTTTTCCATCATTAGTAATTACAACATTTCAGTAGAATTCTTTGATACTTTACGGGTGCAAAGTATCGACCTTAAATATCAATCAAGTTTTCAAATCCTCGAATCTTCTTGATTTTATGCATAATCTGAGTCGAAAGGATGGAGTTTGAGAATTTTTGGTAAATCATCCGGACTTATGGTGATTCCTTCATCAATGTTATATCGCTCCATGGATCTACGAGTTAAAATTCTTGGGGAACTAAGAATGTTTTGAAATTGATTGAGCAAGATTTTGTAAAGATTGCATCTACGAGTCTTTCAATCGTTTTCAAATAAAGTAGATGTCATGATCAATTAGATTTGTAGGGATGTACATCTACTGCTTCTCCTTGATTGACACGTGGCTTGGTGATTTGTCTTGTCATTGGCGGCGAGATGGTAATTGGAAAGTTTTACGCTTTTGATCAATTTGCCCTTCATCGACTTTTGCCTTTTGAAACCGTTGCTATGTAGAAGTGAGTTTTCTCAAGATTCGACAATGTGAAGCCGACTTATCATATAAAAGCGATTTTAAGTTTTCTTGGTACCTATATCTTTTTGGGTCCGGACGGATTAGTTATGGAAGTACACTTGGTTTCTTTGATGAGAGAATTAAGCTTTCTCATTTCTTTTCTAGATAGACCATTCGCTCAACCTTAGTTGATTTCACAAAGATTCCTTTAGATTTATCATCTTTATTTTCTTTGTGTAATCCACAAGGTCTTCGATATTTTGATGTCTAGAGTTTGTACTCCTTGAGATCTTAAGACTGGGTAGGAGTAGGGAATTATCATTGCTGTTGTCAAATTTACTAAATAATAGTCTTTCAGCTAGATTTGACATCTCAGTTTCAAGAAACTCATTCCAATCTTTTTCTTTGCCAAGTTCTATATCTTTTAGTTTTAACTCCAGGAGTGAGTTTTTTATCGAGTTTGGCAAAGCTCGAGTTTCTTTGGTGAGTTGAAGATGATAAGCGCGAGTTGAGAAATGTACCTTTCCTTGATTGTTTGTTATAGCTTTAATGATTGAATGTACATTCTCTTGTTGCTCTAATGAATCTTCAATATCAACAGTTACTCGCAACAACTTCTTTTCTTCTTTTTCTGAGAGATTTCTTAGTGATGGAACTCCTCTGGATTTGTCAACATATACATTTAGATTGCTATCCACATCATCACTGAGTTGAGGTTCTGTATTTGTCAGAGAATTTGTAGCATTAAACCTCTCAAATATTTGATCCTTAAAATCAGATACATTTAGCAAACAATTGGTCATGGGGTGAATAAGACAACTTCTAATTTTGGATGTAACCATTTCAACTAAGTGCTTTTACAAGCGTCACGGTGAGGGTAATCAACAGTGGTGTGTAAGATTTCTTTGGATCACTTCCAAGCGGAAGAATTGCTCCGATACCAATTGTTGGTCCCTTGGAAAAGGCTAACACAAGTTTAGAGGAGGGGTGAATAAACTTGTCACCAAAAACTTTTCCAAAGCGGAAGTACCCAGGAGGCGAGTTTTCCCAAACTCAAGCGATGCTCATTTCTCGTTTTGTTCTATCCTTTAAACTTGTATGAGAGTTAGTTAATTGATTTTGCTAATCAAGGCTGAATTAACTTACAATGGATAAGATTAAGCCTTTTGTGCAATAGATGTGTCGATAAAGATCTAAAACCTCCTATGTATCGGTTTTGTCTTTGACTCGAGTGTCTAATGTTTCTTTGAGTAAGTAATAACATGTTTATGCAATAAATAAGAGCAATCATATCACAAATATAAATGCATAAAGTAAATCAACACAGAGTTTGTTTATGGAGGTTCCGGGTGGTGTAATCCCGTCGTCTCCCCTTCTCTATGGTGTAGGAGGTATCACTAGAATCTTGAGATAAGCATTGCAAAATCCTAGCCTAATGGCGGTCTTCACGACACCTAGTTTCACTGTCTACACATAATGAAGAAAGGTAAGATTGCTCCCTTCACTCTGCACTTATCTTTCGGAGGTGGAATGGCTCCTTCACCAGCTCACCTTAACAAAAACACAGTCCATGGTGTACCATGTTTATGGGCGACCAAGTTGCAACCGTATGAGGAAAGGTGGAGTTGCTCTCCTCAAACTATACCTGAGAACCCTTTTTCACAAAGGATAGGTTTAGAATTAATCAAGA
>CM047816.1:36889125-37044125 GCA_026214975.1 Gentiana macrophylla | reverse complement strand
CTCACTGTATTAGCCAGGAAGTATGTGTCCGCATAGTTCCCATATCAAAAAATAAGTGTAATCCTATCTATCAATTTTTGTTTTTTTCATTTTTTTTTTTTTTTAAGATTTCGAGGGACAATAATTCTCTTACAGAATGGTGTCAATAGCAGAAATAATAAAGCTGTGAGCGGGGGATTTGGGTAGACATAAGTATTTAACTGGAGTTGAAGTTAACGTTCTTTTTTCGTTTCAAATTACTAGGCGATGGTGATACCGGTCATTAAACCAAGATTCAAAAAAAAAAATTCAAGTATTGTTTACTTTCGACCAATGAAGGTGAGTTCTTTATTTTTGTTATAAAGTCAAAGTGTGTTTTATAATTATTTTCAATATTTCCTCTATATCAAATTGATGTTTTTAACTCGGAAGTCATTTTCGAACGATTTATTAAAATTACAAAATGCGAAGTGATTTGAAACAAATGACTGTTTTGAACTAGTGCACACTTTTCTTATAACTATAAAACTGATACTGGGAATTGACGGATAATACTTGCTTGCTCGTGACACGAAAGTGTCAAAGCACTGGTGGCTAGGGGGAGTAGAGTTACTGCTCTTGGAGAACGGCTGGTCACCGGTCTCGGGGTCTCTTGACTCGAAGTTTTTCCGACAGTAGCTAGAGTGCTCACTCGTAAAAGTGGGGACGATACCTCTCCCCGAAGATTCATGCTACAGCAGGGAATGCAAGGGCTGACGGTTGGTGCGTGGGTCCTAGGGCATGGATAGGGTTGGCTGGAACCGTGTAGGAGGTTTGCATGGTGAAAGTTGATTCTTTTTCCTGGCGATCGGCCGGAGCCGTCTGGCATGGCTTGTTCTCGTGAAGTGTGGTTGAAATCCATGGTAAATTTGGTGTTTGGCCGGTACTTGACTCATCAGCTCGGCCAAAGCTGGTGCTTGTAAATGAACCAGACATGTTTTCTTAATACTCGTGCACTTAAATATTAAAAAGGTTATTCTTTCCATTTGTTCTATCAAATAAAGACTTCCGCTATCATTTTGTTAAATGTTGCATCAAAGTATTGTTTTTTTAATACTATGTATATATATATATATATATAACACTCTCACACACGGCTCATACCAGCCCTTTGCTGACGCCTCATTTTCTTTGTTTCTTTTTTTTTTCTTTTATAAATATATATACAGGTTATTGGTCGAGGGAGAAAGAAGAAAGTATAAGTGATGTAAATGACCGAGTTTTAAAGAAAATAGGGGAAAGGATGTCATGGAATGTGCTATGCAAATTAAGTCAGTGATAAATGTATCATTTATTTTGTTGTAATATTGTAATGGAAATACTTAAATAATATTTGATGTATAAATTTAGCTTGTGGATTTATTTTATATTTTTTGGGATTTCTAGTAATTATATTGAAGTCGCGGCGAGAGCTTCTCAGCCCCTCCTAGAATGACCCCAGTGGACCTAGGGGTCGTGAGTAGGGAATACACAACACATCATTTAAAGTTAGACCATTATGTAAACAGACCTGGCCTATGTGTGACACTATAACACTAGATCCATTAGGTAAGACAACCCTCATATGGTTAATAGACCTAGCATTGAATAAAAATTCTTCCATAACTGTATAATCTGTGGCACGAATTAATCTATGATCTAATGCACAACAGATTTTGGACAAACCTGGTGTATCAGAAGTAAAGGAAATTAAGTTAGCAGTAAGTACCGTGGCCTAGCTTGCCATACGATCAAAACCCTCTGATTTCTGGTTGTCTAACAACCTCATAAGTTGTTGATATTGCACATTATTCAAGGTAAAAGACTGAGTAGCACCTCTAGTAGAATATCTGCCTGCCACCACTTGATTTTGTTGCTGTTGTCCCCCCACTAGAAGTTTGAAATGACATGTTGTATTGAACTTGAGAATGGGAAGACTGATGCATTTCAAACTATTTTTGTGCCTTAAGTTTTAAATCCATAGCAAAAAATTGTTTGGAGGTCAGGAACAGGCACCATCAACCGTGCATGTGTCAAAACTTGGGAATAATCAGAATTCAAACCTTTCAAAAACCTTTCCACTTTCTCATTTTCTGCATATCCTGCAAAGATTTTAAGAACATCACAGTGGAACCTAAACACACATTTACACATAGGTTCTGGCCTCATGAGTGCAATCTCATTCCAAATAGTTTTCATCTTAGCGAAATAGCTGGTAACACCCAAATCCTCTTGTTTCAAGGTATGTACTTCTTCCAATACGTCACAAATTTTGAAAACATCAAGCCTTGAAAACCTTTCTACAAGATCTAACCATATCTCCCTAGGTGTAGCCTTAAACATAATACTTTGGGCTATTGAGGGAATCATAGAATTGACACAAGAAACAACAAAGGTATTACACTGCTGCCATGTTTGCAACTCTGGAGAATCAGCAGCAGGCCTTGTGATAGAGCCATCAATGAATCCGATATTATTCTTGGTAATTAGTACACTCTTCATAGACCAACTCCACTGATGATAATTCATGTTATTGAGAGGTGGTTGCACCAAAATCAAGGTTGGATTCTCTCTAGGGTGAATATATAGAGGATTACCCGGCAAAATCTGTTGATTCTGTGCTGCATCCATAGCAACGGCTCCAAGAACAGAGCCAACACCTCAAAAATGAAAAAAAAAAAAAAAACAGAAAACTGGAACAATTGGAGTAAAATTCTCCAAGAACTAGAACAATGGGAGTAAAATTCTCCAAGAATAAGAGAAAATACGAGCAGTAAAAGCACTAGAGCTCTGATACCATGTAGAAAACTAGAATTTTTTTTGAGGGTAAGAAAACTAGAATTAAAGAATCAAAAAACGCAGAAATAAATAAAAAGAACACACAACAATGAATGGGTTGTTCATCACTAATGATAGGAAATTGAAAACTGAAGTTAGTATGCAGAATTGCAGCTGGATTCTTGATAAAAGATACAATTGAAGCGTCCTATCTCTAATTCAGCTTTATAAGGATACAACATACTTGACGATGCTAAATTAAGCACCACTAATTTAACAGGGCCAAATACAATCTAATGATGAACTAAGAAGAATAAGGACGGCTGAAGTAATAGTAGAGATAGGGTTTTTAGGGTTTTGTGGCTGAGCCCACGAGTGTATCCTGGGTTGCCTACGTATCCTGTGTCTTGTCCAGGAATCAAGCCTTACGTAGTTCCTAGAGTTGTGTATTTATAGTTCTAAATCCGTGTTAAGCCCTGCATTATAAGGCGGTGATGTCTATTGACGTTAATAACCCTTATTGGGCTTAGCCCCCTTCCCAAGTAATCCCATGGATATTGGGCTTGTGAATTTGGGTCGGACCTCTAGTCTCGACTCGAATATCTCCGACATGGGTGTTCGAGATAGGACACTTGTATAACCTATTGGCTGTTGTGGTCTTCATTGACACTTGTCTTGTTCGACCCGAGATGATTGTTGTAGGCTTGGATTCTCTAAAACGCCAGCTGGACCGATCAGATAATTCCACGTGGAGGGGTGAAATCTCGTATCGTCAATACTCATTTTAGGAGCTCAAAGGTTGTTATAACCGCCTCTAACCTTCCTAACTAAGTTAATAACTAACGTATTTGACAAGGTGTTTGATAAGTGCCTCAATGAGCATTTTGATCACTTCTTCTTGTGTATTTGAGCTCATTTATCTCTAATACCAACTATAGTAGTTTAAGCACAGTTGGAGAGTTGACTTTCCAGCGCAGAAGGGGTACTGAAGAAGAAGATCTGATGTCACCAAGTAGTTGGGTGACGTCATCTGCTAGCTTCAACTATCACCAACAATCATCTCTCATTTACGAAAAACTCAGGCCATGACAGCTCGTGACTGCGGTTGTCTTAGGATTTTGAAATAAACATATTCAGAAGGGTTCGGTCAACGTGTTTGTAACATGGATCTTTTATCGGTTTACAAGCTGTTAATTTAAAACACATTGATAAACACTTAAATTTATATGTAGAATTTTAGATTGATATATTGTTAACAAAAATGATTTGACCAAACAATAATTCTACTATAACTATTGACACGATACATTTTATATCATTAAATATGTTAATTGACTCATTGATTGTCACGAGTATACATTTTATATCATTAAATATGTTGCATGACTCATTGATTGTCACGAGTATTATTGTAATCAAACTATGAAAATGTGTTATGTTCATTGTTGTGCTAATTATTGTAATCGTAGAAAAGAAAACGAATCATATAAGACAAGGGTTCGGGGCACATTACAGACTTACCGTAATAGGGGGGAAATAAAAGAAAAACATAAAAGTAAGAGTTTGTATAATGACTGAATGACATTGGAGAATATAATTTCCCCAAAGCCCCAAAACACAATAAAACATTAGACATTTTCTACACCTCCAGCTTATTCTTGGAAAAAACAACAGTAAACATAACACACATACATATAGATATAGTTGATGAAAGTGTATCGATCATCAAACACAGACATGCATGGAGGCGGCAATTAATTAAGATCACACAAGAGAGCAATATTGAGTCAATTATTACTCCTCATCAGATGAATCATCTTCCTCATGGGGAACACATTGGGGATCTTTATCATCTGGATCAAAATCGGATGAACAAGCGCATAGAGGGTCTATGTTTCCCTCTTCGGTGAGGCATTGTCCCTCAATGCAGCCTCTTATCTCACAGTCTTCATTAGGCGCTCCCTGCATTAATGTCATAGCAGGACCTACATAAACTCAAATGGAATGTGTTGCTTCGAAAGATAAGTTACATTCCAAAGTAGTTATAGCAAATGATTTTATTGAAACACATATTTGGACGTGTTATATATATTTATCTAACAATCAAATATATATATATATGCTTAACCCCAAATCGAATTTAATATGAATTGAATTCGACGATTGAATCCGAAAATTAGTGAATTTCGATACGATGAATTTTGAAAATTAGTGGATTTCGACAATGAATTTAATTTAAGCAGTGAATTTCAAACACAAAGTGAATTTCGAAATAAATAGTTTTGTCGCTTTATGTATATTCCCTATATATCTTTCAACAAAATGTAAGAATTAAATAATGAATGTTCGATGTCATCACTTACCGGACAAGTGGAAAAGACGCCCTGTTGCCGCTATGCTTAGAACTGAACATGACAGAATAACCAAAACAACGAGAGGAAGAAAAACATATTTTGTCATCAGTCTTGGTTAATGTGTGGAATATGTCAATCCTTATTTTGATGCATTACACAACACTTACTAGATAGGATTTTATACAAGCATTCATTGACTTGGCGGAACCATCCAATGTCGATTGCCGGCCGATCGGCTAGTTTGAAACGTTATAAAAATATATCGTGAGTGTAGTGATTTACAAATAAACTCGTGATTAACGATAGTAACTACGGAATAAAAAAACAATCAATTAAAATAAAATAAATAAACGTTTTATTAAAAATATTCAGAAAGCTAATTAACGTGGTTACAGTACATATCTGTATCGAAATTGATCTAAGAAGAAATAAAATATGCATAAAATAATTAAATAGAATTAATCAAACAGAAGCGAGTGTAAATACTCTTTTCTTAAGACAGATTGTTTCGCTCTCGTGCACATGGTTGTAGCAAATGTCTTCCGAAATTCAACGGCTTCACGTCTCGAGTTTAGCGGCACTTCAAATATTCGATCTCCGTGCAAACTACTAGATGCTCCAACTTTTCTTCGATATGAATCAAGAACACAAGTCGTATGTAATGGAGAACATGAGAGAAATTCCATGTATTAATTCTCATCCATTAGGTTTTTTATATAGTGAAGGGGAGGAGGTTAATTATGTGAGGCCGACCTAATCACGCGTTTTCAAGAAACCGCATTTCAAGATGTGTTTCTTCTGGCCGACTTAACTAGTTTGGCTAATCAAGTTGCCTTAATCTCGCTCTTTTCACACACAATTACTGGAACATTCTAAAAGCACCTTCAATAATATTAATTAAAATCAACTTAGCTTAATTTTTTAACATGAACCAAGCTGCCCTGCGGCGGGGACAACATGCGCATGTGTGACAAACCAATAGCTCACTAAGTCCTCCTTCCTGCAAATAAATACACTTACCCTTTCGGCACATCCATAAGTGTAAACTTGGCCCTTAAATGTGGAGCTCAAGCTTATCATTTCATCTATGTGGGAGAGTTGAGTTGATCCCACTTTCAACTTCTCTTCTACTCATATTTTTCACCAAATTTAGGCATTAAGTATTCATTCACCATTTAACCGAATCAAGTGACTCAAAAGCCAACCATCATCTACTATGTGAATTGTATTTATTGATGTCATACACTCCCGATGAATCACAACATAGAACATTCGAAATTAGCGTTGATGTTGACTATTTGTCACATGAAGAAACCCATTTCATGAGCTATATATCCAACGATTTGCTGGGGTGATTGATAACCTATTTTGTTTTTGAAAGACTGTATAGGATTATGATAAAAAAAAAGAGAGGTTAGGTTAAGGCCATAAACCTGTAAATGGTGTTTTGGTACTCTGTTATGTTTTTAATCTTGTAGAGCCACCTGAATACTTCAGGCCTAGTGGGAACAATTGGATCAACATGGAGAAGAGACAAATGAATAAGAAATAATATCTTTCAAAGCAAAGCTAAGTGGTCTAGGGCTAATCCCCTGAGAAATAGAAAGTTCACCAGGGTAAGGCCCTTAAACTTTCTCAACATTCAGCCTTGCTCGATTCCCTAGAAAGCAGAAAGTTTGCTGAGGGTGATGCCCTGAAACTTGTTAGGAAATCTACGCGTGAACACGGCGGAATTTAAAATGTAATTTCCTTTTAACCAAGACATAGTATTATATTAATATTAGATATATATCAAATGCAATGACTACTACCTTTCATGAAACGGTTACCGTGTAAATAGAATCTTATCGTTGTTACAATATACATACAGTCATATCTCGAGTGTCAATACATTAACGACCGTATCTTCTGGATATCATGCTCTATTCACGAGAGGTAGACATTCCTTATAAGAAGACCCTTTTGGATATTTACTCCTATTCAGAGGATACGCGATTTCCGGACGAGCAACATGAATCCTACGCATGCTTCAGTATCACACTCAATCATTACCGCCTGATCGCCCCATGGCTAGAGGAAACCTCAATAGTGTCAAAGTATGACAATCCACACCATGATGTCATAAAGACTCCGGTCTCAGGATAATTACACAATTGCCACATAGTGCGACACTTAATAAAGTAAGTGGTTCAGTATAACGTACGCATTCTCTAATACACGTTCACGTACAGTCCAAGTGTCTCTACACTTCTATAGACGAGATCTATCTCTATCTTCAATAAGATAGAAGACATCCAATACGTGCTATTCTAATCGTACTATTAATGTCCCATTTAATAGCACACGCGACTAGAGACATTTAAGTATCAAACCTTTTAAAGTGAGTCGAGATCTTATCAACCATAATCACAATTATGATTTCTCTTTCACAGTTTGATACTAGGGACATTATTATATATACAATATCATAATTGGTTCGTTAAACGAACAAATATATAATAACATAAAGTGATTTAATATATGTATAAACATAAAGAAATTGCACAAATGATCCGACCCGGTCGGATCCGGTCCAACCCGATTGGGTTTAGTACACTATTTAAACAATCTCCCACGTGGCCTAAATCCAATCACTCATACACACGAGACCAAGTTAAGACACAAGAATCTCATGCAATACTCGCAACCAACCCTAAGCGTGAACGGATCACTATGTGTGGGGACTCAGACTATCTTCATATCATGCTCCAAATGACCAAGTCAAAAGGAAACACCTAACACACACATGAATCTCTGACGAGACCCTGGTCCTTGCTTCAAGCAATGACTCCACTACTATATCAGCTATATAGAAAATGTGGAAGAACCACACAAGGTTCAGGAATGTGCTTATCTGTAGACTCACAGAATACTTATGTGCACTGAGCAGTGTCCTGCACCTCATCACTATGCGGCTCCTGCATATGTTGAAATGGTTGAATATCTCTTTGTGGTTCTCAAACTACTTTTGAGATCTAAATTTACTCCCACTTTTCTTTTGGAAGAAACACTTCCTCTAAAAGATAGCATGTTTGGAGACAAACACTTTCGCTCCATGGGTTAGTTAATGAAATCTAGAATATTTTCTAAGACATTCCACAAAGTTGCATATGTCACACTAAGCTCCAAGCCTTTCAGACAATGCCTGCTAGCTAAAAGTACGATAACCCAAAATCATCGGTTAAGATGGATTTGAAGTCACCGCCTTCCATATGTGATATAGAATTCATTCAACCATATTTTCAGAACTTGGTTAAGTATATGTTTTGAATAAGGGCACTATCCTAAAACGGTTAAGGGATACTTCGCATGGCTTACATCGCATATTTACTGTATAAAGTGTCATTTCCATTTTAGAAACACAATCTAATCGCATATTTGTTAGGAACATTTTATTATGTTTTGATGATGGCCATACTAGCTGTTATAGCAAACCTGAAATAAGTTAGAATTCTCTATACAAGTCTTTACTTAGAGTCTGACATGTTGTATAAGTTGAGTCAGACAAGTATCGTACTAGTTGGTAGGACGGAAAAGTAAAACAGATATCCGGCAGAGTGAAGCCAGCCAAGTACCAGCAGAGAAGCATGAAGACAGTATGGTCTGACTTATAACCAAAGAAGTCTGTGATGACCTTGGATAAGTCTAAGTTATAACTCAGATGATGAAACATATTGTAAAATATGGTGTACACTTATCTCACCCAAATCAAGGATCAGTGAAGTACAAAAAGTACTTGAAAGAATCAAAGAAAATAATAATGCAGTGAACCGGCAAAGTAAACTGGCTATCGACTGGGTAAAGACAGAGCAGCAAAGAAAGAACCAAACAGCCAAGTCAGAAGAATCACTTAACCATTCAGGGAACGGCCAAGTAAACTTTACTCATTCAGATTTCAAAGTTGAAGATCAAGCATTAAATGCACAATAAATTGAGGATCAATCAAGGATGGATTTTCTGATAAACGTTTGAAGAAAAATCCGATCACTGAAATCAAGGAGAATATAATTAAGGGGGAATCAAGAATAAAATCAAGGATTATTCTCCACATTAAATAGCCAACGGATGGAAATTCAAATCAAGGATTATCAAGGCTATAAATAGAAGGCACTGACAGACAAGAAAAACAACGATTGAATCTGATAAGAAACAAGTAAAAACTCTGCCAATTTGAAAAGCTTCTATCTGTACTTACAAGAAACATCTAGAGATCAACTCAGAAATCAGAGCTCAAATTCCACATCATGCACTGAGATTGCTCACAAGTCTTTGAATCTAATTCACATCAACTGAGGCAATTGAATCGGAGGAATCTGAGAAGGAGTTGCAACCTTTGTGATAGCTGCTGAAAGATTTGTTCTCAATGAGCAGTGATAGAGACTGAGTCACTGAAGCTTTTGAAGCCAGGGAGTGATAGTCTTGCAGCTTGTGAAACTTGTGTAGCCAAGGACAATCGTGCTATTGTATCTGTGAAAACAATAGTGAATTCCACCAATCATCACAGGAGAAGAGTGGATTAAGGGATTACACCACCCTGAACCACTATAAACCTTTGTGTCTATTTACTTTCAGCAATTTAATTTACAGCACTTTATTTCATTGCATACTCTATAGCTGTGATTAAATAATCTACTTTGAACCAACATTTAAAGAAGGACTTATCCGCTGCCCAAAAGCTTTTAAATACAAGAAAAGTTTTTGAAACTCCACTATAGTCATTCACCCCCCACTATAGTTTTACCCTTCTCTGGGACTAGGGCTGTAAATGAGTTGGGCTACTCGTGAGCTACTCATACTTGACTCGCAAAGAGAGATCGACTCGATTCGGTTTTTTCGAGTTCGAGTTCGAGCTCGAGTCGAGCTACTCAAATAACTTTCCGAGCTAGAGTTTTAAAACATATTAATTGAGTAGCTCACGAGCTTAATCAATCTTGATTAAATAATTATTTAATTAATTAAATTTATTATAAAATATTATTTTTCATAATTAAAAAATATTATTCGAGTCGAGTATTAGACGATTCGAGCTCGATCTTGCCATATTTCATTAAAAATTAAATGAATTCTAGGAAAATAATCGAGCTTACGAGCCGAGTTGAGCTATATCGAGTATTTAGCGAGTCGAGTTCGATCTTTCTTTTTTAAAACTCAATCCAGCTCGAGCCGAGTTTCGAGCCCTAATTTTTTTAGTCGAGTCGAGTCGTGCCCTGGAGAGTATCGACTCGGCTCGATTACACCCCTATCTGGGACCAACATTGGTATCGGAGCAGTGTTTCTAGTATCAGAACCTGTTCAGATCTAATTTCTGGTAACAAGAAGATCACATACTTTCAAAGTAGTTTTCAAATTTGTGCTTTCTATATATATATATATATATATATATATATATATATATATATATATATATATATATATATATATATATATATTATTTGTAGTTATGGATTCCTCAAACTTTATGTCAAAGGTACCTGTATTCAATGTCAATAATTTTGATTAATATAAATAAGGATGTTGTCTCATCTTGCAGCAACTCATGAGGAGATGCTGGATGTAATCAATGATGGACCAATCTAGATCACAACTGTGATAACCACAGGAGCAGATCAAGGAAAAGAAACCGATAAACTCAAGAAAGATTGGACCAATGATGACAGGAGAAGAGCAAATCTGGACTTTGTTGCAAAAGATATGATTTTGAAGACATTGTACAGCAACATGTTCATGAGGATCAAAGATTGCAAAACAGCAAAGGAGATGTGGGACAAGTTGGCACTGATCATGAAGGATTAGAAGCAGTTAAAGAGAATAAATTATCTATTGCTAAACAGACATTTGAGAAATTTAAAATGAAGACCGGTGTATCCATTGATCAAATGGATAACAGATTTTCAAGCATCATCATTGAACTGCAACAACTTGGATATACATATCCTCAAAAGGAAGTTTGTCTGAAGATATTGAGAGGCCTACCTGAAAGATGGAAGATCATCACATTAGTCATTAGATGAACAACAAACCTTGCAAACACTGACACTTTGACTCTGAAGTCTCAACTAAAGGCTCATGAATTTGAGTTGAATGGTGAAGAGAGTGCACCAGCTGAGGCACACAAGGCCAGTGCACTGGTTGCACCCCAGCAAAGTAAAACAGCTGACTCAAGCAGCAAAGAGACACAGGAGCTAAAAGAACAGGTAGCTACTACTAATTTAATGCTTTGACAGGTTTAGCAAAAAGAAGCAATTTAGAGGAAGCTCATCATCATACAAGAAGTCCAGCTCAAGCAAAGACATGAAGAAAAAGGATGACGAATACATATGCTTTAACTGCAAGAAGAAAGGTCATTTCAAGGCTGATTTCCTTGAAGAAAAAGACAAAGATGAGGACAAGAAAAAGTACAAGACAACTGAAAAGAGAAAGAGCAAGAAGGCACTCAAAACTGAATCTAGCAGTGAAAAGAATGAAGAATCGTCTGAAAATGATTCTGATGATGATGAAGCTGACAGCTCAGACATTGAAAAGGCACACATATGCCTTATGGCTAAAGATCAAATGAAACTGAGGTAACATCCAGCTCATACTCATCATCTAGTGCATCCACATCTGACACTGCACAATATTCTATTCTTCCTTTAAACTCTGTAAATCTAATTCAAAATATCATGAGCAAATTTGAAGAAATTCAAGCAAATCATGAAATTCTAGAATTAGAATGTGAGAATCTGAGAAAGGAAAATAAAAGATTAAAGAAAGAACTGGATGAAATAAAAGCAGAGCAAACTAGTAAAAAGATTCACTCAACTGATCAACAAGCAGCAGATGATCACTCATCTAATGTTGAAAGACCAGCTGAGAAAATATACATACCAGTTAAGAACTCCACTGTACCACTTAATGCACCAGCTTACAAACCCCCAAAAAGGTTTGGATCCAGATCTAGTCTTGGCTACAACAGTTAGGATGAAATTAGAAACAATGGACAACACAATTCTGATTCAAGTACCAAGCCTGGACCAAAATTCAGAAAAGGACAGACCATAGTTTCAACCACTCATCTTGCACCGGTGAAGTCAAAACCCAGTGTAGTGAAACTGCAGAATAAATCATCAATCCAGCCAAATAAAGGCAAAGGAGTTCATAAAGGTAAGGGAAGACTTTACCCACTGAGGATGATTGGAATATCACACCCCCAAAATACAAGAAGAAACCATTTCATGCCATGCATCATGTGTTTAAGAAAATCCAACCAATGCATAATCTTGGACACAAGAAGCAGCATGGAAATAAGTTTCCTTCTATATATTGGAGAGTGAAAAGGATGCAAATTCACCAAAAAGTAGAGAAAAGTATCAGAATACCTTTAGTATAAATATTAGAAGCTTTTTTGCCATGCCTTATACATATGAAGTTGATGACTTTAATTATCCAAAAAGAAGATCCTTTGGATACACACTAGGAGTAGGAGGCATGACTACTAACAGTATAGACCCAAACAGTGTTGGGTAACTAAACATAATTAATTTGTTTTGTAGGATGTCTAGTACATAGACAGTGGATGTTCCAGACACATGACAGGGAACAAGGGATGGCTCACTGACTTTAAACCTTTTGATGGACCCAAAGTTACTTTTGAAGGCAAAGAAAACCCTGGTAAAATTAAGGGGGAAGGCATAATGCTCAAAAACAGTTTGAAGATTCAAAATGTGGCTTATGTTAAAGGACTGAATTTCAATCTACTAAGCATTAGTCAATTCTGTGACAAAGGCTACAATGTGCACTTCAACAAGAAAGGGTGCAAAGTGATTCACAGCCAAACCAACACAGTTGTACTTGCAGGAAGAAGAGAAGATAACATGTATATAGTAGATTGGAAGACAACTAAATCAGAAACATATTTTTTGCAATCAACCAGCTGGATTTGGCATAGGAGATTGAATCATCTCAACTTCAAAACCATCAAAACGCTGTCTAAGAACAATTTAGTTGAAGGCCTACCAGAGATCACATTCAAAAAGGAAAGTCTCTGTGATGCATGTCAAAAAGGGAATCAAATCAAAAGCTCCTTTAAATCAAAGCCCGACCAATCAACAACAAGAATTTTACATCTGTTACCTATGGATCCTTTTGGACCAGTCACACCAGTCAGTGTAATTGGAAAGAAATATACTCTAGTAGTGGTGGATGACTTTTCCAAATTCACCTGGACCATTTCATGAACAAGAAAAGAGAGACACTCAAAAAGTTGCCAAATTTGCTAAGAATAATTCAAAATGAGAAGGAACTGAAGATCATAAAGATCAGATCAGATAGAGGCACAGAGTTTCTAAATGAAATTATCAGAACCTACTATGAAGAAAATGGAGAAATGCACCAACTATAAGCAGTAGGGACTTCGCAACAGAATAGTGTAACAGAAAGAAGAAACAGGACACTCAAAGAAGCAGTCAGAACAATGATTGCAGAAGCATGCCTGCCAAAGAGATTTTGGGCTGAAGCAGCAAATACAGCATGCTATACTCAAAATAGATCAATCATCAACAAACATCATGGAAAAACTCCATATGAAATATGGAACGGAAGAAGACCTAACATTTCACATTTGCATATGTTTGGATCTAAATGTTTTGTTTTAAACAGGAATCAGTTACATACTTTTGATGAAAAAGCTGATGAAACAATCTTTATGGGATACTCAGACACCAGCAAAGCCTTCAGAGTACTCAACAAAAGAACCTTGGTGATTGAAGAATCAATTCATGTAGTCTTTGATAAGTCAAACACAAATGGTGAAAGCTTTCAAGAACTTGAAGAAGAAGCAGGACAAAGACAATTCTATATGAATACAACAGTACCAGCTGCCATTCTGAATCACAATTTTGGAAATCAAGATGAGCCACCAGTCAATACAACAGAAGAGGCACAAGCATAAGAACATGAAGCTGATACACAAACTGAAGTTGTGGAAGCACCAAGTCAAGAACAACTTCAACCTAACCACAACTGACTAAGAGACCATCCTGAAGATCAAGTCATTAGAGACATTCACACAGGAGTCAGAACCAGAAGACAACTGGAGAATATGCTAACATGCTTTTATCACAAGTAGAACCCAAAACAATAGATGATGCAATCCAAGATGCTGATTGGATTACAGCTATGCAAGAAGAACTAAATGAAATTTGAAAGAAATGAGGCCTGGGAACTTGTTGATAGACCAGACATAGCAAACATCATTGGAACAAAATGGGTATTCAGAAACAAGATGGATGAACAAGGAACAGTTGTCAGAAACAAAGCAAGTCTAGATGCTATAGGCTACTAGCAGAAGGAATAGATTATGATGAGACCTTTGCCCCAGTAGCAAGATTGGAAGCAATCAGACTCTTTCTAGCTTTTACAGCCCACAAAGACTTCAAAGTTTACCAAATGGATGTCATGAGTGCATTTATGAATGGACTTTTGGAAAAAGAAGTATATGTGGAAAAACCTCCTGGTTTTCAACTCAAATGGAAAGAAGATAAAGTATACAAGCTCAATAAGGCACTCTATGGACTCAAAAAGGCAGCCAGAGCCTGGTATGAGACACTATCACAACTCTTAACCAACAATTGATTTAACAAAGGAACTATTGATAAGACTCTCTTCAAGCTAGAGGAAGGATCAAGCACCTTGTTAGTCCAAATTTATGTTGATGACATTATCTTTGGATCATAAGATGAGAAGCTATGTGAGAAATTTGCAAAATTAATGAAAAGCAAATTCCAGATGAGCATGATGGGAGAACTAAATTACTTTGTTGGTCTACAAGTAAAGCAAATGAAATATGGCATCTTCATTAATCAATCCAAGTACACAAAATATTCGATACACAAGTATGGCATGAACACAAGTGGCACATCAGATACACCAATGTGTGCAAGAGTTATTCTTGGAAAAGTTTAAAGTGGAAAGGATGTTGATCAAGAGCTTTATAGAGGAATCATTGGATCCCTACTCTATCTAACTGCAAGCAGACCTGACATAGCTTTTGCAGTAGGAGTATGTGCAAGATTTCAAGCTCAACCAAAGGAATCACACCTTCTAGCAGACAAAAGAATAATCAAATACCTGAAGAACACCATCAATGTTGGAATTTGGTATCCAAAAGACGGAGGATTTAAGCTAATATCATATTCAGACTCTGACTATGCTGGATGCAAGATAGATAGAAAAAGCACTTCTGGAACCTGTCAAATGCTAGGCAGCAGACTAGTATCATGGTTTAGCAAAAAGCAAAACTCCATATCTACATCAACAGCTGAAACAGAATATATAGCAGCAGGCAGTTGTTGTGCACAAGTACTATGGATCAGACAACAGCCAAGGGATTATGGAATGGAGGAGAAGACAATTCCAATTATGTGTGACAACACAAGTGCAATATCTATTACTGAAAATCCAGTATTACACTCAAAAACAAAACACATTGATGTGAGACATCACTTTATCAGAGATCATGTTGAAAAAGGGGATGTAATTCTAAGATACATACCCACTGAAGATCAATTGGCTGACATCATCACAAAATCACTTAGTCATGAATGATTCATCAAGTTGAGAACTGAGTTGGGAATGATAGAAATTGCCTAAGTACTAAGGAGCAGCTAACTGGAGTAATCAGCTAAGTAACTTCACCAGCTGACTGAACCTTAGCCTTTTGGGTGAGCTCATTTGGCAGGTAAGGCACTGGTACTCAGCGAAGTCAACTACACTGATTGTTAGGAACAGTTATATACAGCAACTCAGTGAAAAATTCACTACACCGGCCTAGTGACCAGCCAAGTCACTCCACCAAATATATATATATATATATATATATATATATATATATATATATATATATATATATATATATATATATATATATATATATTGGAGTCAACAATGAAATAAAGTGTGAACTAAATCAGTTTTATACACGTGGAAAATCAAGGAGTTGTGGAAGATTACACACGTGGAGATCAATTCATAATCGTGGAGGTAACTATATTATTTTCTATTACAAACGCCTCGATATCCGGGATTTATCATTACTTGCCTCAATCTACTCTCCCACTTCACTCAAATACCGTGATTTACATACACAAAATCACGCATTTACGTCACAAATCCTTCCATACTCAACCACGTTAACACTACCAAAAATCATCCTATATAAACCACACTTAGAGGTTTTTTAGAAATCTTTACGCTCCTTTGCAAATCATAAACCCCAATTTTCTTTCTCTCTGAAAAATCAAAGCTTCCTTTTCAAAATCTCAATCCCATCCAACAATGGCCTCACCCTCTTCAATTTATGCCACAGAACAATACTTTGAAAAATCAATCATCACTAGATCATTTTTCAGGCCTGAACACTATCTCTCCTTCTGTGACAATGATGCACAAGCCAGATGGATAGTTGATGGATGTACTAATCTGGGGTTAATGACCTTCCTAAACCCCCCAATCACTGGGATATGCTATGAGAACCTGATTGCATTTTGGAAAAATGCAATGTTTGTGCCCAGCACAAAGAAAAGCGATCCAGATTGCATTAGGAGTACAATATTTGGTAAAGAAGTGGTTATCACACCTGGTCTTCTCAACCGATTTCTCAATCTTCACAACATTGGTCCGGTTGATGTAATAAACATACAGATCAACATCAACACATTCTGGAATGAAATAGCCAAGAATCCTAGAAAGAACAGCAAGACATACAACCTTCCCAAATCAGCACTCAAACGTTCTTTTGCTGAGTTTGCACCAGTAATCACCAAAAACATTGAAGGAAGAAAAGGGTTGATGGAGAACCTGACTGAGCTACGGGTCAAGTTAATGGTGATTTTCTATCAAGGTATTCCTTTTAACTGGTCACAGTTTGTTTTCAATAGGTTGAAAGTCCAAATCCAGAAGGAAATTGATCTAGCAATCATGGCACCAAGCAAGAGTTTTCAGAAGAAAGGTGACTTCTGGGAAAGGAAAACTTATGGGTTCCCCCTTCAACACCTGTTTGATAAATTGAAGGTGAAACCCATCAATCTGCATCCCCCACACAAGGCCAAGGTAATGTTCGCTTATGTTAAAGCATCCCAGAAACCCAAACCCACTCCCGGACGTAAAGAAAAGAGCCTGAAAGCAGCATATCAGGAGTGGGGAGAAGAACCAGATCTCAAAAGGCACGGGATGGTACCCCTTTGACCAAAACCAGCAACCAGGATAATCATGGTGATTAGTAATGATACAGCAACTGAGGAAGAGAAACAAGAACAAGTCACATATCTGGAAGAGGGTGAAGAAGGATATCGTCTTACTTCATCTGATGAAGAAGAGATTGAAGGTGAAGAAGATGCTACTAAATGTGAGGTGGACAAAGGTGAAGAAGAGCCACAGGAAGGAGATCATCTTCAAGATGATCAAGAAAAGATGGGTCTTTCTGATGATGACCTAACCCTTCGAGAGGTGATTTTCAAGAGCCTCAGCAAAGTTGACAAACAACTGAGTGAGCCAGCTGATAAAACTCACTTTGCTGAACTTGTCAACACCTCCAGCATTGATCAAGGGGGAACCACAACAGAGAAAGTTTGGACTCCGGCAGATGGAGAGGAGAATCAGCTCTCTCAGGGTCAGGGAATAGCAAGCACCTCCTAGCAACCTCCCTCTTATCCTGAGATTGCTGATGAAGAGAAAAAAGAAGAAAAAGAAGAGGAAGAGAATGAGGAAGGTGAAGATAATGAGGATGATGCCTCAGCACCAGCAGAAGTTGATCCAGATAGAATCTTCAATCTGGACATTCAACCCCTCATAGTGGACATAGAGAGGCAATACCAAAGCAGGAAAAGCCTGAAACTTGACTTAAGGAGTGATGCAACCTCCTTAAACCACAAAATTGAGGCCCTCATCAGCCACATTAAGGTTCAAGATAAGGTAATGGAGAAGCAGGGCAACTTACTTTTCAACCTATAGCATCTCATCCTCTATCATGTCCAGACCAACCTTGAGTTTCTTGGTGACAAAATTGATGACAATCTCAAACCATTGGTGGATACCTTGAATGCTCACACACAGCAACACCACCATCTGGATGAGGTTATGGACTACTCTGGCCAACAACTCAACACCCTCATAAATGTCACTGAAGCAAATAACAAAATTCTGGAGAATAGGTATGGTCCTCTCCCAGAGTCTGAGGCAGCAAACAACATTCTTGAAGCAAGGTTTTGTGCTGCCAATAAGGGAGGAGGAAGCTCAAAGAGTGAAAGATCCAGTGGAAAGAAGGAAAGCCCAACAGACAAGGGCAAGGGCATCAAAGGCAAGGGCATCAGTTTGAAGAAAAGAAGAAGTATCCATTTTTGTTTTATCTTATTAAATTAATTCTATGCCTTTGATTTTATTAAAAGGATGCAATATCTTATTGCCCTTGAATGGATGAATAAAATTTCTGAGTTTTATTCTGTTGATTATTGTGAAAATTATGCATGCTTATGTTCAGGCTTATAAGGGTTTTGGCATCATCAAAAAGGAGGAAATTGTTAGGAACATTTTATTATGTTTTGATGAAAGCCATACTAGCTGTTATAGCAAGCCTGAAATAAGTTAGAATTCTCTGTATAAGTCTTCACTTAGAGTCTGACATGTTGTATAAGTTGAGTCAGACAAGTATTGTACTAGTTGGTAGGACGGCAAAGTAAAACAGATATCCGGCAGAGTGAAGCCAGCCAAGTACCAGTAGAGAAGCATGAAGACAGTATGGTCTGACTTATAACCAATGAAGTCTGTGATGACCTTGGATAAGTCTAAGTTATAATTCAGATGATGAAACACATTGTCAAATATGGTGTACGATGATCTCACCCAAATCAAGGATCGGTGAAGTATAAAAAGTACTTGAAAGAATGAAAGAAAATAACAATGCAGTGAACCGGCAAAGTAAACTGGCTTTCGGCTGAGTAAAGACAGAGCAGTGAAGGAAGAACCAAACAGCCAAGTCAGAAAAATCACTTAACCGTTCAGGGAATGGCCAAATTTCAAAAGATGAAGATCAAGAATTAAATGCACAATCAATTGAGGATCAATCAAGGACGGATTTTCTGATAAACGTTTGAAGAAAAATCCGATCACTAAAATCAAGGAGAATATAATTAAGGGGGAATCAAGAATAAAATGAAGGATTATTCTCCACATTAAATAGCTAGCGGACGGAAATTCAAATCAAGGATTATCAAGGCTATAAATAGAAGGCATTGACAGACAAGAAAAACAACGATTGAATCTGATAAGAAACAAGCAAAAACTCTGTCAATTTGAAAATATTCTATCCGTACTTACAAGAAACATCTAGAGATCAACTCAGAAATCAGAGCTCAAATTCCACATCAGGCACTGAGATTGATCACAAATCTGTGAATCCAATTCACATCAACTGAGGCAATTGAATCAGAGGAATCTGAGAAGGAGTTGCAACCTTTGTGATAGCTGCTGAAAGATTTGTTCTCAATGAGCAGTGATAGAGACTGAGGCACATGGTTTAGACATCATCAGAATGGCATTTGATCACACATTTCCCTTCAATAGAGACTATGTCCAGAACAACCACATAATATTAAGGATAATAGTCATACAAATATTTGGTTGAGAATTTATCACCTATATCGACTATATAGTGACAGTAATCTAGATTCGATGACTATCCAACTTTATCAGAATGACATTCGTTCCTTACAATTGAATTTGTCTACTAAATCCTAACATATAACTGAAACCGTGTTCTTCATAAGAACCGGAACACAATAACATTTATTTAGTTCATTTATTAGTTTACCAGATTCAGAATACCATATGGTCAAATGTCGCAACGTTTGCTTCACTTTCCGTATCTTAGTTTATTTTTTTGTATTCAATCATACTCGTAAGATATCATATACTCCCTCTGTCCCGTAATATAAGTCTTTTTAGCTTTTTAGTGATGTCCCAAAATATAAGTCTTCTCACAAAACAATACGATATTAAATGCATTTTTTATTTTCCACAGTAAACAATGTAATATTATTAGCCAGTTTCAGAAAACAATACATTATTTTGCTCTGAAATATTAAAAAGTAACTCATTTATTATGCTTTCTTAAACTGTGTGAAATGACCAAAATGCCTTATATTATGGGATGGAGGGAGTATCTAATAGTAGACTTGAGCTTAGATAGATATATATCAACCTACTTGTGTAGAATAGAGACTTCGATAAGTTCTCTTATTTAAGCACATGCCCTAACCTTCCTTTTAATCTTTTAAGCACTTGCGAATATTTCTTAACTAGGTCTTTGCAAGACTTAAGAAAAATCACGAGAGCTATGTCTTTAACTTTCTTTCATAAAGAAAATCCAAAGTTTATTACATATTATTTAACCTTTTGAATCATATTAAAAACATGAACTATTTAATTAACCTTCAAACAATGATTAAATAATTAAGTCAATACTTAAATCTTACAATGTTCGGCCTCTACCATTGATCCATACGAACAACTCGTCAGAATCCACCATTGGATTGCTATTAGAAAAACTCGGTTGCTAGGACATTTTTTCTCTCTCTCAAAACTCTCTATCGGATGCTCTCTTTTCTCACTAAAATATTGCAATCATATTGTGTTGTAAAAGAGTTGGCACAACTCCCCTTTATAGGGAGATGGACGCCATATGCAATCCCAATTTGATTGGGAAAAACTTCCTAATTGATAGAGGAGAAAGAAACTTTTTTCAAAAAAATAAGGAAAACATATTTGATTGATTTATCTTATTTAATACTCAATATTTTGTATTAAATATTTTCCAATATATATTTATATATATATATATATATATATATATATATATATATATATATATATATATATATCTCAATTACACATATATATATATATATATATATATATATATATAAATCATATATATATATATATATCTTAGACATGTGAATATATACATATCACATACATATATAACACACGCCTACATATATATTTATACATATACATTGATATCTTATATTAATATAATAATATGAATAATTAATTTGCAAAATCAATGTGTATCTTATACACCTATATATTTCGACCCATATGTATAATATATACATATTAATTAATCAACATAATTAATATCTTGTATTTATTTTATTCAAAATAAATAAATACCAGCATATTAATTTACCACTATAACACTTTATAGTCGAGATAAACTTTCCTTATTTGGTTATCACTATAACCGCATTTTAATCCAGCTAGATGTTCTTATGTGTGTGACCCGATAGGTTTCCGAATATTTTGGCCGTAGACATAAAGTGAATTTACTAAAATACCTTCATACCTAACGATCACGAAATAGCGTCTAGCAACACATCATGACCCCCAATCATCGGAAGAGACAAATGCTATGACTACTACATTTCATGTGAAACAGTTACCATGTAAATAAAATCCTATCGTTGTTACAATATCCACTGTCGTATCTCGAGTGTCAATACATTAACAATCATATCTTATAATCTGCATATCATGCTCTCTCGAAGTAACTCATTTACTCCCACTTTGAAAAGATTCACGAGAGATAGACATTCCTTATAAGAAGGCCATTTCAGATATTTCATAGTAATAGGATAGGCGATTTCCGGACGAGCAACATGAATCCTACGCATGCTTCAGTATCACACCCAATCACTACTGCATGATCGCCTCATGGCTAAAGGGAAATCTCAATAGTATCAAAGTATGACAATTCACACCGTGATGTCATAAAGACTCTGGTCTCAGGATAATATAGAATCTCCACATAGTGCGACACTTAATAAAATAAGCGGGTTAGTCTAACGTACGCATTCTCTAATACACGTCCACGTACAGTCCAAGTGTCTCTACACTTCGATAGACGAGATCTATCCCTATCTTCAATAAGATAGAAGACGTCCAATACGTTTGAGTCTAATCGTACTATTAATGTCCCATTTAATAGCACATGCGACTAGAGAAATTTAGGTATCAAACCTTTTAAAGTGAGTCGAGATCTCATCAACCATAATCACTATTATGATTTCCCTTTCACATTTTTATGCTAGGGACGTTATTATATATAGAATATCATAATTGGTTCATTAAACGAACAAATATATAATAACATAAAGACATTTAATATAAGTGTAAACATAAAGAAATAGTAAAAGTGATCCGACCCGGTCGGATCCGGTCCAACCCGATTGGGTTTAGGACACTATTTCATCAAAACTTTCATGCCATACAGCGGGTTTTGAATTCAGTCAAAGCAAAAAGGTTTATAGCTCAAAGCAAATATCAGGTTGAATACTAATTCTTATATCCATTGGTGGATTAAAGCAAAACTCTAGGTCATTAAAAGCCTATGAAATATGTTGACTTGACTAAAATATTGATGGTCTTTCGTAGGCCAGAGAATCAATATTGGTAAAAAAGTGAACGTTGGTGTTTAGAAAGGTGAAACTGCAACATTTGTAAACAACATGGGTGTGTTATCTAATGTCAGGAACTGATGAGCCAGGCTTCTCTGAATTCGATAAGTATACTATATTCTTATAATTTGATTCGGTCGAATTCATGAGAACAAGTTGTTGGCAGTATCCCATTCATCTTATTGTTTAAGATGATAAGGACTTTTCAAATTCAAGATTTAACAAGAGGTTTCCTACCAACCCCTCATGCAATAGTTCTCTTAATCTTCGGAGTAGAGAAAATAGGGTAGATTATCTAATGGATAGAGAATGTTAGATTATTAAAGTCAAATTTAGTCGAATCTTTGATTCGAGCATTGATAGCAGTATAGTGCATGCTCAGGTATATTTAGAGAATGAGGAATTATATGCTTGTATGTTTGGGTGCAAACCTAGATATTGTTGACTACATCGATTTTGTCTCTCAGTCGGGTTATAGATGATCCGTAAGTCAATCCGGTCTTAGTGTTTACTCATTGTTATAGAGCGACAGTCTGAAGAAATCCAACATTGCCGATTCGACTTTATGTAGTCGAATACATAGCAACTTATGGAGCATCTAGAGAGGCGGCACGGTTTAAAAACTTCCTAGACGATCTGGAAGTAATTCCAGATCTTGATAAGCCTTATGCAAAGTATCTTCTCAATCACATAAGTTTAAAAGCATATTGAAAAAGTACCACATGATCAGACAGATCATGCAGAGAGGCGACATCCCGAACCTAAAGATCGCCTCGAGACGACAACCTAGCTGATCAGAATGCCAAGTCGCATGGCATTTAATGTCACTGATAAGATCTTGGAAGGTATGGGATTTAGAGATATGTCTCATCTGCTTTAGATCAAGTGGGCGAATATTGTGAATATAATAAGGGTGTGCTCTAAAAACAATTATTGCTTGTCCTTACGTGAAAGTGGGAGATTGTTGGATGTTGTTCCCGAATGACAATTTTGCAATTATTTTATAATTAATAAGTGAACATTATTCATCATCTTATTATTTGCTTCATGCATGCTCATAAGAAATACCCCGCTAAATCCCTAAGTTGTATCATATGTATCCATATAACTTAGTGTGTGTCACACCCGAGGATTAATTTTATGGTGATACACTTAAATTGTTATTCCATGGTGAACCTATCAAAGTATGTGGTGTACTAATTAAATCACTATTAATGCGCCCAGAACACTTTATGGCGTGACCCTCTTATCCGGACTGTCGATATTGGTTATTTAAGTAGGGCATTTATATATGATGTAGTCAGATAGGGCTGGACCAATTAAATCTATATTTATTATATAATTCTATGATTGAGAAATCTTATTAAATCACAAGATTATAATGGATTAACCTTAATCCTGAAGTGATTGTAGACTCATGTTTGTTTCAAGATAGGGTTTGATATGTTCTTTAAGGATTGCTACGAGGCGTGGTCCGAATCACTTTCACGTTGGAACTATTGGGTATGAGTAGCCGGGAATGTGTTTCACAAATACGCAATACATTCCTTCCTGTGGAAAGTATAAAGACAATCCCCGTATTTGTTAATCCTAGAAACTGATCGATCCGCGATGTTCGTATTGGTTATGATTGATCACTAGTGGGTTAATGGCAAATAAGGATAAGATGTAATAAAGAAAGTTTACGAAAAAATTTCTGCTTCATTACTGATAGTCTATGGTGACTTAGTCTGTATGTAATTATTATATAAGTGGACATTTATTGACTCGATATATTGAGAATAAGTTATATCTATAATTGATAGAGTTCAGTTTTAGATTTATGGTGGTGTAGTTCGGTTTGATAAGTTGAACATAAATTTTCTATTAGATTAATGTATTATTCAATTTATTAGAGCTATTGGTTATAGGTCCATGGTTCATGTGTTGGCTCTTAGTACGCGAGCAATTTCTTGTATTGTGGAACCTCGAGAAAAATTAAATAATTGGTCTTTTTAATGAATATGAGAAATATTATTTATTCGGTAAATAATATGTAAAATAAAAAAGACATTTTCTATTATTTCATGGCACATTAATGGCGCCACATGTGAGTTAGTTTTTGAAAAGAATTTTCTGTTAATTATGTCATATGTGTAATTAATTATTTATTTGTTAAATAAATAATGGTTAAATTAGAGATTGATTTTCTTATTTAATTAAGATTATCTCTTCCTTAAAAGAAAAGATAATTGTCTTGTGAAAGAGATAAATATCTATCACTTGTTATTTTCCTGTATAAATAGGGTTTCTCCCAAGACAACTGAAAGAAATTAGGGTCGCCATTTTTTACAGCAAAAGAGGAGAACAATTAGTTTCTTGTCTTAGCCATTGGGAAGAAGAAAAACTAAGGTTTTTCTTCAAGGCATATTCGAGGAGGTTCGAATGTGGGATCAACGTCCACCAGTCGCCGCTTGGAGATACAATTCAGAAGATCACGACATTTCGATTCGGTTGGGTAAATCTTCAAACTTTCTTGTAGATTAGATTAATTAATTATATGAATCAAATCGTGGTAAAATCAAAAATGAATTTAATTCGTAGTTTCCGCGGCATACGATCAAGTGTCTCGATTGGTTCTGTGAATCTGATCTGATCCACATGTTTCTGAAAACAGAAAAAACCCTAGCCTCGGTTAAATCTTTCACGCCGCGGCTGGGCCCAAAAAATTTCCGGATCGGGTTTTTTCCGCTTTTCAAATCCTGATTCGGTTACTGCATTTCCAGCTATAAGATGCCTCTGGACTTAACTATCTAAACCTATCATATTTTCTATTATAGAGCATAGTCTGATTAAGCTATAAAATATTAGACTTCTATATAAATCTTGTATAATTTAGACTACTTCTTATCATGCTTCTATAACAGCTAGTTTGACAATCATCAAAGCCAAGAATTCCTAAAACTTACTAACTTGACTTAAGGGCTTGGTGAAATACGAGTAATATAACTAGTTATACATCCACCGTGGATCTAGGTCATGGTAACCCTCTCAGTACATCGTCTTGGGATTATCATGGGTAATACAACTAGTCATACATCTGACATAGTCCTATGCTCAGTACCATTAAACTCCGCTTAGTACATTGAAATGTAACTAACTATAAACAAGTAAGAGCACCATAGAGCACATAAATCTCATGTTAAAGCCTACATCTAATATACGAGAACACAATAGACCATATGAACATCGAATACCATCCTTTCTCCTCTATCCATATGAAAATAGAACCACAAAACTATTCATGAATCAAAATAATTTTCTGCAAATACTGTTGATGTCACATAACGACCAGAAGGACAATCGGGGTATTTCCCAATATGCTTAACCGGGAGAAGTGATTAGTTCAGCGTTCCATGCAATGCCCATAATCTCTTTCTCAACCAAAACTATATTGCAATTCCCCTTAAAACACATAACATGTCCAATTTTGTGCAATTTACATGAAAACAGTATTGAAACATAATAAAACATAATCAGTAAAACGAATATGGAATCCTTTTTGATTCGGGAGTGCATTGGGGAGCACCAATAGGTCATCTGGACAATTGTTATACCAAAATTGATCCATATGCAAAATGAATGGAGTTATACGCGAAACGGGAGAATTGCTCTTTCGCTAAAAAGGAAGTTCTCGGGCATCGTAATTGTTTTGGGAATATTTATATGGACGACCAGAGGATAAGTGCCACAGTTGAATGGCAAGCTCCTGCCAACCAAAAGCAAGAGCAAGAGGATTTAATGCTTTAAAGAGGGGCTTGTCATTGTACAAAGTCAGAGCAAAAGATGGGTCAGATGGATCGATGTATTGATAAACCTTTTATGGTAAAGAGAGAGGAATTAAAGTTTGTCACGACACCGGGGCCCGCTATGACAAGAGCGAGAGAAACCTCTTCCATCTCTTTTGAGGTTTCAACGGATAGTTTGTTGCTTGAAAGAAGAACCTTATTACCTTTTTGACGAGATGAATCCAAACATTGAACGAACAATGATTAACCTTCAAAACCATACGAACCCGTGAACAACTGAAAACCCTAACATCAAAGGCCAAGAACCTTAACCTAACATAACCAAACTGTGAAGTAAACGATGAATTACGATGATTACCTCTAAAAGAAGAATCAAGCCTCAAAACTGCTGCAGAATCTGGAACTACTTCACAATAGAGACTCAGAACTGCAAAAATGAGCCAGAAATCCCGAACTTGGTGTGCTTACCCGATAGAACTACTCCGTTTAGCGTTCGGGGAAACAAAAACGCAAAATTATGTATTCTAGGATGTCTGGAAGCCTTTTTATAGGATCTTGACAGCCCTAGGTCGGCTTATAATGATTTAAGGGAAAAGAAATCTCGAAAAGAGAGGAAAAGGAAAAACACATTTCGAATGGACAAAAATACCCTTACAAATATGTGAGGGGTTTTACATACTTCAACGTGAATAGTGAATATGTAAACTAGAAATGAAGTATTCAAAACTATATAATAGGGGTTTTTTTTTCCAGGTACGAAAGGTTACACACTCCCTACTTATGCCTTTGTCGGGGCTCGAACTCGGTCTCCAGGTCAAGGTTTAGTCTAACTAACCACTAGACCGATGTAGTGAGCGGTCGAATTCTTTTAATAAAACTACATGATTTTTCTCGTAAATAGGGTTGTGGACAAAATTTGAAAAAACGTTGAACACGTTAGTTGTGATTATTGAGAATTGATCCTACTTTGGCCGGTTACAACTCTAATTTCAAATAATAACAATCTACTGCTTCTGGAAAATGGACATTTTACAATAAAACAGCATAATGTTTAGCGTTGAATAGACAAGCTTTAATAAGACCGAAAACATGTTATAAAAAACCCACCAATAATATTGAATATTTGACTTCCTGTGTGGACGTTAACTCTTATGTAATGTCATGTAATGCCCATCAAATTTTAACAAGATATACTAACTCTGTCACAAAATATAAGTCATTTTAGAGTTTTCATATTGATTAAGAAATATAATTAATGTATGGCTAAAATGTTTAATAAATACTTTAACTATCATAAGTTCAATAATTGTAGAGTAAATAAAAATAATTGATTTGATATAAATTAAGGGTAAGATAAGTAAAAATGTTTCTAAATTCTATTTTGGTACTATGAATAACTTATACTATAGAAATAAAATAAAAAAAACTAGGATGACTTATATTTTAAAACGTAAGTAGTATTATTAAAAATTGAAGTTTTCTTTCAAACAAATTATTGAAGTGTTTCTATTAGTATTAATTTTCTACTTCAAAAAGCATATTTTTATTAATTGTATTTTTGAAGTACACCACAAAACATGATAATAAGTCAGCATTTTAAAAAAAAACATTGAGTGTCGGCTTTATATTACCGTCGAATTTAATGTTTATTTTCCAAACTTAGTCAAAGATTTATTTATTGTATTTCAATCCCAAAACAAACATTTATTATTTGTAAAAACACAACATATTAATTAATTTCTTAATATGCGTGAGAAGCTAAAAGAGATGACTTTTTTTTTTTAGTATTATTTTAACACCTAAACATCAAAGAAAATGAAAATGATAATTCCGAGGACAAAATTTTCAAACTCAAAGAAATACAAGTATCAAATGTAACACTATCTAATCGGTTGCGAGATTTTTTTTTTTTTTTTTAATTTTCTTACAAAGGAACCTTTATTATTATCAAAATCTTACGGGCACAAAGTATAATACAAAAAGCCAATAAAGACTGCAACATTCTCACTCAACATATTCAAACTACCAACAAAGACTACAAGTGAAAGCAACGATTTTGCGTTTTAGCTCAGAGTGGTCGTTAAAATACCATCTTTTCATATTTGAACAATGAATGATGAAATTTACGAATATTATTAAGAAATTCGGTAAGTTAATTATTCTGATTCATTTTGACATTAATAAAGATTTAGTAAACTATAAAAATGTAATATATAAAACTGTATAATAGATTGTTTGTTAAAAGTATTTAATGCGAGTGCTTATCAAACTACATGAGGTTTTTTTTCCTCTAAAAATGGGTTTTTGATAACTTACAAAATTTATAATAACGTTGAACAAGATAATTGTGATTATCGAGAATTGATCCGACTTTAGCCGGTTACAACTCTAGTTTTTCATATAATAACAATCTACTACTTATTGAAAACGGACATTTACATAGTTTTTAGGGTTGAATAGACAAGAAGAAGTTGGCTTATATCAATACAACTGAAAATAAGTTAAAAAAACACCCACCAATATTATTGTTAAATATGAAATTTATAGATTTAACCATGACCGTACAAATATACAATCAAAGGGGGAGGGGGGTTGTCATGAAGGAATGATCCAACAGAGCATTTCCCATACATATTAGGTTAGGCAGATAGTTAGGTCCTTAGATGCATTAAACCCTTGAGGTGAAATGCAGCCAACAACCTTCACCATTTACTGCACTCAAACTAATGTAAAAGATCTCTCCTAGGGTCATGTGTATTGAATATGTATGATGGAATCCATAGTAGATAGAATCATATATAGCAAGTATACATAGAACATCCCTAGTAGTTGCATAAAGGGTGCGGTCATGTAGGCCACGCAGGGTTAAAATAACTCCGGAATGAAGAAACAAACCAAGGAACCCCTATAGAGACCAGAATGCATAGACCAAAAAGTGCAGACACCAGCAAGAAAATGAGTTGTATCTAACACAAAAAGCAAAACAAACAAACTATCACATAAGGTCAAATCCCCAACAGGCCCGGGGGCCGGGTTATGGCCAAGATTGTTTCATATAAGTGCGTATAGAAATGAAAGAATCTATAAAGAACGGACAATGATGTTTCACGAAAATATGATCTTTGATCGAACCTTCAAGGTAAGAGATAGGGTCCTTGTCTACAAGTATCGCCTATGTCTTTTTCTGGGTAAGCTGAGATCCCGTTGGTTTGGTCCTTATTTCGTGAGTAGAGTTTTTCTCTCTGGTGCTATAGAGGTATTTCAGTTCGGTTCCAATACGACCCTGGTAGTTAATATCCATCACCTGAAGCCCCGCTATAACCTATTGCATGAAGTCTTTATGCTGGATGATCCGGTTTACTATTGACGAATTGTCGTCGGAAGTACAGTCGAGCTAGAAACTATCACTACAAAAAAAAGGTTTTTTTGTGACAAATCTTAGGTGACAAAGAGGAGTTTTGTCACATAAAAGATGCTTCTAGTGACAATGTTTTATTTTGTCATGAAAATGTGTACTAACTAGTGACAAAAAAAAGATATTGTTACGAAAACATGATGTGTTGTCACAAAAGAGAGGGTTTTACTTTGGGTGATGTCTGACCAACTTTGTTATAGGGCTTTAGTGACAACATATTCTTTTTATGAAATCCATAATAATTTACACAATAAGCATTTTGTCACGATTAGAGGTATAAATGAGCTAAATGGGTTCGTGATCGGTTTGAGTTCGGTTCGAGATCGAATATTTTTTATAGTTATGTTAAGTTCATGTAAGTTAGTTCTAACTCACATTGGTAAAATTTAAACTTCGATGAGACTCGATGAGTTAAATACTCGATTCGGATCGTTTACACCGACTCAACTCGAATAAGTTAAATGAAGAAAATCAATTGTTAGAAATAAATCCTGGATCAATAATAAAAATCGTGTACTCCTAAAAATAGAAAATAAATCCCGTAATATATTTTAACGGAGACAACCGTGAGGCGTTATTCTATTCTTTTCCCACCTCTCTCTCTCTCGGTCGTAAACCTAGTTTCAGCCCCTAATCTCGCCAACAACGAGGATGAATCAAGTTCGGTAGTGTTTGTGAATGCGTATTTACCTAGATTCCAAGTCGCAGAGAAGAGTTTGGATGGTGATTCAAGTTCTCCATTTAGATTGTGTCCGGTCGACGGAGATCAATGGCGGCGGAGGAGAATGAGAAGGAGAGGACCAGAAAACGGATATTTGTTGGATAGAGAAGAAGAGCGAAGAGTGCGATCGAGATCGAGAAATCGAATCGATGTACGCAAATCGCTTAGCTAGCGATTCTAGTAAAGAAAAAAAGAAGAGATTAAGAGAAATGACGCTAAAAAAGGCAATGGAGATAATCGATTCTAACCCGATCGTGATCTTGAGTTCGTTTTCCTCCAAAGTTAATTCACCGTTACCTTAATTTCGATGGTAAATTTGCTTCAAAAGGTCTAATGGAAGGAATCGATATGTGTTTTGGCGACCATTCGTCTTCTATCCGTATTGTGTTAGCGTGAAGAAGCTGCTTACCAAATTAGGTGCCTCTTACAAGTGTGTTGAATTGGATCTTGAATGTGAGGTCTTTCTCTCGTTGGCTAGCTCTAATTTCATGTATTGTTTGATTGTATAAGCTCGATTGTCTAAACATGTTTGCCATAATGGACTCTGTATAATCATTTCTTGCTTGGAGGATCATTTGCAAATAGTTCACGGATAAAGCAAAATCTGTCCACCATTAATCTAGATGCTTGTTTGTGATGCAATTAGGTGTTCTACGTCATTAAGTATTGTTCTGCAATAGCCTTCTTGACAAAAGGCTGCCAAAGAGCATTAACAGATCAACCCTTACGAGAAAATCCAAGAGGATGGTACATTTTTGTATGTTGTTATTATACATATTTGCAAACCTTACGTTTTCTTTTTGATGGCTCTTGCATGTCTACACCAAGGGGAGCACAAGCATACATGAATGTAGCGATTCGATCTTCTTTGTGTTTGACATTAAGAAGGCTCTTGAAATTGATCCCGACAACAAGTAGGTCCTTTTACTTCCATCCATTTTCACTTAATTGTTGGGAGAATGGCGGATTAAATTTTGACATGGACATGGTTATCGGACCAATTTTGGTTATTTTGGAGAATTCATGTCTAACTCGGATCTTCTATCATTCTTTCGGATATATGAGGTGATGCAAGCTATTCTTTACATTCTCGAGTATGGTCTCAACCAAGAACCATGGATTCAAGTAAAACTACTTTTTTTTAACTAATTCTCTTTACACCCAACTAGAGGTAGCCGTGAGAACATCATGTTCCTTCATTTATCCAAATTCAAACATCATGAATGGTGGTATGGTTTTGTTGATAGTTTCCTTGGTGATGCCTGATGGTGCTTCATTTTGTTGTTTCGTAGTTTCCTTGCATTCTTTCTATTGGGAATTGGTTGCGGGGATATGCAGAGAAGTGGTCAAGCGGTGTTGCTAAGGTCCGTTTTTAGATTTTTAGTTGCCATGTCCCTCATTCCTATTTAGCCGGTATTGAACTCTAATAAGCTTTAAAACTATTAGTTCAAACTAGTTCCAATTGCAATCTTTATCCGTATAACATTTCATAAATGTCATGGTACATATTCTTTGCTAAGTTGACGTGACTCGTATAAATGATGGATTCTTTTTCCACACAGTCCAATTCTCTTGGAAAAAATATTTGAAGAAAAGGGAGCAAATGAAGCTTGATGAACTCGGGTATTATGATCCTTTTTTATTGTTATATTAGAATTCTTTGTTGTCTTCTCTTCAAGAAAGAATGCAATATCAAAAGTTGTACTTCTAACTTTAATTCATGTCTTGCTTCTTTGAACATGTACTTGATATGGACAATTTTAATGAGAATAGTGATGGATTGCTTTCATTAAATCGAGATAACTACTAAAGAATTTTGATTTGTGGACTTGTCCTAGTGGCCTTTGATGTTCTTTAAAGAAAATCGGTTTTATGAAATTAATGACAGTTTATGGTGTGTGCATGTATGGGGTTGTGGCTTGATTAGTAAAAGGTGATTCGATGTGTGTTATAGGAGATTCGGCTTGCTCTTGTCTCAATCATAGTGGACTAGTATACTATATCAAAACCGTATGCAATGCCTTGTGGACTTGCTCTGCTTCTTTATTAGGTATAAATACTTCAATTTTAAAGCATCCATTTCGCTTGCTTTTACTAATTGAGCCCATATGCTTAGTTCTTTCTGTTTTCCTTCATTAGCCAAGCTATAAACTAGTTAGGAGTTGGAAATCCAAGAAAGGCTCAAATATTTGTGTTTGCCATCATATTTCTTCTTTGTTGTGGAGACAACGATAGTAATCACAACACTCTTTTCCGATTATCGGGTTTTCGGATACATTTTTGTTTGCTATTCTTTTTTGAATGATCTAGTTTCAATACTATGCAAGACATTTGATGTTGTACCTACATACAATGATTTAGGATTGGTTTGGGTAATTGCTTTTGTGCATAATTTGTTGTGCTTGATTATGTGCATAATTGATCCTTGATTGTCTTCTTGGAAAGTAGAAGAGAATAAATTTGATGACTTTCTTCTTAGTTTATGTGTTGTAAATGTGTGATACAACGGATCAATTTCGTGAATTGTGATGGAGATGATTGATGTAATCTCCTTAATGGCGGCTTGGCAACACATGTGTCTACATTGCGAAGCACCAAATTTATGGCCAAGTCATAATCATCTTTACAAAAAACTATCAAAAAAGTTATCAAATTTCAAGGCACATTTCTTTTGATCAGAATCGCAATGTAATAAAATCTCTTCTCTTGCTAATTAGGGGTATTGAGAAGGTTGGTCCTGTGATTAAACTATGAAGAAATTCCTTTGGAATAAGCTGCGATGGAGTACATTGACGTCATCTACTAGGAAACAGGAGGAATTATGCCTATACAAAAGGTTAACGTTCATCCGTTCGACATATGTACTATGTTTTGCATTAATTACGGACCTCTGGTATATACTTGGGGACATGGCTCTCAAAAAAGTTTGTCATTATTTCATGTCGTCCACGTTATTATCGACGTATGAATCGAAGCACAAGAAATATCGAAAGAACCGGGCACTTGAGAAAGTCTTATTCGCCTTTCTGCTACAGGTATGAAACTTGCCTCTGAACAACAAGATTACTTAATATATCGAGTTTTTCGCGTCTATTCTCGTTTCTTTGTTGCAAAATTGGACAAGGAAAAGAAGATCCTCTTAATCTGCGATGGAGGGATAGGAATGACAAAGGAAGATTTAATCAAGAACTTGGGGACTAGCAAAATCTGGAACTTCGTGTATGTGGTTTTGTGGTAACAAATTTACGAGCCGGTGAGTCGAGTTGTATCGAGTAGCCGATATGAAAATAATTGTCTTTTTTATATAGGAACTCTTATCACATCCAAGGATAACACTGTGTTAGTCTTTGGCATCTAAATTCGATAAATGCCAATCAATTTTCCTTCACTTGTGATTAATGTAAGCATCACTTTTATCTTGTGTCCTTTGTTCTGCTTATTGTTATTAGTTGTGATTCTAATATGTTTTATCGCATGTTTTTTTTCCATGGAACAGTCACATGCATACAATTCAATCCTCAAGATGAAAACTATTGAATCCACGTAGCATCATTAATCGCATGATTTTGGACAATTGTTAATTGAATTTAATATGCAGCTTACCGTTTTCGATGCTTGCACATTCTATTTATCTTGTATCTTGTTTTGTTTACGCTTTTGAAGGCATTGAGATATATCAGACATATAGCCCAAGAAACGACGAGTGTTGATGTGGTGTATGGGTTGGGCCGTCAACCCGCCATTTTAACAACTTTCATGATGACCTTACAAGCGTGAGCGAGAGGAAAGGTTAGATGTTGTGTTTTATCCATTTCTATGATTTGTTTAGAAATGCCAATTCGATTTTGATCCTTTTTTTTTTTCAAATATGGCTCGGAGATTTGAAATACACGATCTTGCTTCCTGAATCTACTACCCCATCTTTGGTAGATAAAGGAGAGTGGAATGCATTCCTTCATAATGATCAGTGCTTCATAATATATAGTTTTGACTAATATGGATCTCTTTATTGTTTTAATTTCATTGACTGATAGTTGAGTTCATCTTTTTGACTAATATGGATCTCTTTATTCAATATGATTACGATGTAAGTAGTTGTAGTTCTAGCATGTTCCTCTTCCTGTCCCTTTGAATAGTGTACAATGGGGCAGGGGATGGTTTTGGGGCTATTTTTCAATTTAAATCTATTGCATTTACTTGAGCCTGCATTTATGTTTATGGTTTTATGAATGAGGAGCAAATCCTATGGTCGCATTTTTTATTCTTTTGTAGGGTATGTGTATATTATTTATAGGTTGTAGATTAATAATATTATTATTATTATTTAATTAAAATTTTCAATATTATTATTATTATTATTATTAGTTTTCTATTTTTTGAATATTTATTTATTTATTATTATTATTATTATTAATAAAATATGACTTCTAGTGACAAAGCCTTTGTCAATATTAACCATTAATGTAAAAATATTTTTATACCTTTTGGTGACAATAACACTGAATTAGTGATAAAATGTTCATTATTTTGTGACAAAAGTTTTATCACAAGAAAAACCTTTTGGTGAGAAAGAGGGAGGTTTGTCATGAAAAGCTTTGGTGACAAAAATATAAGTTTTGTCGCGAATGAACTCTTTTAATGACTAATCCACTGATCGTCACAAGAGACACCTTTAACGTCGCTGCTTACACAACAAACGCCGCGACAAAAAATATTTGTCACGAAAACTTTTACTGACGAAAATCCACACTTTTCGCGACGAAATTGTTAGTCACGAAAAGGTCTATTTTTTGTAGTGTATAAACTTACCACTATTTCTTTTAAACCCTTAAGAATTTTGTTTTTCTTTTTGAGTATAATAAAGTATTGTGGAGGCGGTTGAGGTTTTTTTTTTTTTGAGTCTACCATAAACTAAAAAATGTGAGAAGTGACAAGCCAACTAACTTATGTATTATGTTGTACCTTTGATTGATCTTGAACATTGGATCAAAGAGATATAAAACACCATTCCACAAGACCTACTGAGTTAAGATCCTTAGCTTAAGAGTTGAGACATTTCCATCTCGTCTAACAAAAGAGAAACTTACAGAAGTGAATACAGGAATAATGGAGGGAGTGAAAATCTTCAATATTTAACATTGTTGTTTTCTTTTTTACAGCACCCCTTCCTTCAATTTCCTTAATTTTGAGTCTACCATAAACCGACTTACTCAAATATATAAATTAGAACAGATCAGTCACACTACAATACAATGCCATTTCAAAGCAAATATACCTGAAGGCATAGTGCTACTACAGCTGTTGCCTTTAGTTGGGTACATAGTAATAAAGATAAGATTAAAGATTATAAATAACATAACAGATCCTACTTCAATTGGCTCACTCAATTACATAATTAGGTGCCACAGCCAATATTCTGTCATTTCTTGAGGTAGAAGTCCTAACAGCTCCACCCTCTTCTGCTGCTTGTGTAGTACCATCATCCACAACGGCACAACTATTAAGTGACCTTCTCTATGAACCAAACTCTGCAATAATAAAAAAAAATAATTATCATTGTAACCTACTTTGAGATAGATAAGTGTTTTCTCAACCAAATATCGATTCGAGTTAAATGTTTGAGTGTTTTTATCGATCCAATAATCATTAGAAAGATTATCAAAGCCAAGAATTCCTAAAACTTACTGACTTGACTTAAGGGCTTGGTGCAATACGAGTAATATAACTAGTTATACATCCACCGTGGGTCTAGGTCATGGTAACCCTCTCAATACATCGTCTTGGGATAGTCATGGGTGATACAAATAGTCAACATCTGACATAGTTTATGCTCAGTACCATTATACTCCGCTTAGTACACTTAAATGTAACCAACTATAAACAAGTAAGATCACCATAGAGCACATAAATCTCATGTTAAAGCCTACATCTAATATACGAGAACACACATAGACCATATCAACACCGAACTACCATCCTATCTCCTGTATCAATATGAAAATAGAACCACAAAACTATTCAAATTTCAAAATAACTACCCGCAAATACTGTTGATGTCACATAACGACCAGAAGGCCAATCCGGGTATTTCCCAATACGCTTAACCGGGAGTAGTGATTAGTTCAGCGTTCCTTGCAATGCCCATAATCTCTTTCTAAACCAAAACTATATAGAAATTCCCCTTGAAACACATAACGTGACCAATTTTGTGCAATTTACATGAAAAATATTGAAACATAATAAAACATAATCATTAAAACGAATATGGAATCCTTTTTGATTCTGGAGTGCATTGGGGAGCACCAGCAGGTCATCCGGACAATTGTTATACGAAAATTGATCCATATGAAAAATGAATGGCGTTATACGTGAAACGAGAGAATTGCTCTTTCACTCAAAAAGAAGTTCTCAGGCATCGTAATTGTTTTGGGAATATTTATATGGACGACCAGAGGATAAGTGTCATAGTTGATGGCAAGCCCCTACCAACCAAAAGCAAGAGCAAGAGGATTTAATGCTTTAAAGAGGGGCTCGACACCGTACAAAGTCAGAGCAAAAGATGGGTCAGATGGATCGGTGTATTGAGAAACCTGTTATTGTAAAGAGAGAGGAATTAATGTTAGACACCGGGCCCGCTATGACAAAAGCGAGAGAAACCCCTTCCATATCTTTTGAGGTTTCAACAGATAGTTTGTTGCCTGAAAGAAGAACCTTATTACCTTTTTTGACGAGCTGAATCCAAACAATGAACGAACTATGATTAACCTTCAAAACCATGTGAACCCGTGAACAACTGAAAACCCTAACGTCAAAGGCCAAGAACCCTAACCTAACATAACCAAACTACGAATTAAACGATGAATTGAAATGATTACCTCTAAAAGAAGAATCAAGCCTCAAAACTACTGCAGAATCTAGAATTGCTTCATAATTGAGACTCTGAACTGCAGAAACGAGCTAGAAATGATCAAACGAGTCAGAAATCCCGAACTTGGTGTGCTTACCCGAGAGAACTTCTCTGTTCAGCATTCTGGGGTAAATAGAAACGCAAAATTATGTATTATAGGCTGTCTGGAAGCCTTTTTATAGGATCTTGACTCTTGACAGCCTTAGGTCGGCTTATAATGATTTAAGGGAAAAGAAATCTCGCAAATAAGAGGAAAAGGAAAAACACATTTCGAATAGACAAAAATACCCTTACAAATATGTGAGGGGTTTTACATACTTCAACGTGAATAGTGATTTCTGTAAACTAGAAATGAAGTATTCAAAACTACTCCCTTCGTCCCGCAATATAAGTCATTATATGTTTTACACACTGTTTAAGAAAATTAATAAATGAGTTTTTTTTTTAAATTTCAAGATAAAATATTGTATTGGTTTTTTAGAGTGACCTATAGTATTGCATTGTTTAATGTGAAAATAAAAAATGCATTTAATATTGCATTGAGATGTGAGAAAGACATATATTTTAGGACACCACAAAAAAATTAAAATGACTTATATTGCGGGACGGGGAGAGTATATAATAGAGTATTCATTAAAAGTATGAGATTCGAATTCTTTTAATAATAGAGTATTCATTAAAAGTATGAGATTCGAATTCATTAAAAGTATAATAGAGTATTCATTAAAAGTATGAGAGTATATAATAGAGTATTCATTAAAAGTATGAGATTCGAATTCATTAAAAGTATGAGATTCGAATTCATTAAAAGTACATGATTTTTCTCGTAAATAGGGTTTTGGACAAAAGTTGAAATAACATTGAACACGTTAATTGTGATTATTGAGAATTGATCCTACTTTGGCCGGTTACAACTCTAATTTCAAATAATAACAATCTACCGCTTATCAAAAACGGACATTTTACAATAAAACAAAGCATAATGTTTAGCGTTGAATAGACAAGCATTAATAAGACCGAAAACATGGTATAAAAAAACCCACCAATAATATCGAATATTTGACTTCCTGTGTGGGCGTTGACTCTTATGTAATGCCCATCAAATTTTAATAAATATACTACTTCCGTCATAAAATATAAGTCATTTTATAGTTTTCACATTGATTAAGAAATATAATAATGTGTGGCTAAAATGTTTAATAAATACTTTAACTATCATAAATTCAACAATGTAGAGTAAATAAAAATGATTGAATTGATATAAATTATGGGTAAGATAAGTAAAAATGTTTTTAAATGCTTTTTTTGGTATTGTGAATAACTTTTATTATGAAAACAAAATAAAAAAAATTTGGATGACTTATATTTTAGAACGTAAAAAATGACTTATATTTTGGAACGTAAAAAGTATGGTTTGCTTTCAAATAAATTATTGAAGTGTTTCTATTGGTATTAATTTTTCTACTTCAGAAAGCATATTTTTTATTAATTGTATTTTTCGAAGTATACAACAATATTATTTTAACACCTAAACATCAAAGAAAATGAAAATGAAAATTGCGAGGACAAAATTTTCAAACTCAAAGAAATACAATTATCAAATGTTATCTAATCGGTTGCGGTTTAGCATAGAAGTGTGGTCGTTAAAATATCATCTTTTCATATTTGAACAATGAATGATGAAAATTATGAATATTATTAGGAAATTCGGTAAGTTAATTTTTCGGATTCATTTTGACATTAATAAATATTTTGTAAACTAGAAAAATCTAATATTTAAAACTGTATAATTAATAAAGTATTTAATGCGAGTGCTTATAAAACTAGATGCTTTTTTCCCTCTAAAAACAGGTTTTCGATAACATTAAAAATTAATAACGTTGATCATGATAATTGTGATTATCGAGAATTGATCCGACTCTAGCCGGTTACAACTCTAGTTTCATATAATAACAATCTACTACTTATTGAAAACGGACATTTACATAGTTTTTAGGGTTGAATAGACAAGAAGAAGTTATATCAATACAACTGAATATAAGTTAAAAAAAAACACCCACCAATAATATTGTTAGATATGAATTTTATAGATTTAACCATTACTATACAAATATACAATCAGAGAGGGGGGGGTCATGAAGGATTGCAACAGAGCATTTGCCAAACAGATGAGGTTAGGCAAATAGTTAGGTCCTTAGATGCATTAAACCCTTGAGGTGAAATGCAGCCAAGAACCTTCACCATTTACTGCACTCAAACTAATGTAAAAGATCTCTCCTAGGGTCATGTGTATTGCACATGTGTGATGGAATCCATAGTAGATAGAATCATATATAGCAAGTATACAGAGAACATCCCTAGTAGTTGCGTAAAGGGTGCGGTCATGTAGGTCACACAGGGTTAAAATATCCTCCGGAATGAAGAAACAAACCAAGGAACCCCTATAGGGCATATCCCGACCAGAATGCATAGACCAAAAAGTGCAGTCAACTGCAAGAAAATGAGTTGTATCTAACACAAAAAGAAAAACAAACAAACTATCATACAAGGTCAAATCCCCAACAGGCCCCGGGGGCCAGGGGCCGTGTTATGGCCAAGATTGTTTCATATAAGTGCGTATAGAAATGAAAGAATCTATAAAGAACGGACAATGATGTTTCACGAAAATAAGATCTTTGATCGAACCTTTAAGGTAAGAGATATGGTCCTTGTCTACAAGTCTCGCCTATGTCTTTTTCCAGGTAAGCTGAGATCCCGTTGGTTTGGTCCTTATGTCGTGAGTAGAGTTTTTCTCTCTGGTGCTATAGAGGTACTTCAGTTCGGTTCCAATACGACTTTGGTAGTTAATATCCATCACCTGAAGCCCTGCTATAACCTAGTGCATGAAGTCTTTACGCTGGATGATCCGGTTTACTGTTGACGAATTGTCGGAAGTACAGTCGAGCTAGAAACTATAAACTTACAACTATTTCTTTTAAACCCTTAAGAATTTTGTTTTTCTTTTTGAGTATAATGAAGTATTGTGGAGGCGGTTGAGGTTTTTTTTTTTTTTTTGAGTCTACCATAAACTAAAAAATGTGAGAAGTGACAAGCCAACTAACTTATGTATTATGTTGTACCTTCGATTGATCTTGAACATTGGATCAAAGAGATATAGAACACCATTCCACAAGACCTACTGAGTTAAGATCCTTAGCTTAAGAGTTGGGACATTTCCATCTCGTCTAACAAAAGAGAAACTTACAGAAGAGAATACAGGAATAATGGAGGGAGTGAAAATCTTCAATATTTAACATTGTTTTTTTTTTTTTCCTTTTTTACAGCATCCCTTCATTCAACACAATTAAACCCCCTTCCTTCAATTTCCTTAATTTTGAGTCTACCATAAACCGACTTGCTCAAATATATAAATTAGAACAAATCGGTCACACTACAATACAATGCCCTTTCAAAGCTGCTGCCTTTAGTTAGGTACATAATAATAAAGATAAGATTAAAGATTATAAAAAACACAACAGATCCTACTTCAATTGGCTCACTCAATTACATAATTAGGTGCCACAGCCAATATTCTGTCATTTCTTCAAGTAGAAGTCCTAACAGCTCCACCCTCTTCTGCTGCTTGTGTAGTACCATCATCCACAACTATTAAGTGACCTTCTCTACGAACCAAACTCTGCAATAATCAAAAAAAATAGTTATCATTGTAACCTACTTTGAGATAGATGTTAAGTGTTTCTCGACCAAATATCGATTCGAGTTAAATGTTTGAGTGTTTTTATCGATCCAATAATCATTAGATTGTCAAAGCCAAGATATTCCTAAAACTTACTGACTTGACTTAAGGGCTTGGTGCAATACGAGTAATATAACTTGTTATACATCCACCGTGGGTCTAGGTCATGGTAACCCTCTCAATACATCGTCTTGGGATTGTCATGGGTGATACAAATAGTCAACATCTGACATAGTCCTATGCTCAGTACCATTATACTCCGCTTAGTACATTTAAATGTAACCAACTATAAACAAGTAAGATCACCATAGAGCACATAAATCTCACGTTAAAGCCTACATCTAATATACAAGAACACATATAGACCATATCAACACCGAACTATCATCCTATCTCCTGTATCAATATGAAAATAGAACCACAAAACTATTCAGATTTCAAAATAACTTTCTGCAAATACTGTTGATGTCACATAACGACCAGAAGGCCAATCGGGGTATTTCCCAATACCCTTATCCGGGAGCAATGATTAGTTCAGCGTTCCTTGCAATGCCCATAATCTCTTTCTAAACCAAAACTATATAGCAATTCCCCATGAAACACATAACGTGACCAATTTTGTGCAATTTACATGAAAACAATATTGAAACATAATAAAACATAATCATTAAAATGAATATGAAATCTTTTTTGATTCTGGAGTGCATTGGGGAGCACCAGCAGGTCATCCGGACAATTGTTATACGAAAATTGATCCATATGAAAAATAAATGGTGTTATACGTGAAACGAGAAAATTGCTCTTTCGCTCAAAAAGAAGTTCTCAGGCATCGTAATTGTTTTGGGAATATTTATATGGACGACCAGAGGATAAGTTTCATAGTTGAATGGAAAGCCCCTGCCAACCAAAAACAAGAGCAAGAGGATTTAATGCTTTAAAGAGGGGCTCAACACCGTACAAAGTCAAAGCAAAAGATGGGTCAGATGGATCGGTGTATTGATAAACCTTTTATTGTAAAGAGAGAGGAATTAATGTTAGACACCGGGGCCTGCTATGACAAAAGCGAGAGAAACCCCTTCCATCTCTTTTGAGGTTTCAACAGATAGTTTGTTGCATGAAAGAAGAACCTTATTACCTTTTTGACGAGCTGAATCCAAACAATGAACAAACTATGATTAACCTTCAAAACCATGTGAACCCATGAACAACTGAAAACCCTAACGTCAAAGGCCAAGAACCCTAACCTAACATAACCAAACTACGAATTAAACGATGAATTACGATGATTACCTCTAAAAGAAGAATCAAGCCTCAAAACTGCTGCAGAATCTGGAAATATTGCTTCACAATTGAGACTCGGAACTGCAGAAACGAGCTTGAAATGATCAAACGAGCCAGAAAGCCCGAATTTGGTGTGCTTACCCGAGAGAACTTCTCATTCGAAGTTACAGGGTAAATAAAAGCAAAAATTATGTATTATAGGCTGTCTGGAAGCCTTTTTATAGGATCTTGACTCTTGACAGCCCTAGGTCGGCTTATAATGATTTAAGGGAACAGAAATCTCGCAAAGAAGAGAAAAAGGAAAAACACATTTCGAATGGACAAAAATACCCTTACAAATATGTGAGGGGTTTTACATACTTCAACGTGAATAGTGATTCTAAAACTAGAAAATGAAGTATTCAAAACTACTCCCTCCGTCCCGCAATATAAGTCCTTATATGTTTTACACACTGTTTAAGAAAATTAATAAATGAGTTGTTTTTGAAATTTCAAGATAAAATATTGTATTGGTTTTTGGAAGTGACCTATAGTATTGCGTTGTTTAATGCATGAAAATGAAAAAATGCATTTAATATTGCATTGAGATGTGAGAAAGAGATATATAATTTTCATTAGTATGAGACCAATAAAAAAATTAAAAGTATGACTTATTCATTAAAAGGGACGGGGAGTATATAATATAAAGTAATCATTAAAAGTATGGGATTCGAATTCTTTTAATAAAACTACATGATTTTTCTCGTAAATAGGGTTTTGGACAAAAGTTGAAATAACATTGAACACGTTAATTGCGATTATTGAGAATTGATCCTACTTTGGCCGGTTACAACTCTAATTTAATAACAATCTACTACTGCTTATCAAAAACGGACATTTTACAATAAAACAAAGCATAACGTTTAGCGTTGAATAGACAAGCATTAATAAGACCGAAAACATGTTATAAACAACCCACGAATAATATCGAATATTTGACTTCCTGTGTGGGCGTTGACTCTTATGTAATGCCCATCAAATTTTAATAAGATATACGTAGTACTACTTCCGTCATAAAATATAAGTCATTTTATAGTTTTCACATTGATTAAGAAATATAATAATGTGTGGCTAAAATGTTTAATAAATACTTTAACTATCATAAATTCAACAGTGTAGAGTAAATAAAAATGATTGAATTGATATAAATTATGGGTAAGATAAGTAAAAATGTTTTAAATGCTTTTTTGGTACTGTGAATAACTTTTATTATGAAAACAAAATAAAAAAGTTTGGATGAATTATATTTTGGAACGTAAAAAATGACTTATATTTTGGAACGTAAAAAGTATTGTTGCTTTCAAATAAATTATTGAAGTGTTTCTATTGGTATTAATTTTTCTACTTCAGAAAGCATATTTTTTATTAATTGTATTTTTCGAAGTACACAACAATATTATTTTAACACCTAAACATCAAAGAAAATGAAAATGAAAATTGCGAGGACAAAATTTTCAAACTCAAAGAAATACAATTATCAAATGTTATCCAATCGGTTGCGTTTTAGCATAGAAGTGCGGTCGTTAAAATATCATCTATTCATATTTGAACAATGAATGATGAAAATTATGAATATTATTAGGAAATTCGGTAAGTTAATTTTTCGGATTCATTTTGACATTAATAAATATTTTGTAAACTAGAAAAATCTAATATTTAAAACTGTATAATTAATAAAGTATTTAATGCGGGTGCTTATAAAACTAGATGCTTTTTTCCCTCTAAAAACAGGTTTTCGATAACATTAAAAAATTTATAATAACATTGAACACAATAATTGTGATTATCGAGAATTGATCCGACTCTAGCCGGTTACAACTCTAGTTTCATATAATAACAATCTACTACTTATTGAAAACGGACATTTACATAGTTTTTAGGGTTGAATAGACAAGAAAAAATTCGGCTTATATCAATACAACTGAATATAAGTTAAAAAAAAACACCCACCAATAGTATTGTTAAATATGAATTTTATAGATTTAACCATGACTATACAAATATACAATCAGGGGGGGCTTCATGAAGGAATAATCCAACAGAGCATTTGCCATACAGATGAGGTTAGGCAAATAGTTAGGTCCTTAGATGCATTAAACCCTTGAGGTGAAATGCAGCCAAGAACCTTCATCATTTATTGCACTCAAACTAATGTAAAAGATCTCTCCTAGGGTCATGTGTATTGCATATGTATGATGGAATCCATAGTAGATAGAATCATATATAGCAAGTATACAGAGAACATCCCTAGTAGTTGTGTAAAGGGTGCGGTCATGTAGGTCGCACATGGTTAAAATAACTCCGGAATGAAGAAACAAACCAAGGAACCCCTATATAGAGCATATCCCGACCAGAATGCATAAACCAAAATGTGCAGACAACTGCAAGAAAATGAGTTGTATCTAACACAAAAAGCAAAACAAACAAACTATCATACAAGGTCAAATCCCCAACAGGCCCCGGGGGCCGGGTTATAGCCAAGATTGTTTCATATAAGTGCGTATATAAATGAAAGAATCTATAAAGAACGGACAATGATGTTTCACGAAAAGAAGATCTTTGATCGAACCTTCAAGGTAAGAGATATGGTCCTTGTCTACAAGTCTCGCCTATGTCTTTTTCCAGGTAAGCTGAGATCCCGTTGGTTTGGTCCTTATGTCGTGAGTAGAGTTTTTCTCTCTGGTGCTATAGAGGTACTTCAGTTCGGTTCCAATACGACCTTGGTAGTTAATATCCATCACCTGAAGCCCCGCTATAACCTAGTGCATGAAGTCTTTACACTGGATGATCCGGTTTACTGTTGACGAATTGTCGGAAGTACAGTCAAGCTAGAAACTATAAACTTACAACTATTTCTTTTAAACCCTTAAGAATTTTGTTTTTCTTTTTGAGTATAATAAAGTATTGTGGAGGCGGTTGAGGTTTTTTTTTTTTTTTTGAGTCTACCATAAACTAAAAAATGTGAGAAGTGACAAGCCAACTAACTTATGTATTATGTTGTACCTTTGATTGATCTTGAACATTGGATCAAAGAGATATAGAACACCATTCCACAAGACCTACTGAGTTAAGATCCTTAGCTTAAGAGTTGGGACATTTCCATCTCGTCTAACAAAAGATAAACTTACAGAAGAGAATACAGGAATAATGGAGGGAGTGAAAATCTTCAATATTTAACATTGTTTTTTTTTCCTTTTTTACAGCATCCCTTCATTCAACACAATTAAACCCCCTTCCTTCAATTTCCTTAATTTTGAGTCTACCATAAACCGACTTGCTCAAATATATAAATTAGAACAAATCAGTCACTACAATACAATGCCCTTTAAAAGCTGCTGCCTTTAGTTAGGTACATAATAATAAAGGTAAGATTAAAGATTATAAAAAACACAACAGATCCTACTTCAATTGGCTCACTCAATTACATAATTAGGTGCCACAGCCAATATTCTGTCATTTCTTGAGGTAGAAGTCCTAACAGCTCCACCCTCTTCTGCTGCTTGTGTAGTACCATCATCCACAACTATTAAGTGACCTTCTCTACGAACCAAACTCTGCAATAATCAAAAAAATAGCTATCATTGTAACCTACTTTGAGATAGATGTTAAGTGTTTTCTCGACCAAATATCGATTCGAGTTAAATGTTTGAGTGTTTTTATCGATCCAATAATCATTAGAAAGATTACATTTTGACTAAAATTCAGTCGGTGAAATTTCAAAACTTCAGCCTACAATTAGGTCAAAATGAAGTAGAATCGGAACCAAATAAATGATGGCAACAAGATTTTTTATTGTTGTGTAAAAAGATATACATTCAAGTTTTGGCAATATACATGAACATATTCAAACATTGCTCTGTTTTAGGGTTTACCTCAATAATTGCTTTTACTTTTGTAACTTCTGCTGCTGCTTCCTCCATTGAACTATAATTGTTTTTATCGTTCTGTTGATTAACATACCATTGAATAAGATCTCTCTGCCTCATTCCAGCCAAACCAGTACCTAAAAATACAATGAATCAATTTGTTAAGGGTTCTGATTGATATGTACTGTGTTAATCACTTTTGTCCTAATCAAGTGTCCCAGGAAAATTATAAAAAAATAAAAATAAAAATAAAAACACACACAAACCTTCGCGAGTAACTGTTTCTTCGTGCTGCCTCAGGCGCATGATGAGGGCACGGGTAACCCTCTGAAAATATTCATCGCTTATTAAGAGTTTCTTTCCCTGCCTATTTTCTGTTCCACCTTCATTTTCTGCATCATTAGAGTTTAATTAATTACTTGACGAATTCCAAATTTAGCTCCAGAGAAAACACAAAGCTGATTAGGGAAACAATCTGAACAACGATACCATTAGCTGGCTCAGCTGAAACACCATCAGTTGGCGGTTCAGCTTGAACAGGTGCACCATCCCCATCATTACCACCAACACCGTTTTCACGATTTTCTTCTTGGAACTCAGATAGATCAATCTCGCTAGACTCCACTCTGCATATTGAAGATAACACAAAGACTCCAATTATTTTCTTCATGCATTTAAAGACTCCAATTATTTTGCAAGTTTGATAATCCTCTCTCTATTGTGACTTGCCTGATGATTGAAGTTTTCAGCAACTTAACAGCAATCCTTACATAGTGTGGTTGAACCTATATAAATATTTTAAAAAAAAATTAACAAATATGCAACAGCGACAAGGAATGGTACATAGAAAAGAAAATGCAGCACCTGAGTATCCAAATGACTTCGAGCAATGGCTTCTGAAAGCCTAACCAGTGCCTCCAGCTGCCGCACTGTCATTCGATAAGCAACTCTACTTCCAGGAGCAGTGTCTCCTCTACGCAGAGATACGTAAGAATCCACCAGAAGTTTTCTAGCATCTGCTTTTAGCTGAAACACGACAAACCTCAGTTAAGCCTAACAGAATATGATTGCGGCAGGCATTGATACACTATTATAAGGGTGTTCCCAGCAGAAATTGTAAAAGTAAACCTTTGGTTTCAGTGTCTTTGCATAAGCAATGTAGCGTTTTATTTGCGCAGTTGTAAATGCAGGAGCAAGTGCCTGTTCAAGCTTCTGATGAACTCTAACAATGTGATGGGCTATGTGGTAATCTGTTTGATCATCTGGATCGTCTATCATAACATACACCAGATCAAACCTTGAGAGGATAGCAGGAGGAAGAGCCACATTATACTGCAGGAAAACCGACCCAAAAAAATTAAAATTATGTTTAGGTCAGCATGGATAATTGGATATCCAAAATTTTCAAATTGCTTCGTAACAAGGCACATCCGGTGGTCACCTTTAGTGGTTTAGTCTTATCATAGCGCCCGCCAGCCGGGTTGGCTGCCGCTAATATTGAAGTTCGAGCATTTAGTGTTGCCTGAATTCCAGCTTTTGTTATGCTTATCGTTTGCTGCTCCATAGCCTCATGAATGGCGACCTTCAATTTAAGCAATATTATCCCATATCAATGAGTGTTTACCACATCAAATGCATGAAAGGTAGAATTACAGAAACCAATTCCAAACAATTAAATTAAAACAATTATCACCTGATCTCTGATGTCCATCTTATCAAACTCGTCAATGCAACAGATGCCATTATCAGCAAGCATCAACGCACCAGCCTGCAAATATATTAGCATCATTTATATTAACAGGAAAAACCATCCCGAAAAGGGAGGAAGCATGACAAGGGCTAAAAAACATTTTGCCATAATTTGAAGCTTGTATCATACCAAAAACAAAAGAGATTTCAGAAACTATAACACACACACACATACATATATACAAAAGTGAAAAACTGGTGCGACTATGTTGCATTTCATACAGGATCCACAATTCTGATCAAATATATTTCGTGTGTCTTCTTTATTAAACATATCACCAAGGGAAGCACAAGCCATGAATAGTCATAAGACTTCATTCTAAGAATGCGACAGCTCAGCAATATTTTGTCACCCCCTACAACTTACCCCTCTCCGAGCGCACACAAACCAGAACCAAAAGAAAAGGAAGAAAGAAATGTCAGATAACTCTGCCCCATGAATTATAATGAACACTTCACATACTCGGACATGCATGCAATATAGCAAGTCCGTCTGCATCTATTTCCCCCTATCACATCCATCCGAAACCCTGGATCCAACGGATGGCAACAAACATAGCAGATTTAAAAATAAAAAAGGGCAAGGGACACAAAATACAGAAATGCCAGATTTACTGAGTGCACTAAAACAATCACATACAACTTCTTAATGCAAATAATACCAAACTAATACCTCGATACAAAACTCCCCAGTTTCTGGTTCTTTAGCCACTGTTGCTGTCAATCCAGCTGCAGATGACGATTTTCCAGATGTATAGACAGATCTTGGTACCAGACCTGAAGTATACCTGCAAGATAGATTTAAGATGAGTTTGGCTTATTAATACCCACGAGCCTACAAGATAATAATCAAAAGACTAAACAAAAATAGCAGTGCTTTTACTTGAGAAACTGAGATTTTGCACAGCTAGGATCCCCAACAATGCAGACATTGATATCTCCTCTCAGGTTAATGCCTTCATGAGTGAACTTGTGCACGCCACCCAGAAGCATCAGGAGGATAGCTCTCTTGATATCTTGATGGCCAAAAATGGTTGGAGCAATGCTGTCTACAAGTTTATTGAAAAAATCAGGAGTATTCCTCATTCGTTGAACTTCATCTAGCTCTTCAGCCTGTCTCCCACGCAAGAAGATCAAAATTAAGACCACACAATTATGTCAGAGTCTACAACAGCTTAAGATATTTTGGATATGTCAGACTGTCAGTTCTGTTATTGAAAGGTGTTTGGACGTATATGAGAAACAGCAGACATAGTTAAATAGCTAGTCAAGCCTCAGATGAGAGAAAGTATGCCAGTATTAAAGTACAATGAAATGAAAATGATAAGCAATAGTAAGCTCTGCTTGCAATCAACAAAAGCCAGAACTCCTTAGGGTTTCATAAAAATGTTGTCAAAGATCGATAGTTCACAGAAATTAATCAACTACTTTTGGTGTGCATGTGTTCCAAATTTTAGTGGAAAACATAGTGGTGGAATTTTTAAAGCAGATTTATATAAACAGCACGAGCTGACTTTCGGCAGATAAGAAAAAGTGAACTTTCTGCAGGTTGTACCGTGAATAGTTGACTCTCATCGTCATCAGCATCCCTCCTCCTATATCTGATGTCATTATCTCTTTTTCCATCGCATATCTAAAGAAAAGATTATCAACATTAAATATCAATAGAAACAAAAAACTTGAAGGGAAGTTTGAGACGAAAAAAGGAGAAGCAGAGCAAAACTGGATCAAGACTTTTTCAGATATGTTCATAGTTCTCAAACCGCATAACAACACAAGTACATAACCAAAGTTATTCAAGTATATAATTGGCAAGCGTCTGACTAACCTGTACAGAATTGGCAATAAATGCAAGACGGTACGAGAGGTCCCTTACTCCCAGAGCACGAAGACCACTAACCCCTTCAGGACCGGCGGTAGCATTCTTGCGCTGAGGTGCTTCTTTACGGCACTCAGATCTTTCCCCCGGAGAGGCCAAAGCCAAAAGGTCCGGTATGACCACAACAGTTCCAGTGAATACAACCCTGCAATAGTAACAACAAAAAATAGCAAATATTCAGCTTTATGTACAAAGTGGTCCAGCAATAAAATCTGAGTTATGGCGAGTACACACGTGTCACCAGCCCTCGCTTGTTCAACAATATCATGGCGCAAAATGACATCAAGTGATCTGGGAATGGATCCTGCAGGTATCTCATGAGAAGTCTCCTGCATTCTAACCCTCTGCCAATCTGCAAACTTGCTTTCTTGCCTAAGTAATGCCCACTTTGGTTTCCTTTGGCATGTTGCATTTATGCAGATTACAGGCTGCAAAATGATACAACCAGGAAAAACTAAATTTTGGCTTTTAATGCCTGACAGACATTTTAAATCATCCTGTTTGTTTCCAAAAAATATAAGAAAATAAAGCCAATGCAAGAAGCGTTGCAGAAATACTTGGGCAGAGTAACAACAAAATCACAACTATTTAGCAGTGTAAAAAAATGACCATGAAAGCAGATACCCATTGAGCACTTAGTAAATTTTATATTTTTTATTTTTGGAAATTGAGCACTCAGTGAAATGACTACAAAGAAAATAACCACGTCACAGATTTCACCAGTTTCCTCCTCTTCCCAGAAGATGAGGGTAAATGTAAACTATTGGTTGCAAGTAATCAAATGTTGCATCACATGCTCTATGAATTCTCTATAAATTGCATTTATATCCGTAAAGTGCATCATTTTAAATACAAGTCAAATAGAAACCTCAGTGTACTTGTACTGCTGGTCAACATTCTTGACAACAGCCCCACAGTCTAAGCACCTAAATGTCCCTTGTATAAGCTCTGGGCGGACCTCGCTGGTCCGTGTCACAACTCCAGTGACAGACACCAGCTTCCCGATTTCTGCTGTTGTCAATTCTCTCAACCTGGGATTGCACGTTGTCCAACAAGAAAAATGGAAAAGAAAGTAAGAGCAATATTTCAGAGCATCTAACGTTAAAAATGAAGTAGTACATCTGGGTGACTACAAATCATAGCAAGGTGCAGCTCGAATGTTACCTTTTAACCAAGGGAAGATTATAGAAAGCCACATTGACATCTTTATTAGGATTGTCATCAGTTATGAATGTTGGCTTCAGTTCCATCACAAACCTCTTGCACGCATTTTTCAAATAAGGCTCAAATCTGGATTTCAGGCCGGAAAAACAGATGAGTTTTCTTCATAGCAGAAATCCAGTAGACTCTGAGTCCATTGTTCACTAAAGCAGGATAAGCAACACAAGCAATAATTTTCAGCGTTCATTTTATCTTCAAGGAATTAATTCATATCAAGTTAAACAACGCAAAAATTCAGAGTCAATCAAAATGTGACATTGCAGCCTGCAGGGGTGTCCTACCCTCTGTTCATAGCTGACTGAATTGTACAAAACACTATTCAATGTCAATCTTAGAACCTGAAAATGATGAGATAACATGCCCAGACATTATATACTATGATAAAATCAACCATGATACACTGAATTAGAAAAGCTGAGATTTAAGCTGGAAATAAGGCATAACTTAAGTATGCTATACAACTTCAGGCAAAAATTAAGGAGCGGTGTGGAAGTAAACCAAGCCAGAACCTTAAAAATTCTTCAGAAATGGCTTTCTGGAGCACGTCATTGAAACGCATTACGTGAGAAAAATCAATAAACATTGTGTTAGACTCGTTCGGCCTCATTGCTTCAATCTCCGCCTCATAGTACGGCTCCCTGGCATTTCCGTCAACCCTAAAGCTGGAAAGACAAAATCCAAATTACAAATGATAAATTAACAACAACCCCCCAAAAAGGCGTTTTAGAACTACGAAAACAAAGAATAGAACAGAGATAAAAGAACCTTTTGAGGAACTCTAGGAAGATGTTCTCAACGCGAACGGCTTTCTCGTCGATGAAGTATCCTCCGCCGCCGAAGCTCTCCATTTCTTTGGCGATTGACTGAATTGGTTTCTTCTTTGCGTCGTGCAGGTATTTCGAAAGCAGTAAAGCTCGACCCTCGTTGGAGTCTAGGGCTTCTTTGAGTAAATGGGTGTTGGTTTTAGCGGGAAAGTTGTTGTGGTTTCCCGCCAAAAGTTATTGCATTTCAGCTGATGGTGGTCTCCTTTACTCTATATAACTTATTAATTTTTATATTAAAAAAAACGTTTTAAAGTATTACGCCCTTCGGGTTTTTTTACCGTCATTTTTCAGAATTTGATTTTTTTCATTAATATTTGTCATTTTAGATTATCAATACATCATTTATTATTTATTTCATTTATACCGTCACATTAATTACAAGATTTAAACAAAGTCTTACCTTTCAAATAATAAAAAATACATTTCCTACCCATCAAAAACACCAAAAGTCATTTTGAAACTCCAATAACACTACTATCAATATATATTTATATTTCCAGTATAGTGTAGTTAATGATTACAAATATATTCAAAATATTAAAGAATGACAATCTAGTTATTTCATATTAGATTTCAGACACATTAATCAATTTTTTAGTTTGTGTGTCCACACAAAAATGACTAATAAAAAGAAACGGCGGGAGTACAGTTTATCTATTTTTTTATTTATTTATTTTTTTTTACTTCCGAAGAAACTTTCATTAACACCAAAGGACCAAAGGTTATAGAACATCTAGGGATGAACAAAATTTGTGAAAATCAAACCAACCGACCGAACCAAATGGAACCAAACCTGAAAGGTGTAAACCGTGGTTTATTGGTCGGTTTTTCATATAACTAAAAACGAGACCATTTAATACAATTTGGTTCCAATTTAAAAAAATAAAAACTGGTTTAAAACCGGACCAAACCGAATTTATATATATATAGAGGTAAAAGTAAAAGTCCTTTTTTTGTACAAAATAAATAAATAGACACACTCCTTTTTTTTAGTTGCAAAAATGACAAACATTTTCAATGAAGATAAAACTACTACACAAGCGTCTAGCTATATTATACATTAGTCTGTTTGTTTTGAACCTGTTTTGTATCTGTTTGTTTTTTTTTTTTTTTTCTTTTTCAAACAACCGTAACTTTTGATTTATAACTCCGATCATCGAAATTTTTCACCAAAATTCATGTTTTTTTGCTCTTCAATTTGAGCCCAAATCGATACCCTTCCGCGTATATTTTGAAAGACGAAAAATATTTGTATTAACAGAGCGCTTTTTCTTATAAGCGATCGTAACTTTTGATTTAGAACACCGATCATCAAAATAGTTTCACCAAAGTTCATATTTTTTTTTATCTTCATTTTGAGACCGCGTTTGATACCTTTCGATTAGTATTTGAAAGCCGAATTTAATCGCGGCGTTTACATTAACACGATGTCGATGTCGATGTCGATGACGTATCGATGTCGATGTCGATAGTATCGATGACGATGATCGGTAGTATCGATGTCGATGTCGATTATACAAGAATATGCAGAGAACATTCCACCGGACTATTAACAAACTCAAAGCAGATTAATAGCAAGTACAACAAACTATAGATTTAGTACAATATGTACATCGCTTAACATGAAAAATAAAGAAAAAAAAGGATTTATGCTTGTTTAGTCTCTATTTACCATCATCAAAGCTATTTAATCACCTGAATTTCTTGTGAGGTCTTTATCCGAGAGATAAAGATAATTCTCCAAATGCAAAATCCGGATACACTAACACACCGTGTTAAATTGGTTTATATGATACAATTCATAAGAGATAGAATCATTAACAGATAACTTGATTAAGGTGTGGTGTTTATAACATGCGAGTTCGATGAGTTAATCACTTGAATTAAGCCTAAAAGTACATCGGACTAAAAGGTAATACATAGAAGATCAATACAACGGACTATATGATTTAGTACAATAGTACATCGACTAAAAGGTAATACATAGAAGATCAATACAAGTCTGAAACAGTCTGAACTATCAGCCAAATTATAAGAAGGATATTCAAGTTCAAAGAACTAAATTATCATGCCCGGAATTCACAAGGTGATGAATTACAAGTTCAGTAAGCCTATGAACTAGGCCTATCTATTACATGATGATACAATGTAGATCAAAACCTCAAAGACACCAAGGCACACGGTAAGCCTATGAACTAGGCATATCTATTGCATTAAGGTACACAGATGTCAGCGATGTCGATGTCGATGTCGATGATATCAGTGATATCGATGTCGATGTCAGCATGATGTCGCGATGTCGATGTCGATATAAATATCGATGTCGATGTCGTGCTCAAAATGACTCTCCTTTCGATTTTTTGTTCCAAGGTCTATGTCCCCTAAGTCCTTGATATGAGCTGAATGTCTTCTTACAGTTCAAGCACTCATATTTACTTCTTTTCGGAGCATGTTTCGATACTACTTTTTCTTTAGGATCATTTCTTTTAGGCCTTTTGTTGTTCTTGGGTTCAATCACATTAGGCCACTTGTTCTTGGCTTCATAAACAGCTGCATTCTTGAAAAATCCTTCAAAAGACGTATCCGATTCGCCTTTTTCAACACATTCATCCAAATAGTAACCTGAATCATTGCTGTTGTTGTGTCCGCTGTCATTGTCGTGTCCATTGTCGTTTGTTTGCATTTCCGGAACAAGAGAAATCAGCAGAATATAGTTTTTTGCATTCTAGGATTAGGCTCTACCCATTTTCCAAATGATAACAAAAGCTTCTAGAAAAGATGTTCAAGCTATGCATTTTTCTTACTCATCTCCATCTCTTTTGTTTCTCACTTTGAAAGATCACATTTTGTCGAATTCCATCCATGTAATATTATTAATGTACAAACAAAATTGTGCAAAAATTACAAAATATAATTTAACTATAAACCTTTCATGATAATAACAACTCAAGCTTAGTGACAAGAGTGAGCACCCCACAATCATGTGAAAACAAGAAATGAAAGAACAAAAATGTGGACCAAAATGAAGTATATGCAATGTTTACAAACACACAACTTCCTCGCTCAAAATCATGAATCTACATTACAAACTAGAGGTCAAAGAATGCAAAAAGCAAAGAAATAGTCTATGAAACAAAGTTCATTAAATGGAATATAAAGAGGGAAAAACATACTTTCATCAATTCATCATCAATTTTTAATAGAGTATACAACATAATATTGCATACAAAGAGTTTTGCAACTGAAACCTCAAAATGGTGGATAATTCATTAAAAATAGCATGATTTGAACCGAACCCATCTGTGGGCACTTGCAACATCATTCTAGAGTTTCAATTGCACTTTATAGCATAATCTTAATCGATGATGATTATGGAAGACGAAAACAAACAATTCTCCCCGATTTTCCGATTTTTCTACCAAATGATGATGGTAAGTATTACCTTTTATGATGAGCGATGCCATTACGGTAAGTATTACCTTTTGTGAAGGTCATGTTGTTCTCTAGCATTCGCCGGGAAGAAAGCTATTTTAACTTCTTAGCAGCTTTTGATAAGAGCTTCTATGGAAGCAGGGGTCGGGTCTTCATCGAGGCGCGCCCAATTCGATCTCTTTCAAGCGGAAGACTCCGGCCATCTTTTCTACGCTTTTGAAAACCAAATGGCCGCTGCCTGCTGTTCTCCGATCAGGCACCACCAAGCCGCCCCGAATCTTCATTCTTCGATTTTCACGTAGTAATATAAAACCCAAATTGTCGGAAATAAGAAGAAGGAAAATTTGTGAAGGAATGCAAATTAGATCCAGTGTAATAGATGAATAAGGGTATATTCGTCCGGTGGAATTTATTTGTCCTTAATGCAACTAAAAAATGGAAGCTGGATTAGCACTTAATTAAGAGGAAAAAAGTGGACTATACACTAATTTTTCCATATATATATATAATGCGCCACATATATCATATATTGTGGATAATTAATTAATTTACCTAATTAATATCTTGTATTTATCTATTCATAATAAATAAATACTACTATATTAATTTATCACTATAACATTCAATAGTCGGGATAAATAATTCCTTATTCGGTCATCACTATAACCACAATTTAATTTCGGTTCGTTGTCCATATGTGTGTGACCCGATATGCTTCCGAATATGTTGGTTGTAAGTACAAAGTGCATTTACGAAAATGTCTTTCACACCTAATGATCATGATTAGCGTCTAGCAACACGTCATGACCCCCAATCATTGGAAAAGTCAGTGTATTGACTACTATCTTTCATGTGAAACGGTTACCATGTAAATATAATCATATCGGTGTTATAATATTCATACAGTCGTATATCAAGTGTCAAACATTAACGACCGTATCTTATAAATAAGATATCATATCCTCCCGAAATAACATATTACTTCCACTTTGCAAAGTCTTTCAAGAATAAGACATTCCTCATAAGAAGACCCTTTCGGATATTTACTTCTACTAGGATACGCGATTTCCGGACGACCAACATGAATCCTACACATGCTTCAACATCACACCCAATCACTACCGAACAATCGCTCCGTGACTAGGGGAAACCTCAATAGTGTCGAAGTATGACAATCCACATTGTGGTGCCATGAAGACCCCAGTCTTATGATAATTACATAACCGCCATATAATGCGACACTTAATAAAGTAAGTGGGGTAGTCAAACGTACGCATTCTCTAATACACGTCCACATACAGTCCAAGTGTCTCTACACTTCGATAGATGAGATATATCCCTATCTTCATAAGATAGGAGAAATATAATACGTGCTAGTCTAACCGGAATATTAATGTCCCATTTAATAACACATACGACTAGAGACATTTATGTATCAAACCTTTTTAAGTGAGTCGAGATCTCATCAACCATAATCACTATTATGATTTCTCTATCACGGTTTGACTAGGGACATTATCATATACACAATTTCGTAATTGGTTCGTTAAACGAATAAATATATAATAACAGAAAAGCCATTTATTATATGTATAAACGTAAAGATGTAGTAGAAATGACCCGACCCGGTCAGATCCGGTCCAACCCAATTGGGTTTAAGGCACTACATCAACACACGCATCTTCCCAAATTTTGATTGCTTTGCCATCCCCCACTTTAAATCTCACTCATTTCTACAACACGGGTAAAACGGATAACGAGCACCCTTGTTTAAGTTTGGCTTGGAAGAGGGACGTCTTCTTAAAATACTTCGCCTTTAGAAACTTTGCAACTAGCGGATTGGGGTTATTTAGTATCATCTACTGGATAAACAATACCCGAATCAAGATCCGAAAAGGCGGAAAATTCTAGGTCCAGCCGCAGCGTGGGTTTTCATGTTTTTCCGATCCGGTTGCGAATCAGGTTTATAACACCGGTGTGGGTTCCCAAATTTTCTCTTTTGATGGCAATTAGGTGGTGAGTGGTGGAGTGACATCATTGCTCACTTTTATATAAAATCTTCCATTTTAGTCTTTGTTGCCTGAACCAAATGAGAAATGATTTTGGTACTTAACCGGCATCCCTGTGGGATACGACCTTGACTCACCAGTTCTAGGCTACAATTGATCCGGTACACTGTCGGTGATTTTGGACCCTTAGAAAACGCCGATCGGTTTCCTTTCAGTACGGCTTGCATGCCACGTTTGTGCCTTGGTAGTTTCATTATAAATGTATTGTATATGAGCAGTTGTAGTACTATTCTAGATAATTGTGAGTTAGTTTGCAACAATGATATTCTGATGTGTTGTGCTTTTATGGGAGATCATGAAAGTCTGTCCCTTGAGTCTCTGCATGTTTCTTTTCTACCTTACCTGCTATATTACTCTTATTTTACATCATACATACATGGTTTTTAAGGTTTTGTGTTTAAAATTCACTTGCTGAACGCTCCATATCTGGATAAGGACTCGGTATCCAAGAGCTGGGGGTTACAATTGGTATCAGAGGCTAATCTAAGAAAACTTCGGCATACACTGCAGCACATGATTTGAATTTCTTAAGATGTAATCTCTTGAAGTATAGATATTTTAGGAGCTGATCATGTTAGACCGAAGGTGTTGGTACATAAGATTGACAATATAGGCTTAAATAAATTTGGTAAGGATGAAAAGGTAGGATGTTGTATTTGGTGAAGAACACCATATATGAGATCTTAGGCTCTAGAGTGTTTCAATGTAGCTTAAGAACATGACCTCCTAAGTATTGAATCATAGTAGGAACATTCTTGGGAATGACGTTATTGGATACCCAAGAGGTTAGATGCATCTCTGTAATTACTCTCTCTATCATACATTTGCTGCCAATATATCTATATGTTCTTATTAGCATATGTTGCATTCCAATTGTTTTTTCTAATAAGACCTTTGACAAATGACCTTCTTGAAACCCAATCAGCTTTGTTTCCACCAAGCCTTATTTCAATTTACACATCCTTCTGAGTTTACTTTCAAAAGAGTTTCATTGTACTACGTTTTGTTTCGAGAAAATAGTTTCTCCCATATCCTATATGATACTAGTTTTTTATTTTGGTTTTTATCTCCCAGGCCAATGTTTGTGAGCGCAGTTTATTTTATGCATTATCCTTAACGCGTTAGCTCCCTAATGTGCGGTGGGTGTAATTAGTTAGTAATTATGTAATAAGATAGAGTGAAAAATTAAGGCCAAAAGAAGACAACATGAAAATCCAATGGCGGTTGTATATACCCATAGATTGAGACCCCACAGATTTCTCAATTTGTATTGGAAACAACGAATAAAAAAAGTATATGATCATACAAGTTATTTTACGTATTTATTTATTTTTGTGCGCGGAATTATTTATGTATTTACTTTATGCCGATAACTTAAATATATGCGTGCTGAATGATGAGACCAAATTAATCAAACTAATTAAATAATTCCACGTCAAAATTGAAGTCAATTAAATTGACTCCCAAATAATATAGAGACATAGAAGATCACTTGTTCAAATCCAATCCAACAGTCACAGTTGGGGGTGACCTACTTCAGATTTATCGTTATTATTGAGATATGACCGTAAGTGATCTCATGAATATTTGGTTATGAATTACCTAAAATTTATTCGAACATAGCCACAACAGGGTGATTATATTTTAGAGAAAATGGCTAACTACCAAATGTTGGTTGATGAGAGTCAACTTTGCTATGCTCCGGTGCATTTTTTGACCCCCGTTTACGACACTTTTAGCTTATTTTGGGTACTTTCAGACCAATTTTAGGTCAAAATCACATTGAACACTCATTTTGAGGTAAACCGTCACATAGATGGAAAACCTTGGCATTTTACGGTGTTTTTGACCCTATTTGAGCTCTAGTTATCTTGTGGAATTATGATCGGTATGTGTTTGAATGCTGTGATGCAGGATATAGGTGACTTATGAGCCCAGAAGACAAGGCTTGAGGCTTAGAGTGGCATAACCGAAGCCCGGGAATGGAAACGGATCAAATATAGTTGGTGTTTTTGCCTTACATTCACTTTAATTATCTTCAATTTGATCCATGTTGGAGGCATTTTCTGGACTTATAGCCATCATGAAACTTGTAGATATTTGAATGATCTTTCCAACGCAACTTAAATTACTCAAATCAGAGCTCTACACAAAAACATATTGCAAATTTACTGAAGGCCTGTCAATGCTGAATTTTCTGACTGCTCAATGCACGCGCATTTCCCATAATGCGCACGCATTACGGTCCTAAAAGATTTTTAGCAACGAGTTTTTTTATTATGTAAAATCAGATTTTTACCCCCCATTTCATATCCATTCATACTTAGACTCACTTAGGGCATACTAAGGTCGATTTTCTTCCCTTTTCACCTTAGATTATCTAGTATTTCACTCTTTCTCTTAGATTAAACACAATTTAACATAGATTTCCCTCTTTCTTGTTGGTGTTTTGAGGTCTTCTTCCCCAAGTGACAATGGGTTTGGATGAAGATTGATGTAACCACAACTTGTTTGCGTTTTTTGTAATTAATTTCATTTCTTCTCTTGATTAATGGCTTTAATCCTTTCCTTGATTGTTATTTCTTGTTTTTTGATGAGTGGTTGTACCTATCATAGTCAAATCATGTGAAGATTGAAGAAATCACCCTCTAATTGATGAAATTGGGAATGAGTAGTGCTTAATTGTTGTTATATCGACGAATTCGTGTCTTAAAGCTTGAATTGACTAGATGACTTGATTCATGAGCTCACACAACACTTTTATAAATGAATGTTGCAAATAATAACGGACAGGGTTCGGATAAATCAAATTCAGACAGCACAGACAACAGTAACAATCAAATTTAAGAGTCCATTCATTCAAAACGACGATTGTCCGGATAATTGCAGAAAAGCAGCACAAGTTAAACAAAAAAGATAAATACGGGAATCAAGGGTTCAAATACAAAGATAAGGAGAGATAAGAAGGAAGCCTCACTGCCACATATTCGTTTAAAATTCAGATGCATTTGGAATCCCTTTGCAGCTGGAGACTATGGCCATTTGTACCTTGAAATAGTGATAATCCGACTTCAAAATGTTTATCTCCAAAGTTGAAAGTTTTTCTCTAAAATTCAAATAAACTAAATTATCAGATTAGCTTCGGAGTAGGAGTCCCTGTACTATAAATACAGACATATGTATAGTGAAATAAGCAAGCAAAAACATAAAAAAGAAATGCTTCAATAAAGTTCAGTTTTTTCCTTTGTTTGTTGATAATGCCCTAAATGGTACCATTAATTATACTCTTATTCACATCGAATTCTGCTCAAGAGAGGATAGATAGACTCGTTATTATGTGGAATATGTGTTAAATGCTATGTGCATGTTTCTAGGATCGTAATTCTGCATCTATGTTATTTTCCCAAAGATTTGGTACTGTTTGGTCTCATTTTGCATGTTTTATAGGATGTACTGAATCCTGAGCATTGGAGAACGGATCTGGACCATAAGAAGTATATTGGGCCAAGTAATTAAAGTCCAAGAAGAAGTTAGCTGAAGAAAAAGAGGAAAAGTCAGCCCGGTTTACCGAGGGCTTGTTGGACACGAAATTGATTCTACCGCCTCTACTAGGTCGGTTAGGGTTTTAGAGAGTCATAAGTCGGTCATTGTATCTATATAAGGCCGCAGTTACAAAAGTTTATATAAGTTCTTAACAAGCACTTAATTATATTCAATCTTTTATATACAATTTGATGAAATAAAGTTATTCCAAGCTTTTGATGAGTTATTTCTGGTTTTCTCCCTTTCTCTACCATTTCTAGATTGAGTAGATCGAGCTAGATCTCCATTGTTGAAGGTATGGAGCTTTGAATGTTCCTTTTTGTCTTCAATATGGTAGATCTGTTCGTATTTATGTGTTTTAGTTAATATGCATATTTAACGACCCCATGATTTACTTAGATTAATCGTAATTGAGCAATGTAGATTCAGGGATAGGAAAAGCTGACCCCGGTAAACCGGTGGTCTATACCGGTTTACCGAGGCAATAATTAGAAAACCTAAAATTGGGATTCACTACAGCTACGTTGATCGATAGGTTTAATTAACAGTAGTTTAGATCTGGCCAATCTACTTATTGTAATCGTAAAACTAGCATGAAATACGAATAGTGAAGTGTTAGTTTGGACATAGTCCGATGGACCCCGAGAAGCGTCTTTGATCGGTGTCGGCGGTACCGCCTGCAGGAGGGTTAACGGTAATTCTAGTGCTGATCAGTGTCGACAGCTCGATATCGGTAATTCTAGTTCTTTATGCGTATGGGCTATTACGGACCAATTAAGGAGAGTAGCTTGCGTATAGATTGTCTACTACCATTGTCGGAGTAGATATGATTAGGAGTTGCACCCGTAGCTGATAACTAAATCAAAAGCTCGCTCGATTAATTTAAGGAAATTATGTGGGGAAGTAAACGTAACGATTAACTGATCCAAGTTAGTAGATCGGTGAGAAGAGGATGAGAAATACCAAGTTTATTTTAGTTTTATTGTTGGTCCATGACCGCCGCTATGTTGCTTCTTAATTAGGTTAGAATCGTTTATAGTTAAAGTTGCATTGTCTCTGTGGGATCGACCTTGACTCGCATTTACTATACTACGATGTACCTAGTATTCTTGCTAGTAATATCGACGTTGATGACTTACACGCGATGAAGATTTTTAGCGCCGTTGCCGGGGACAATGTCCAATTTTAAAGATAAATGTTTTAATTCTAATTAAGAAGTCATTTTTATTTTATTTTATTTTATTCCGAGTCTTGAGTCGTTCTGGATCAAACCTGCACCTGTTAATCTGCCAGAATAAGAAATCTTAGGCCCGGTTTACCGAGGGTTACCCCTAATTTACCGAGGCCCGAGAAATTGAATTCTGATAGTCTTTGTTATTCTGTGTTATTCTCTGTTGATTTTAGTTAGTGGTCCGCAACAGTTGGGATGATACCCAACTGTAGCGGAAGTTGCTAACCTTTTCTTTGTTTTATTTTGTCTCTTTCGCAAAAAGATCAAGACACTTCAGAGATTCGATCAAACTGGAGTTGAAGAAGAGCAAACAAGTCAAGCAATATGCTTCAGACAATATTGAACATCACACCAATTTCCATGTATCCTAGATCCGCAGTCAGAGAGCAATATGAAGCGGATAAGAAGCGGGTGGAAAAAGAGAAAGATGCAATCAAGCAAGATCCTGAAGAGAACTTAAAGAAATATAGCACGTATCGTCCAGGTGAGTTCCCTATCGAGCTAATTGACATATCATTTTCGGATTACGATTTTGATGATCCTGAAGAGAATCCCGACGCGATGTTCTCTAAGCCTGAGGATTACTCAGACTCAGACACCGTGGTGAAGTTAGGAGACCTGTGACATTCCGACTCCCAATTTCTGTCAATGGTATATCAGTATGATTAGGTCTCTGTGACTCCGGCTCGAGTTGCAACATTCTATCTTTTTCCCTCTGCCAAAAGATTAAGCTTCCGGTCATTATGAATGAAACCCAGACCATGACTTTTGTTGATAGGACTAGAGATATGCCTGCCGGTCTGCTTAAGAAGTGCACGATTAAGGCAGGAGGGTTCACTTTTCCAATTGATTTCACGGTTATAGACGTACCAGAGGACCCAAGTGCCCCGGTTTTATTAGGAAGACCTTTCTTAACGACAAGCAGAGCAGTCATAGATTTTGATAATGAGGAGATCACTTTGAGGTTGAATAATGATGCAGTATCTTTCAAAATCTTAGAGCCCCTAGATAATAGGCCGGAAAGTTGCAAGATGACGTATGATTCAGGAAAGGTGGAAATTATGGAAATAGAGAAGGAAGGGCATAAGCATCGAGAGGTTGTAGTAGAAACCATTGAGCAGGAATTCATGAGATTAATGCTTAAAGAGAGTGAAGAGACGGACCACAACAAGACGCTCACGGAAGCTAGTCCTTCTGTGTTGCGTAGTGATGGATTTGAGCCTAAAGTGGAAAATATGGAGTCCTTGGGTATAAAGTCTAAATCTCGATGCAGAGGCCGACCTAGTACGCAAGCTAAGAGAGAGAGAGGTGTGCTAGGAAGAGAGCTCAAAAAGGTTCTATAAAGATACAAACCTCGGAAGCAAAAGTTTGGCGAGTTAAAGCTCCAACCCCCGAATGATCGAAAATCTGAAGAAAGTCGAGCTAGCGACTATAAACTCAGAACATTCCCTTGAACCTTAGGTAGATTAGGAATGAATAAAAGTAGCTGGATGAAGGGACGAGATTTTTTTCATCCTACCGCACCCTTAGGCTTGAAACCGATGGTTGTTGGGAAGGTTTTTTTTACTCGTTGTGGATTCTAGTGAAGTAGGTTAGGATTGAGTCGGAAATAGCAACAAAAGGAGTAAGAGACTAGTCAATTTGAGGTCAGAATTGAGCAGAGAGGTTGAGTAAAGTATGCAGAGAAGTCAGACAGAGAAATCTGGGAAAAAGAGGCCCCGGTAAACCGAGGAGCACCTCCGGTTTACCGAGCCAGGATTTCCAGTTTTCAAAACGTTAGATTGAAAAGCTGAATTTTTAGAGACACGTGGAGGACACACGTTGCATTAGACACCACCAGTCAGCAGAAACCATCCCATTTTCCCCTCTTTTCAAACTCTTCATCATTTCCCACACTCCACCATAACTCTACCTCAATCCCATCAATCACCCCCTCAAATCCCTCACCCTAATTACTCATATGCCCACTATCCCACAGAATCCTTCCACCTTCCATCATTTTTCCTATTTAAACCACTCTTTCGCCCCCATTATCATCATTCTCATCTACCATCATCTCCTCAAATCACCAAACATTCTTCCATTTATCCTTCTTCCAAAAATCCGACCACCATCACCAACATTATCACCACCATACATCCATCAAAACCAAACCTTTCTTCTATTTTTACCAACCAAAACACCAACCATATCATTTTCCTCCATTCTTGTTGCTGATTAGTGCTGCTGTGTTAGTTAAATGCTGCAGTTTTTCATCTTCCATTACCAGAAGCACAGTCCCAGTCCGAAACCCAGGAAAATCCAGGCCGGTAACTCGAGGCCAACCTCCAGTTTACCGAGGGTAACTTTTTCTCGAATCGGATCATTATCGCCTCTGTTATCATCCAGGATGGGTCCTAAGCGTAGCCAATCTGTCCTTCGTCCCAGTGGTTATCAGAGTATTTATGGAGGTGCTAACCCCTTGATAGATGAGGTTGAGCAATTTCATTCATTAGAGATCTACAATTTGTTCATAGGTCATTGGAACGGAAGATCAGTTGCCCGAGAATGAGGAGTTGAGTTGGACGATTACGGTGAAATCTTTCCCCGAGCCCTACAGGTGCACAACTTTCTGGATATGGTCGAGGCACCGGCATGGTTCAACACCACGGTGGTAAGAGAATTTTATGCTTATGTTTCGCATAACCCAGGAGCCACATTTGCAATGGTCCGTGGTGTTAAAGTTGATTTTTCGATTGAGCGGATCAATGAGTATTATAGGGTTCGCAATCCACCGGTGGGCCCAGAAGAGTACACATCCTCGAGCAATATTAAAGATCTTGAGAGGATGGATATAATATCTGATTACTTTGGGGTACAATGGAAGTGCAATCCTGTGGGAGCCCCCACCATCTTCCAGGAAAATGAGTTATCATGGGATAGGAAGGTGGTTAATAGATTTGTTTGTGCTCACCTTTTTCCGACCAAGCACACGGTGTCTGTCACACCGAAGAGGGCAGAGTTGATGTTCTACCTAGAGCAGGGATCTCTAGTCAACATCGGTCTCCTGATGCATAGCCGTATTCACGAGCTTGCCGCCACATCTGAGTGCGAGCAGTTGCCGTATGGATCGAGGCTTGACATGTCCGCTTTGGAGAACGTGGTCAAAGTTTTGGTTAGTGACGATTGGGAAGACCTTGAGTCGATGATTAGTTCATAGTCCATTTCAAAAGGGCAAAGACGGGTCAGTTTGAGAGGAGAAAGAGCATACTTTGGTCCTCGGAACACCTCGGACTCAGAGAGCCTTCCTAGATGAGCACTCGCGAGATATTACGAGTCTGCATCGCAAGATGGACATGATCATAGACTTTCTAGGAGTTCCTTCTGCGACTCCACCACCTAGGACTGCCCCACATCATAGAGCATCATCTTCTACCGCTGCTGCCTCCAGTTCTGCACCACCTCCCGGTTTTGAGCCTAGAGATGATTGGGAGGATTATTATGAGGAGGATTAGTTTTTTCTTTCTTTTAATTGTTGTTCTATTCCATTTTTTATTTTTATTTTTATTTTTCTTTCCTATCTAGTTGATGTAGCAGAATTTTATTAATATAATGATTTTGACGGCTTAATTTGTTTGGAGTTAGTTCTTTTCTCTTTTACTGCCGCAATTTTGTTATACGATTTCTTGTCACCACTATTCTTCTTGGTTTGTTTGAGCTACTTAGCATAGATTCTTCACAGATTACTTTCATGAGCCCGATGATTCATACGACGATCCATTTCTTCTTTGGTTCCACCCTTAACCGAAGCTAAGTTCCTTTTTGTTTGCATTTTTCACCTTACACATTGGGGACAATGTTTCGTTTAAGTGGGGGGTAAGGAACGTCACTTAGCTTCTTAGCATTATATTCCGTGAATGGCGTGATTATCTTGATTTTCTTTGATGCACGATTCATCCCTTAGACTTTGATTCATTTCGACAGAATTTCGAAAAAAATATGATATCTTTGATCTTTTTGAGTTAATTGACTTCATCTTTGTTTCACGATGCACAAGAAAGAGTAAATGCCCACTCCTATAGTAGTGGCGTATTAAGCGCATATTTTGTTATGAGCCACCATTTTAAGCACGTATAACTCACTTCCCTTGGTGTGTAGTCGATAGCATATTGCTTTGACTAGAGTTGACCCTGGCTTTACCCCGAATTATGTTTCACCAACGCTTGTAAAGGCAAATGAATTTCGGATTAAGTAGTTTATTAAGAGTGAAGCCGTGAGGATAGATAAATCAATGAGAGTTCACCCGCCCAAAAGAGAAGTGCATTGAAATATATACATCAATATTCTCTTTGGCAAAACATTGTGTCGATGGAGCGTAAGACGCACGACTTTTGCATAGACCGATAAACACGAGCCTAAGAGTAATACATACTCGGTTCTCGATCTGCCTTGACATCTAATTTGACTCATAATAACATGTTCGAGGCAGGTTAGTTCGACTACGGGTTGACGTAATGTGAGATTGTCTGCATTACTAAGCGGTTGTGAAAGTTATTGCACACACACATTGGCTCATGACGTGAATAGTGTTTAATGCGTTACTGATGGATATGAGTGGCATGATCTTGATCTTGACTTTGTGAGGCATAGTTGTTTTTAATTAACTTATATACTGATGCGAGTGTTGTTTTCTTTTCGCCTTTTTGCTCGGGACGATCAAAAGCTAAGTGGGGGGAACGTAGTTGATAACGCCCTAAATGGTACCATTAATCATACTCTTATTCACCCCGAATTATACTCAAAAGAGGATAGATAGGCTCGTTATTATGTGGAATATGTGTTAAATGCTATGTGCATGTTTGTAGGATCGTAATTCTGCATCTATGTTATTTTCCCGAAGATTTGGTACTGTTTTGTCTCGTTTTGCATGTGTTATAGGATGTACCGAATCTGGAGCATTGGAGAATGGATCTGGACTAGAAGAAGTATATTGGGCCAAGTAATTAAAGTCCAAGAAGAAGTCTGTTGAAGAAAAAGAGGAAAAGTCAGCCCGGTTTACCGAGGGCTAGGGCCGGTAAACCGAGGGCTTGTTGGACACGAAATTGATTCTGCCGCCTCTACTAGGTCGGTTAGGGTTTTAGAGAGTCATAAGTCGGTCATTGCATCTATATAAGACCGCAGTTACAGAAGTTTATATAAGTTCTTAATAAGCACTCAATTATATTCAATCTTTTATATACAATTTGATGAAATAAAGTTATTCCAAGCTTTTGAGGAGTTATTTCTGGTTTTCTCCCTTTATCTACCATCTCTAGCTTGAGTAGATCGAGCTAGATCTCTATTGTTGAATTTATGAAGCTTTGAACATTCTTTTTTGTCTTCAATATGGTAGATCTATTCGTATTTATGTGTTTTAGTTAATCTGCATGTTTAATCATAATTGAGCAATGTAGATTGAGGGATAGGAAAAGCTGACCCCGATAAACCGGAGGTCTATACAACAATAGCAACAACTACAAATCCGACAGCTAGTCAAATCTCCTCAACAGATACAACTACAACTATAGCAGGAGGTGCAACTACTACACTAACAAAGAACCCAGAATACACAGCATGGAAAAAGGCAGACAGAATGTTAAGATGATGGCTTATAGGATCCATATCCGATGAGTCCTTATGCCTAGTCATTGGTTTAAATACTGCATAGGCTGTATGGGAGGAATTAAGAATTTCTATGCTCAAGATTCCCAAGAGAGAGAATTCAATCTAAGGCAGTAGATAACCTACCTCAGAAAAACTGATGATAAGAACAACAGTGAGCATGTAAGGGCATTCAAGGGACTGTGTGACAGTCTTGCAGCAATTGGGAAACCAATCACAGATCCAGATAATGTCTATTATCTCCTCACAAGCCTAGGAACAGAATATGAGACATTCACTACTACTATGCTAAAGCCCCCAAGGCCCACATTTTTGGTCCCTTGAAAAGGCTTTGGTTAAGTTTAGAGGGGGGTGAATAAACTTAACACTTAAAACTTTTGGAGTTAACAAACTCAAGAATGTCAAGTAGCCCTCTTCATTGCCAATCAGTCTAACGACAATGAGATATTACTGATTTGTTGCAAAATGAATATATTCAAATTAAGCCTTGTTACTTGTTGTTAAAAGATGATAATCTTGAGTATTAGATATTCAAGAGTGTAAGTGTGTGATTCCGTTGCTAGTTTCGGTGAAGTTGATGTGATCAGTATACTAATACAGAAAGTGAATACAGAAAGTAAGTAGGCAAATTTTATAGTGGTTCTAGGTGGTGTAATCCTGTCAGTCCACTCTTCTCCTGTGATGTTGGAGGAAATACACTAGAGATCTTTGAGGTTGCAGTTACAAAAATCTCTAAGCTGTCTGTCCTTCACCAATAACTATGGCTTCACAAACTGAACACTTGAAATAGGTAGGATTGCTGCACCAAAGTATTCCACTGGTCCTTGAAGGGCAGGATTACCTCTTCACCCGCTCCACCACAAACAACAGTTCTTGACACCTAAGTGCTTCTCTGTCTTCAGCAGGTTTCTTGTAAAAAAAAGGTTGAATCAAGTAAGTGATTCAGTCATCAGCAGCTTGATCAAGATGAAATGATCAGCAGCTTGATGTCTTCAAGTGTGTATACTTGATGTAACTTGATAGCAGGTTACACTTGAAGATATTTCATGATCAGTAGCTTTTAGCTCAGTGATGTCAGCAGGGTGTTTTTCTTGATCAGAAATTTGATAGCTTTGAGTAGACTATTTGTTTTTCATCACTTTTCATCATCTGTATCTGAATCAGGAGTCTTCTATTTATAGGTGAGAATCCTATGACTTATGTTTGAATTTCAAACATAGCCGTTTCAGATTTGTCTCCATCTTGACTTGCTTTCTGCCTCTCAGACATAGTAATCGACACGGTCGATTTGCTTTTTGTCGATTTTGATCTCATCCCACTCTTTGACTTATGTCCATTGATTAATCCTTTGATTCTTTCCAACGTTCTTTTTATCTTGGCCATTGTTTGTTGACAATATCAAGGCTTGTAATCCATCCTTATCCTTGTAATCTTCCAATGTAGCCCTTGATTAAATTGAGAAATATCGCCAGATGTTTGACTTATTTTAGTCTCATTGATGTATATCTGTCACCGCTTATGTCTCATTGTGTTTCAATAACACTACAGCTGACTGCTTTTCACTAACTTTTTAATATGAAGTTAGAGTACACCATTTTGATTATAACTAAGTTTCAATCACCACTTAACATATGGAACTTAGACCTTGTACACAAGGTATATGTAATCAGTTTAGGTCATCACAGACTTCCCTAAATTCTGATTCCATATCCTTGACTTTAAATACTAAGTTTGATCCCTTAGCCTTCAATAATCGAGTTTGAACCTCACCTTGATCTTGAAGAGGTTTCTAACTAGTCTACTGACCTAGTTACCCTAATGATCTAGACAGGTCTGCTGATATAGTCAGCTGACCTAATTACAATGCTTGTTTGATCAAACCTATACAAAGATCAAACTCTAATAAACCTATACTTTTGATCTAGACATCTTTTTGCCTTTGCTCTATAACAGCTAGTCTGGCACTCATCAATAAAACTTAAAATATTTTCAACAATCCCCTTTTTTAGTGATGATGCCAATACCCTCTTTACAACAAAGCAAAAAGATAAAAACAGAAACAGAACAAATTTAGCCATTTCTCATTATAATCTAATTTGTTCAAACTTATTACATACTAGAATCAGCAGAATGAAATAAACAATGTAAGTGTGCTGATCTAGTTTCTATCTTTGTCTTGTTCCTTCTTCTCATAGAATTCCTTGATTTCCTTGATAATATCCACCATCCATTGGTTTTCAATTGTGGAAAAGTCAACCCAAGTATTCAGCTCTTTCCACCACTTCTAGGCTTCAGGTAAAGTTAACCTTATGTTGTGAACATTGAAGCCTTGTCTTATGTAGAAGTGTTTAAATTCTTCCAGTGAATCCCTTGCTGATTGGGAAGCTCCCACTCTTTGACCTCTTCCACTTATGCCTCCTCCTCCACATCTACTAGAAGCTCTCAATGATTTGACCCTTGTTTCCCAAAGTTTCAGTCCAAGAAAGGAATTCAGTCCCTCATGAAATCCCATATGATGATATGGTATCTTTTTTCTATAGTATAGCTTCTTATATTCTTGCAGGAGGTCATCAGTCAACTGAATCCTGCCAGGTGCAGGTTTCCTGAACTCATTTATATCATTCTCCCATCTCTTCTTGGAAAAAAAATCCTTGCAGCCTCCTTTGCTTCTGCTGTAAGGCCCTTTTCCCCTTATTGACATCATCAATAAACCAGGACAGTAGACCATGAACACTTTCATGTGTGATCACTAAGTTAGCAAGTTGACCTTCCATAATCTCTGTCCTTGTGTCAATTGCAATGATCCTTCCTTCCATGGTTTGTTCCAGCAGATTGATCCTCTCAGTAACCTTACGATCCAATGTAGCAGGTTGAGGTGCTTCAGCAGGGTGAGCCACAGCAGGCTTGGGTGCCTTAGCAAGCTTGTCAAGCTTTTTGTGTATTGAGGCAAACTGTTCATTCATATGTTTATCTCTGTTTGCTGTGCTCAGCTTTATATTTCTCACATCTTGGGTTAGGTCAGCAATAGCATGCTGAGTAGAAGTGATGTTGGAAGCAACTATTTCAGTAGTTCTTCCTCTGTTTTCCACTAGATTTATCAAGTCTTCAAATCTTTGTTCTTGACTATTTAGTTGAGTCATTAACTGTGTAATATCATCTCTTACTGCCCTCAACTCATCCAAGACATGTGCTGGTACTGCACCAGCCATACCTCCAGCCATATGTCTAGCAAAATCATCAGCAGGCTCTTCAATATTATAGTTTTCCGTTGGTATGCTGGCAACCATGGCTCTTGTTCTATCCCATCTAGCAGGTTCAGGACCTTCCTTAATCACATCTCCAAAAATTTCTTCTAAAATAGGATCTTGTGCAGGTTGAGGTTCCAAAACATGTGCCTCCTCGAAAATTGGTACATGTGCCTGTTGAGGTTCATCAGCAACCAGTTCTTCCTCAGGCATTTGGAATTCCTCATCACTAAAGTCATAGTCCACTTCAGTCTGCTGACTATCTTTACCTTCAGTGGCCTTAACTTCAGTAGCATGTACTACAACATTAGGTTCTACAGCAGTTTATGCTTCAACAGTCTTTGCCATAATATGTACAGGGGATTCCTCCAATCCCATCAATGGTTCCAACCTTTGTCCAGTGTTTGTCGATCTCAAAGACTCGAACCTCCTGTTCGACTGTATTTAGGTGTCGTGTTTGTAACTCAAAGACTGAACCACCTCTTCAACAGAGACATGAGGAAATATATCCAGATTTTCCTCTAAGACTCCTTTATCATCAACAGCCTTCTGTAATTGATCTGCAACTAGAGATAAGGTTGTCTGAGTGTCAAACCACTCCTGATACTGAGTTGAGTCCTCTGAGCTTGCATCAGCTTTTTCAAACATGACAACATCATAAATAGTAGATATTCTGGCCTCTTCCCAGGGATGTTGCAACATCAATCTGTCTCCCTAAATCTTCATTGAATACTGAAGAGAGTTTGAGAAAGTAATAATACTTGAGTAAACTTCAACTTGGTTTATTCATCATAAAAGAGTGAGTATAAATAGGTACAAGTAAGTGAGAAAGGTCCTAGTAGAGTATAAGCTAAGAGAGAGCAATTAAATACTAGAGTCGGCTAGTATTAATTGCTAGAGTTGTCTATTACCTAATAAGACAAAATAGAGTTACTTTATGACTTTATGACATATTAATTGTTTATAAAATACAATTAATATGTCTCACAATTAATATGTTACACTAATGCAATGTAATATTTCCACACCCCTCCTCAAACTGGGTTGTATATGTCAATAGAGAAGTTTGCAACTCAGTCAACTGAACATAAGTGGTGGAATTGCCTTGGTGAGAATATCATCATTTTGGTCTGCCGAGGGAACATACTGAAGTTGAATGATCTTGGCATCAATCTTCTCTTTAAGGAAATGTCTGTCAATATCCACATGTTTGGTTTTATCATGATAGACTGGATCCTCTGCCATGCATAAAGCTGAATTATTGTCACAGCAGAGTAGGACAAGTTGCTGAGGGGTCTGCTGAAGGTCAGTAAGGACTCTTTTCAGCCATAATGCTTCACAAATGCCCAAAACCAGTGCCCTGAGTTCATCTTCAGCACTGCTTCTAGAGATAGTAGGTTGTTTCTTGCTTCTCCATGTGACAAGATTACCCCATACATATGAGCAATAGCCTGTGGTGGATCTTCTGTCTATATGGCAACCAAATTTTGCACAAAGATCATATAGACCTTCACTGATCTTTCAGTAGACTTAGTGAAGTGTAGGCCCTGGCCAAGAGTGGACTTCAAGTATATGAGTATTCTATAGACAACATCCCAATGGTGCTCAGTAGGGCAATGCATGAATTGACTGACAAGGGTAACTCCATATGCAATATCAGGTCTTGTATGAGAGAGATAGATAAGTTTCCCTACAAGTCTCTGATATTGTTCCTTTCTTACAGCAACATTACCATGTACCAGTGGATTACTGGGGTCTACTGGAGATACAGCAGGTTTGCATCCTAGCATGCCAGTTTCCTTCAGCAAGTCCAGCACATACTTCCTTTGTGAGACAGAGATACCCTGGCTGTTTCTGGCTATTTCCATGCCAAGGAAGTACTTGAGATATCCTAGATCTTTAACTTGAAACACTTTTGCGTAAAGGTCTTCAATTGTTGGATCTCAAGGTCATCACCAGTGAAGGATGATATCATCCACATAGACAATAAGAATAGATCTCTTCTGGTTGGTTATTTTGATAAACATGGTGTGATCTGAGTTGCATTGATGATATCCATCAGCTTTAACCACAGTAGTAAGTTTGCCAAACCAGGCTCGAGGGGACTGCTTCAGGCCATATAGGGATTTCCTCAGTTTGCAAACTTTCCCTTGAGTGTGAGTGTTGCCAAAACCAGGAGGTACATTCATATAGACTTCCTCAGTAAGGTCACCATTTAGGAAAGCATTCTTGATATCCAATTGGTGGAGAGGCCAGTCAAGTTGGACAGCAAGTGAGATTAGTACCCTGACAGTGTTTAGCTTTGCCACAAGTGCAAAGGTCTCTTTGTAGTCAATCCCATATGTTTGAGTGAATCCCCTTGCAACCAGTCTAGCTTTGTATTTGTCAATAGTACCATCAGCATTGTACTTGATAGTGAAAAGCCATTTACAGCTGACTGTCTTCTTTCCATGTGGGAGAGTGGTGAGGTGCCAAGTATGGTTGTCAAGGAGAGCAGTCATTTCAGTTTTGACAGCAGCCTTCCACTTATCATGTTGGAGAGCTTCATGTATATTCTTAGGAATGGAGTGGGAATCCAAGTCCTGTGTAAACATAGCAAAAGAAGGTGACAAGTGATTATAAGACACATAAGTATGAATAGAGTGATTAGTACATGATCTCTTTCCCTTTCGGACATCAATGGATCTGTCATCACTATCAGTGGAATGAGTAGAGTCAGTAGGCTCAGGAGACTTCTGAGGTTCAATGGGTTCATGAGAGGGTGCCGAGGTTCGAGTGGGCTCGATGAGGGTCACCGAGGTTCGATGAGGTTCAAGAGGGTTGCCGAGCATCGAGAGTCTGCTAAGGAGTTGGTTGAGGGATTGGAGTGAGCTCAATTTCAATAAGGTTGCCATCTGTGACTGTCTCAGTAGGTTTGCTATAGTAAGGGGTTTTTTCAAAGAATTTCACATCCATAGAATTGTAAAATCTTTTGTCAGTGGGAGAGTAACACTTGTAACCCTTTCTATCTTTAAAATAGCCTAGGAAGATGCATTTATGAGCTTTGGGATCAAGTTTGCTTCTGTGTTGGGCATGAATATAGACAAACACAGTACATCCAAAGATCTTTGAAGGCAAGTCAGCAATGAGATGAGGACAGGAATGACTTGTCAGTAGGGTTTGAATGGGAGTCTTGAATCCTAACACTCTGCTGGGTAACCTGTTGATCAGGTATGTGGCAGTTAGTATTGCTTCACCCCACATATATTTAGGCACATGTGTGGTGAACATGACTGATCTAGCCATCTCCAGTAAGTGCATGTTCTTCCTCTCAGCAACCCCATTTTGCTGAGGTGTCTCTACACAGCTACTGGTGTGAACAATTCCCTTATCATTCAGGAAGGTGCTGAGGTTGGACTCATTGTATTCTAGGGCATTATCTATTTTTAAGATTTTAATCTTAGTGTCAAATTGAGTGGATACCATGTTATAGAATTCTTGGAAGATGGTTCCAACTACAGATTTATCTTTCATCAGAAATAGCCATATGATCCTGGTGTGGTCATCTATGAAGGTGACAAACCACCTCTTTCCTGTTATACTTTTAACTCTTGAGGGTCCCCAGACATCACTATGAATCAAAGTGAAAGGTGCGGAAGGTAAATAAGGTATTTTAGTATACACAGATTTAGTAAGTTTAGCAAATCCGACAAATATCACATTGAAGGTCACCGAGGTTACATCCTTTAAACAATTCAGAATTAAAGACTTTAAATAACCAAAACTTGGATGACTCTAGCCTATAATGCCATAACATGATATTGTCTAAGGTTTGGTTGCAGTCACCGAGGCGCTTTCGCCTTCAATCTTCTCGTCTTCAAAGGCGAGTTGACCATAAACAGATCCCGCAGGTGCTTTAGCTCTCCCAATCACTTCCTGTGAAGAAAGATCCTGGAAAATACACTGATTGTCATTAAACAAGACTGTCCAATTCAGGTCTTTAGTGAGTCTACTGACAGATATAAGGTTACAGTCTAATTTAGGAACAAATAGGACATCCTGAAGGTATATCTTATCAGTAAGTTTAACATTTCCAAAACCTTGTGCACATGAGATAGATCCATCAGCAATCCTAATATTTCAGGTTTGATGACAGGGCCTAAACTGAGATATGAGACTCTTGTTACCAGTCATATGGGATGAAGCCCCGGAATCAACAATCCAAGTATCATTCTTGAGAGGTGAGTGGAATATACTGTTTTTAGCATGAGTAGCTATGTCAGTGATAGAACTACCTTCCTTTTGTTGAGCAATGAAGGCTTTGAAAGTAGCAAACTGAGCATCCAACATGGTATCTTTGTTCCCTTCTTCACTGACATGCCTGCCCTGACTCTCCCTGGTTGGTTTGGAGGGTTTAAAGGAATTTGGCTTACCATGTAGTTTCCAAAGAAGTGTCCTTGGTGTGATTTGTGTGCGTTCGCGGTGGTCACGCAACAACTTTCCTATCTTCTCGGTGGGGTTCTGTAAGTCTCAAGAACCTCAATGAGCTTCCCGACCACCAACATTCTTGAGCTATCGGTAGGGTGATCACCGGGTTGCTTTGGCAAAGATTACTTTTCTCCTGCTTTCCTCATGTTTGACTTCAGCAAACACAGATTTAAGGATGGGGAGAGGTTTAATAGCAAGAACTCTACCTCTAACATCATCAAGGGATGAGTTCAGTCATGTAAGGAACTTGAATATCCTCTTTTTCTCAATGATATTCTTGTATAAGGCAGCATCCTCTACATCCTTCCATGGGTGAATTTCCAACATATCTAGGTGTTGCCATGCTTTAGATAGTTGGTTGAAGTCTTGAGTTCTGAGACATGATCTCCTTGCCTGTAATTTTGGATTTGAGCTTCAAGATCATAGACCTCAGATGTATTATCCTTTTTTGAGTAAAGGTCTCTGGCATTGTCCCAGATCTCCTTTGCAGTATCATACATCATGAAGTTTGCACTGATCTCTTTTGTCATTGACCTCGTGAGGATGGTCATGACTTGGTTATTTTCTGTATCCCATGCTTCAAACTTGGGGTCAGTTTCAGCAGGGGCAGGTTTGGAGCCAGTCAAGTATCCCTGTTCTCGGTGAAATTTATGGTTTTTATCGCATTATTAGAGAACAATATCTTTCGTATTTTAGTAATTTTTAGAGAAAATTATATGTTTAAGGCGTGAATTTGAATAATGGGTTTAGAAGTGTCAAAAGTGTAATTTGGGCGCTTTTATGTGTTAAATTTATTGAATTATTATTATTTGGGGATGACTACATGTTTTCCATGTTTTATCTATTATGTAGATGCTTAATTTCGAGTGCATAAAGAGGATAAATGAGGCTCAATTCGAATTATAAGAGATAAATAGGGAATTGGCTTGAAGAAGAATGGATAACTATGAAGAAATCCGATCCTCAGCATATTGAACGAGCGTCCATGACCTTAGACGGGCGTCCAGTGCCGACTAAACCCTAGCCGACCTAAAATCCTATAAATAGCAGCGTGTATTAAACCCTAGGGGACATCCCATACGCATCATTCACTCATAACAAACCCTAGCAGCCGCATTATTCAAAGAGGAGAGTCAAAGATGTATCTCTCCATTCCAATGATTATGTCTAACAACATGATTGTTGGCTAAACGCATAGCAGTGGAACAACCGGAGGATATCACATCAACGTCATCACAACCATGATTCGTTAGTTTATCTTTAGTTATGATTTTGAATACTTTGTTTTATTTATCGTTTGAATCCCGATTTATTGGTTAAGAGTTTCATTAGATAGGAATGTCAATGAACTTCTATGTTGTTTGAATTTTTATGGAAATATAATTCAACAATAGGTTTAATTCAATCGATACAATTGATGATGTTTTGAGGAATCATATATCGTTAGTTGGGTATTACAATTTGGGAACGAATTGTTGATCTTGTGATGAATGTTATTTGTTTTTCTTGGAAAAGTAAACAAACCCTAGAAATTGATCTAAAGGAATTTAGTCGGTTTCGTGATTGATCATACCAATAAAATCGTATTCGAATCATAAATCGTTGTTTGATTGTTGAGTGATAGATTCTAGGTGTTCTCTTGTCTCCCCTTATAATTTGATACAAAAATCGCTTGCTTCAACGTTAGTTTTAAGTTCTAGTTTTACAAACCCTAGTTTTCTCGCACTTTTCATTGTTTGTTCATAGTCGACGCCGTCCATAATAGCGTACTTCGTCCATCTTGGCTGCTTTCTTATTTTACGCTTGTTTTTATTTCGCTTTCGCTTTAGTTCTTAGATTCGTGACATAATTGACTTAGGAGTTATATCTTAATCGACAAACCGCATTTATTCCTTAGGGCGACTCGGCAACACCTTATACTACGTGCCTTATACTTGGGGTGTTCCGATAATATAAATTTAAAACACGTTTTCAACGAACAATCCCATCTTGCTCTGGCCTGAGATATACATTTTCATAGATCTTGACCACAGCAGGTAGTTGTTGCCGTCAAATCTGTGATTTGTAAATGAATGGTTTTCAATGACCCCATCTGTGAGGCAAATGAGACTCTACTGAGGGTGAGGAAGCTTCAGATAATGAAGACATTCTTGATATGAGATGAGAAGTTACAGCAGGTTAAGTAGATTTTGCAGCGGATTCAGGAGTTTAAGGCTCTGATACCATGAAGAGAGTTTGAGAAAGTAATAATACTTGAGTAAACTTCAACTTGGTTTATTCATCATAAAAGAGTGAGTATAAATAGGTACAAGTAAGTGAGAAAGGTCCTAGTAGAGTATAAGCTAGGAGAGAGCAATTAATTACTAGAGTCGGCTAGTATTAATTGCTAGAGTTGTCTATTACCTAATAAGACAAAATAGAGTTACTTTATGACTTTATGACATATTAATTGTTTATACAATACAATTAATATGTCTCACAATTAATATGTTACACTAATGTAATGTAATATTTCCACAAATATAGTTCCTAGCTCTTCATTTAGCAAGTCAGTTTACTAATCCTCGGAATTTACATCAGATTCCACAACCAATAAGGTGTCAGACATATTGATCAGCCTGTTATCTCTAAGAGTTATCCCATCATTAATTAGAGCTTCCAGATCATCCATAGTCATATCCTCCATGTCTTCAACCATATGATCAGTTTGCTGGCCCTCAGTAGATTTGCCATCATCAGCAGAGTAATCTGCTGTTGTATCTTTAGATCCCTGTCCTACATCCTCAGTAGGTCTTACCAATGCAGTGCCACTTGGTTGACCAGGAAAAGAAGGGTGATCATCATCGAAATCGAGAGATGATGAATCATTAGTGTAGTGCCGAAAGACAATTATGTAATTCTTTTAGATGACAAATTAATAATTCATCTTATTATATGCATGTATGCTTATAATTAAGACAACTCATTGAAAACCTAAGTACCTCGTTTATGTAATCACATAACTCAGTGTATACTATACACAAAAGGATTGAGTTAGTGAGATGTACTTAAAAATTAACTTAGTCCGTAGCGTTTATTAATCTGAGTACGGGTCTCAAGATTAATTTGCTAATAATGCGCCCAGAACACTTTAGGTGTGACAGACTTATCCGGACTATTGGTAATAGGGTACCTAGTGGGGCATTTATATATGATGATAATCATATAGGGCAGGACCGATTTGATTTGAGTTCTCGATATAATTCCGTGATCAAGAAGTCTTATCGAATCACAAGATGATCATATATGGATTAATCTCAATCTTGAGGTGATCACAGACAACTTCTTAGACTAGGGTAGAGTTTGATGTGTTAGTAAGGATCACTTCGTAGTATGTGGTCCAACACTTCTCGTTGGCTCTATTTTAGGATGAGTGAGTATTCTGTGCTATCACAGATATGGAATCCATTCCTTCCTCGGAAGTAGATGACCAGCCTCTTTATTTGTTAATCCTAGAAACTGATCGATCCCGGGAGTTCATATTATATTAGTTATGAACTAATTGATCACTAGGGGGTTAATGGTAAATAAGGATAAGAGGGTTCGAGAAGGGTTTACGGAGATATCCCGAATCGAAACGAGCAGTCTATGGAGGATTTATCTGTATGTAATGATTATATCAGTGGACACCTTATCAACTCATGGTTAAGTGTAGGTTATCTATATTCGGAAGAGTTCTGTTTCGGGTTTATGGTGGTGTAATCCCGGAATTAATAGATTGAATATTATTGTTCGGTCTAACGGATATTATTATTTAATTTATTGTAGCTACTGAATATGGGTCCATGGTCTCTGACGTGGCTCCTAACATGCATATGTTTTCTAGTCGTTTCACCTCAATTATAATTAAATAGTTGGATTGGACTATTTAATTGATATGTGGATTAATTGTTTAGTTGGAATAGATAATTAAATACATGGAAATGAAATTTTTCGTGGACTCGGCCTAAGTGTGTGAGATGCGTGGATGACCTAATATATTAGGGTTTTGGCCGCATTTTTGGATTATTATTTAATTAGAGAGAAATTAGTTTTCTTGGATAATTATTTAATAAATGATTTAATTATTTATTTGTTAAATGATAAATAATGGAATATTGGATAATATATTTATTTATCCTAATTTGTTTGGGATATATATTATATTTATCTTATATTTAAATTAAGAATTAATTTATGCTTGTTTGGAGGACAATGATTACTCTCCTCCTATATAAAGAGAGTTCTCCTAAGCCTAACAACACATGACATATTTCGAAATACACATGATAATTTCGAAAATCATAAAGAGTATTTGGCTGTGATATTTCGGCCTAAATACTAGGGTTTCGAGTTGGGATAATCCTCAGGATTATTCCGGTAGCATATCGAGGAGGTCAAGCGGCTTGAAACACCATCCACCTGGTGGTGCTTGGAGACACACGTTGGAAGACTTTGGCTTCTCAACTAGAATCTCAACTAGCTTGGATTGACCTTTTGTTCTTGGAGTAATTGCACCATAAAAAGGTTGGTAATCTAAAACCCCTCGTAGTTTAGATCTATTATTTTATGTGTTTTGATTGTTTAGATCTATATCTTGTACTTTCCGCTGCGTAATCGGGTGGATCCATGATCCATCCGATGATATTACATCCTACAAGAGGTATCAGAGCCTTTGATCTATCAATCAAAGTATGTGAATTTTAGATCTAGGAGTGGAAAAAACATGTTTAGATGGTTTTTTGTTTTTCGTTTGCTTTTCTATATGCATCGAAATTTATTCATGTATGTTGCCTTGTGATTGTCGTGGTTGAAGAGATGGATTGTGGTTGGTATTGTTTACTCGTTAGATCTATTGTAAACTCATATAAATTCGTTTATATGAGTATAGGAAATTTTGTAGTTTTATTTTCCTCGAAGTAGATCTGTTTTGTTTCTGTTCGGTTTTTTATTTATTCCAGGAGATTGAGCCGTTGAAATGACAATCCCTCTGGTCAGAATAAAGACTAAAAGTGGAAGAACAGGCCCTCAAAATTTAATGACGATCGGAGTCCATCTCGATGTCCAATCGTTACAATAAAGTTGCTGCTGTGTCGTAAAAGCACTGCAGCCCCAGCTGTCAGTTCGTCGAATTTCTGGAAGAGATTGGACCGTTGAAATGAAGATCCAACCGTTCAGATTGAAGTAGGAGGAGTGAAGAACAGGTCCATAAAGTTTCGTGACGATCAAAGTTCGTTTGGATGTCCGATTATCGATAAAACGCGGCAGCAGCAGATTAGAAAAGAGTAAACCCTAGTTAGGGTTTGTGTTTTTTTTAATAGGTTAGATACGGGGGTACCAACGATCCATCTCGGTGTTTATTTTTTCCGTTATTTTTTCGTGTATGATCAAAATTATGTGATAGAAACCGGAAAATTGCCATGACATGCATCATATCATTATTCCACTCCAATGCATACATGTAGCTAGTTTATTTGGAATAAATTAGGGATGTATAACTCGTATAATTAGTTAAAAGCTTTTTTAATTAATATGTGATAGTTAATTAATTAAGTAACTAATTATTAAAACCGAGGAACCGGGTTTTGTCAATCGTTACGATTTTAGTGATGGATTCTCGGTGAATCCCACTTAGATAAATCGTTGAGTTTTCGGTGAACCTACCTTAAACAGAAACGAGATTACGCTTTGGTTGACATCATAGAAATCGGAAAATCTTAGTACATGGGTTCGGAAATGGTCTAACCATGGTTGGGCGAGTTCAACCGAGCTTCGGCTCAATCGACTCCCCTCCACGTGTGGTGTACGTTACAGTGGTTCGACAAGACTTAGCATAGCCGATAAGCCTTCGGACTAAACGGGGCTTCTCTTGCCGGATCAGCCTGAACTGTCACATATGTTCCAACAAATAAGACGGCGTAGGCTTGCCTACATAACCGACCCTGTTCGGAGTACTTTGATTTATTGTTTCTTATTGTCAAGACCGAAACCGTGATTAGTAAACCCACCATTTTTTTTTCAAATTATTGAGTGGGAGCGGGGAAGACGACAACCAACCCCACGGCCTCTGCTATAGATGCAAGCACGTGAGAGAAGGATGAAGCCTCGTGCCGCTTTGATTCCGGCCCCCTAAGGATTGTGTTCACCCCTATCAAAATTCAAGGCTTGGTCTCCGAAAGGATAGGATTTTGGGTACTCGTTGGGTCACTGTCCGACCCTAAAGGCGGCATACTCGGGGCGTACTTTGAGATCTGATATTATAGGTCACACTCTTTATGGATATTTTCGAAATATCTAGGCTAGAAAAAGGAAGGTAATCAATGATTGAGGCCCGGGATGTCTGATTCCCGTGAGATGTTCGATTCTCGAAGCTTAATCATTGAGAGAGATTGTCTCAGGTTTAATCATCATCGTCTTGATACCGATCCTAAAGGCGGCGGTGCGATGCGAGGTTAAATCCTTGGAATGGTAGGATAGACTTTAAACAAGTTTATTATTCCTAAAATAAAAATCTAGTAGTCAAAATTTATTTTTTGAATTTAACTTTCAGTCATGTTTATTTTACAACTTTAATCTCTAGGCTACTAAACTGTTAGTAATAGGACTTCATTAAAAATGTGAAAAGTAACAAGTACGTTGTAAATTATCAAACAATGCATTTAATTTTTCGCAAGAGATTTATTTTCTTGAGCCTTTAAATTTTAAGTGACATATTATAGGTATGTCATTTCTGTCATTCGTGTTGAATGAGAGACGACCACACTTAGTTTACAAAAGATGATATAGGACTATCAAACAAATTCATTTAATGAATTTTAAAAGTGTAATTACACAACAAATTTCTAAATTGAAAAATTGGAAAATCATATACATAAGGCGTTGCTAGTTAGACGGTATTTGGAACCGATAAACTAGTGGGAGCCTTAGCCTTATGATTTGTTGTTTTTCTGAATCATTAGAAATGTGTAATAGACTGCACAGGAGTTTCTCCATTTATCGGAAAACAAGAATAAAGTGTTTCTAGTTAGACAGTATTTGGAACTGATAAACTAGTGGGAGCTTAGTTCTGACTGTTTTTCTAATCTTTGAAAAATCATAAATACAAAGTGCTGCCAGTTAGACGGTATTTGGAACCGATAAACTAGTGGGAGCTTTATTATGATCTCTCAAACCATTTGAACAAAGTGTTGCTAGTTACACGAGATTTGGAACCGTTAAACTAGTGGGAGCTTTGGTCTTATGATTTGACGATTAGAAAAATTGAATAGTCCAAACTAGTAACACTATCATTAGACATCCCACAGTTCAAGAGTAGTGTCTACTCAAACGAACTGCTAGTTCAATACTGTTTCTATTTAAGGAAAGTTGAGAATGGGAAAGAATGTTTATACGTGTTAGTCATCTAAACTAAGTAGTTTACGGCTAAACCGAAATATTAACAAATTGGAAACTAGAGGATAAGGAAAGTGATTTCGGATCACTGACCAATGCATCCTTAGAAATTTCCTCGAAAGCTAAGTTCTTTGGAAGAACTAGGTAGCTTTGCATTGAACGATAAATAAAATAGACAACGGGCAGTTATTTCAGATAGATTAGTGGGAGTGATATAAGGAAATGAATCTCGGATTCAATTCCTGAGTATCATAGAAAATTCATTTTCTGTTTTGGATTCGTTGGAACGAACGTATTCATTTTCAATAGGATAATTTGTTTGTCTTATTGACGATGAATATAACATTCATAGCACGAACCCAAGACTCGGACTTTTGTTTGATAAAGTCAGAACCACTAAGAAATGCTGAATAGGTATATGTAACACATCTTAAACAATATAAACGCAAATGGTTTCCGTATTTCATAAATGCTTCTTCCTATTCTATTAATTAGTGCATATTCCTTAAAGACAAGATCTGAAGACTAGCTTAAGGTGATTCCTATCTCCCAGTCAAAGGAACCCTATCTCAAATGAACAATGCCTAAGTTTCCTTTTCAATCGGGAAAAGGGTAATAGATTCAAAGAAGTTATATAGCTTGTTCATATCGACCTTAGGGGTCATATGAAAGGTACAAGCTAGTAGGAGCTTTTGAAGTAGTGACATCTTGTCTGACAGCTATTCGAGACTCCGGTAAGTTTATCCAAAATATTTGGAGGAAATCTCTGATTTCATTAGAGATAGAGTATTCCATACTCAGAAATAGGGCATTGCATAGTCTTCGGGACTTATGCTCGGCCTGCCTCCCAGTGAAATGTTTTCACTAAGGGATACACCATAAATTTGCCTTATATACTTATTGATGTGCTACGATACGCTGCTGAACTCATTTAAGATATTGGTCGCAAAATAACGGTTTATGTTGTAATGAAAAACCGAGAAGTCTACCTAAAAGATGCCTACGCATTTATGGATAATGAGTGAATTTGGTTCACCCCACTTTCATAAATAGAGGCATTTAGCACCGAGTGCTTGGGGGTAGGACTGGAAATTTTGCGTACACGTTCAGATCGTGAAATATCTTGATGCATTGAGTAAAGGTTGATTATAAAACTCATAAAATCAGAGAATGACGTTTATACTGTCAAAATCGGTCTGATAGAGTCTATAAATCACAGCTTTGGATCTTGAAGTATTTGTACTCAAGATGTTACTAACTGATTTGTTCAGTCCACATCCAACACCGGCAGTTGGTGATAACACTAATAAAAAAAGTACTAAACTAGACAGTATAACAATCCACCCCGAACGTAGTGGGAGTGTGGTTTGTCCATTACCCATTGCAGGACCTTACGGTCTATAGGGTAGATTGGCCTATAGTCCTTCGTGGGCTGTATAGGATCCTGATCATAGAGGTTGGTTTAAAAGCCATAACCCTGTGAATGGAGTTGTTTGCACTCCAGTTCTGTTGAAACTCTTGTAGAACCACCTGAGTATCTCAGGCCCAGTGGGAGTAATTGGAAATACACGAAAAAGAGTCGAATGAATAGGAAAGTTTAACTTTCAACGCAAAGCTGAGAAAAATTTAGGGGTGATTCCCTAAACGGTAGAGAGTTAACCATACCGTGATCTCTCTTACCACTCAGTCTTGCTTGATTTCGTCAGAAAGCGGGAAATAGGGGTGATTCCCTAAGACTTCCTTGCCGAACAACGGAATCTGAATTTATTCAGAACAAAAGGGTTTTAGCAAAGAACAAATAACGGATTCGTTACAAAGCAGAAAATAGGGGTGATTCCCTAAGACTATTTTGCGAGACTAACGGTATCTTAATTTATTTCAAAAAGAACTTTTGGCAGGATGCCTGCCATAGCTTATATCCTTTGGGGATTAAAGCAAACCTTTAGGTCATTTTAAAGTCATATATTTTAATATGTGGACTTGACCAGAATATTGATAAGTCTTTCGTAGACTGGGCATCAATATTAGTAAAGTAGTATGTAGATTAGTGTTTGTGAATGGTAACACTGAAACAGTTGGGAACAACATGGGTGTGTTATATGAAGTTAGAGTCTGGCATGCCATCGGGATTCATTCTAAAGGATTTGATTCACCCAAATTCTCAAGAATCGATTATTGGCAATCCCATACATTCACCTGGTTAGGATATTCTTGCATTTATGCAACATTCAACGATGTAGTCTACCCTACCTCTCAAGAATGGTTATCTAAACCTGCAGATGAATACGAAATGGGATGTTTAGTGAATCCTCAAGTCTCTTTGGGAGAATGAAGATAATATGCTAGTATATTCAGGTGCAAACCAGAATATAAGTGATAACACTGATTCTGGCTTTAGGTCGGATTAAGGATGATCGTTAAGTAGATCTTGTCCTCAGTGTTGACTCAAAGGCATATTGAAAGTGTACCACCGGATTAGATGGAAAGGCGATGTTTCGATCCCAAAGATTGACCCAAGCCGCCAACCTACCTGATCAGTGTACCAAGTCACATGGTATTCGGATTCTAAGTATGCGCCGGGTCACTGACCTATCCTGCGGCGGCACACTCCGGTCGTGCTTGGAAGGATGAATTACTAAGATGCACTTGGAGGGTACAGATTAGAGGGATACGTCTCGCTTGTTTTGAGCAAGTGGGAGAATGTTGTAGATATACATATAAAGTGGTGTGCTCTAAAACAATTAATCCACAAACCTTTCGTGCAAGTGGGAGATTGTTAGGTGTAGTGCCCGAAAGACAATTATATAATTGTTTTAGGACAGTAATAATTCATCTTATTATATGCATGTATGCTTATAATTAAGACACTGCTGAAAAACCTAAGTACCTTGTTTATGTAATCACATAACTCAGTGTATGCTATACACAAGAGGATTGAGTTAGTGAGATGTACTTAAAATTAACTTAGTCCGTAGCATTTATTAATCTGAGTATGGGTCTCAAGATTAATTTGCTAATAATGCGCCCAGAACACTTTAGGTGTGACAGTCTTATCCGGACTATCGGTAATAGGGTACCTAGTGGGGCATTTATATATGATGATAATCATATAGGGCTGGACCGATTTGATTTGAGTTCTCGATATAATTCCGTGATCGAGAAGACTTATCGAATCACAAGATGATCATATATGGATTAATCTCAATCTTGAGGTGATCACAGACAACTGCTTAGACTATGGTAGAGTTTGATGTGTTAGTAAGGATCACTTCATAGTATGTGGTCCAACACTTCTCGTTGGCTCTATTTTAGGATGAGTGAGTAGTCTGTGCTATCACAGATATGGAATCCATTCCTTCCTCGGGAAGTAGACATACTGCCTCCTTATTTTGTTAATCCTAAACCGATCGATCCCGGAGTTCATATTATATTAGTTATGAACTAATTGATCACTAGGGGTTAATGGTAAATAAGGATAAGAGGTTTCGAGAAGGTTTTACGGAGATATCCCGAATTGAAACGAACAGTCTATGGAGGATTTATCCGTATGTAATGATTATATCAGTGGACACATTATCAACTCATGGTTGAGTGTAAGTTATCTATATTCGGCAGAGTTCAGTTTCGGGTTTATGATGGTGTAATCCCGGAATTAATAGATTGAATATTATTGTTCGGTCTGACGGATAATATTATTTAATTTATTGTAGCTACTGAATATGGGTCCATGGTCCCCGACATGGCTCCTAACATGCATATGTTTTCTTGTCGTTTCACCTCAATTATAATTAAATAGTTGGATTGGACTATTTAATTGATATGTGTATTAATTGTTTAGTTGGACTAGATAATTAAATACATGGATTTTTTTTTTTTTGTGGACTCGGCCCAAGTGTGTGAGATGCGTGGATGACCTAATATATTAGGGTTTTGGCCGCATTTTTGGATTATTATTTAATTAGAGAGAAATTAGTTTTCTTGTATAATTATTTAATATATGATTTAATTATTTATTTGTTAAATGATAAATCATGGAATATTGGATAATATATTTATTTATCCTAATTTGTTTGGGATAAATATTATATTTATCTTATATTTAAATTAAGGATTAATTTAATAATTATCTTTTAATTATTAAATCCTTGGAGGACAATGATTACTCTCCTATATAAAGAGAGTTCTCCTAAGCCTAACAACACATGACATATTTTGAAATACACATGATAATTTCGAAAATCATAAGAGTATTTGGCTTTGATATTTTGGCCTAAATACTAGGGTTTCGAGTTGGGATAATCCTCGGGATTATTCCGGTAGCATATCGAGGAGGTCAAGCGGCTTGAAACACCATCCACCTGGTGGTGCTTGGAGACACACGTTGGAATACTTTGGCTTTTCAACTAGGATCTCAACTAGCTTGGATTGACCTTTTGTTCTTGGAGTAATTGCACCATAAAAAGGTTGGTAATCTAAACCCCCTCGTAGTTTAGATCTATTATTTTATGTGCTTTGATTGTTTAGGATCTAGATTTTGTACTTTCCACTGCGTAATCGGGTGGATCCATGATCCATCCGACGATATTACATCCTACAAAATCATCATTGTCAGGTGCATCCTGAGGTTCTCTGAATAAAATGCTTCCTTTTTGCTTTTCCCTTTCAACAATATCCAACAGCTTTACTTGTAATTCAGATGTATCAATCAATCCAAGTAAGCTCTCCACTCCCAACCGGTTGAATGAACTTTCTTCAAAATTGGTCATTGGTTTTGCATCTGGGTTTTGTCTCTTGTAGAAACCAAACTTCCAAGCTAAGTAATCTTCAATTTTCTTGTGGTTGGGATCTACTTTTTCTTTCTTGGACTTCTTTTCTTTTCTCTCAAAAGGCATTGTGGGCCTTCTTGAGGCAGAATGCTCAGCTTGTTGTCCCCCAAAGGCTTCAACAAGGTGAGTCAATGTATCTATTGTAGATACAAATAGGTCAGTAGGTTCATCAGGTTATACATTTGTCCCTACTACCTCCAACTGTTCCACACTAGGTTCCTCCTGACTCATATGCACATCAGTAGGGTCTGTAGCAGTGTGTTCTTCCCCCTGAGTTGTAGCATCCACAGCAGGGTCTTGAACAGGTTCAACACTTTCCACAGTAGGGTCAGGTACAACAATGTGCTGTGGTTTTTCAATCTGTTGCTCAACGACAACATCAACATCCTCAGTAGGATTAACAGCCTCTACTTCTACTTCTCTTTGGTCCTCCAGGACTCTTAGCTCTCTGCCTTTACCATGAACTCTCTTCTTTGCAACCCGTTTCCTTCTTTTTGCAGGCTGTTCTTCAATTTCAGCAGCTTTCCTCTTTCTTCTATCTTCTTTTCGCTGTTCTTTCGAGATCTCATCAGCAGTTTTCTTTCTTGGAACTTCAAAGAGCTCGTAAGCTTCGAACTTCAATCGAACTTCATGAGACTCAAGCAGTTGTCTACCGATTGTCGCCTTGTCTTCTTTGGCTTTAAGAGCTCAGTGATCTTTCTTGTATCACTAGCCTTTCTTTTCTCAGCAGCCTTCTTTGATGCAGCAGGATGTGTAACTTGTTTAATCTGCTCACCACCATCATTACCATCTCCATCATTATCACTTTCAGTTGCCTCATCATCTTCATCATCATCATCCAAACCAGGAATAGGATCATTTATTTCTGGTTTATATCTAGACTTGTTGATCTTTGCAGGTGCAACATCAGCAATCTTCAAGTGAGTCAGCAGGGCCTGTATCACCAAACCCAAAGGCTTGGTCTTGGACTTCCTTGTTCCATCTCTAATCTCAGTCACTACCTTCTTCATATATTGAACAAAGAATCTGGCCCAATCAAATCTCATACTCTTGCATATGATTATCAGCATGTCAAACTTTGGTCCAGAGAGAGTATCAAGACTGCCACTAAATCCAAAAATGTTATTGGCAATTATCTTGCTCAGTAGATTGTACTCCAATTTGATATGCTTCACATTGATATTCAGTATTGATGTTATGGACTTGTTTGTCTTTATTGAATCAACAAAGTCCAGTCTTGCAAGCTGCATAGATTCAAGATTTGTAGGAGCACCATTTCCAGTCCAAATCCGAATGCCTCCCTCCGCAGATTTGAAGTGATTTGAATCTGCTGACCATTTACAGTGGTAGTAAATGCCTCTGTATCATCCTCTATCACTATGTTCTTCCAGAAATTAACAACATTAGTGTATGAGATGCTGTCAAATCTCAGATTTAGAACATCCTCCAGTCCTTCATATCTCCTTATTCTTCTACCAATGTTGATAGCTAAATCTGTCTTTTGAGCATCAGTAACAAAGCCTCTAACACTTTGGCTTGTACCAATATGAACATCTCCTTTATCCGCCATTGAAGAAATTTGAAAAAGATGAAGAAGAAAGCTTGCAAATCTGTGTTCACACGGCATATTCTCAGAGACAATCGATCTGATGTTGTAGCATCTTCGCTGTGTATATGTCTGTATATATAAGGAAAGGTAGTGGGTAGTAACTGTCAGGAAAGTACTGTACCCGTCCTGTAGCATTTAACCACGATTAAAGTTAGAATAAATGTGATGTTGCCACGTGTCCCACTAACTGTTCCCATAAAGAGTTGTAACCGTTGGATATTGTAACCACAGTTATAAAGGATAAGAATAATATCCAATTACTGTTGACTTCATTTAAGTTTGACTGTCTTGTGATGTATACTCCAGCAGACTTGGTCTCGATGAGAGTTGGCTCAAGAGCTCATCGACAAAGATGGCTCAAAGAAACTGACCTGATGATGAGTTACTCACGATCTTCATACACACTTGTTTTGTCCAACTGATAATACAAGATGAAGTTTAATACCAATGACTAATCTGTCAAGTGAGCTCACCCAACAGGAAAAAGACCAATTCCTTTGGCAACTTCATTTGCTCAATTGTCCAAACTTATTTAAGTACATGGAATTGTTGATACCAATGACTAGTCTGCTAAGTGAGCTCATCCAACATACACTACAAAAAAACAGCAGTTTTGCGACGGAGTTTTTGCGACGGACATTATTTCCGTCGCAAATTTACGCTTATGACGGATATTTTAACGTTTATGACGGGACACTTGGCGGACCGATTTTTCCACTTGGCGGGCAATTTTGCGACGGATTTTTTATTATTTTGCGACGGCCTATTCAATAAAATTTTATAAAATTATTTTATTATTCTGAATTTAGATAAAATTTGCGACGGAATTTAAATTCCGTCGCAAAAAAACATTTTGCGACGGAAAGTTTTATTATTTTGCGACGGACTTCAATAAAATTTTATAGAATTATTTTATTATTCTGAATTTGGATAAAATTTGCGACGGAAAACGTAAATTTGCGACGGAATGATTTAATGGGACGACATTGTCGTCCCAAAAAAGGCTTGTCGTCCCAAAAAAGATTAACCTAAATTAGATAACGGGAAGCCTCTCTCTTCTCCTTCTTCATTTCTTTTTCAGCCTGCCTCTTTCAACTACCCACCCCTCTCCTCCTCCGGCCGCCTCTTTCAACTACCCACCCCTCTCCTCCTCCGGTCACCACCACTACCACCACTCTTCCTCCGGTCACCACTTCTTCAACCACCCGCCTCCTTCCCTCCGGCGGCGCAGCAAAGAACAACAACAACAACACACAGGCCGCAACAACCAACCGCCTCCTCCTTCCTCCGCCACATCTCCGGTAAGTCTTTATTGTTTGTCAAATTAGTTGCTTTTAGTTTTATTTTGTTAGGATGAACACTTTGGAGTCGATTTGTGAGAGGATCAATCGAGTTTTTCTCACTGCACTCCAAGTTTAACACCAAACAGCCCCCATATATAGCTATTTTTAGGGTTGCAGCCTCTTTTCTTGTAAAATACCTCTTGTGCCCCTATCAATCTTGAGTAGAACGTGTAATATATAGATAATAGCATTATTTCCAATCAATTCAAATTGATACAACCGGATTTATCTCAATTAATTAACCCAATCAAATCAATTATCTATTTTTGGAAACAGTTTAAATAAATACAAGTTTATCTTCAAATTTTCTATATGATCACGTGTCCAAATCAAGATGATCAAAGAATGAAATATTCTCATAATATTTTCAACTATAATCCCTCAAATTTTCAGCTAATTTGGAGTTGAATCCGTCACTCAAAAAGACACTACAAGTCAACTATCTCACAGACAGACAGTTTTACTGAAGCATTTTGTAGTCAACTTTTAGCTATGATAAAGACCTTAAATCACAAAAGTTTCTTGAGACAAAATGTACCCCTATATGCAATATATAACATATAAAAAATTCAACTCATTCCAAGTAGTATAGGGTACTCAAAAGTGTGACACATCAGCACATCAGAAAGCTGTAACACAGACTTTCACAATCTGATGCGTTTTTGTTCAGCATGGTGTGTGCTCTGTGTTGCATGAAAATGAGATATTATATATTCGTTTTGTAGCTTGAATTATGAGATTTCCAACCATATAAAGATCATGCAATTTGGTTCAATATTGAGCAAGTTATGGGGTGTGAACATGGGTGAAAAACAGTCCAACACTTAGAAAAATTCAGCAGATTTTTATCACATGAACCCTAATTTTGACCTAATTCAATTTTGATCAAATTGAACAACTTAAAGCATGATTAGGGTCAATTCTAAGTGTATTAATATAATTAAACATGTTTCACATCATTCAGTGAGTTTGGACCATTTCCCCAAAATTCCCAATTTGCCCTTTTTTTGACCTACTTTCACCTGATTTGACCCTATGATGATTCTCATACCAACCTAATGTGTTTTGGATCAATTTTAGGTTGTTACAATGTAAGTTGAGGTCAAATGTCCATTTACCCTTAAGGTCAACTCTTTGGTCACCTTTCCCATTTTGCCCCTATCACATTCTCAATTTAAGCTCATGATTTGTGATCATGCATTTCAAGTGAGGCTTACCATTTCTAGCCTTATGTGATGTTTGAGTTGAAATCATGCCTTTTCACACATACACACAATTGATCCAATGTGATCATGTGTTGTTATCATCAAAACCAATATACTCACATATTTTTGTCAAATTAGTGCAATAAAAGTGGTATGTATTATGTAAACCATTAGGTAACACCACTATGAACTAGCAGAAATTCATTAATTAAAAAAAAACACATCGAATGAACTAGCTTTGATATTGTAATGAGAAAAGAAATATTATCCACTTACTTTGCTGCACTTTTTTTTGCAGTTCGAAGAAGGTGTTGTAGTTACTCGGCTTAGCAAACAAAGAAATTGCTTGAGGTCGAGTGTAGTTAGAGGTGCTACTGTAAATCTCAATAGTTAGGGGATCTATTGCAAACCCGTGAGTTACGAGATCTACAGAAAATCTCGCTTTCCTTGCACATATTATTAATTAGTATAAACGCCTTTTTATTATAATTGCATTTAGATTAGTATAAACGCTATTTTTCTCGTGTCAAATAGATGTCAGGTAGAGGTAGAGGTAGCGGTAGACGCGGTAGGGGTAGTTCCGGATGTTGGTTGAAAATGATGATAAGTATGTGGTTGAATTGGTTTGTTGAAAAGGGTGCTGTTCCTACCCGTTTGGAAAATGGTACTGAAAGTACTTTGTTATCCGGCAAAGCCTCCGAATTATTTTGACGTCGAACCTTTGACCATGAATCGAAAATTTAGGTTATAGTGTTGTTAGTTTCATAGTAAGTTGAGTAAAACCTGAGTTTGCAAAAGTGTTGAGACAACCTTCAAAGACTATTGTTAGTCTCATATTTTGTATGATATGATGTGTAGGATTGAAAATGAAGAGAATAGAACGGAGTTGGATGTACGAGAGGTTGGATGCTAACAAGAAATTTAACCCGGTATTTGTGAATGGTGTGGAGGAATTCATAAAACATGCAAAGCAGTTAGATTCGTTTCGGGCAAATAATGGAATGATGAAGTGTCCATGTAGTAAGTGTAAGAACACTAAATTTTCAATCGAACATGACGTGAGATTACATTTAACTAAATATGGGTTTTGCGCAAACTACTATGATTGGGTGTGTCATGGTGAAGAGTTTCCATTCGATCAACGTTCAAAGAAGAACGGAATGTGAACCCTTATCGTGACACATGGTTAATGACGCATTACGTGATAGGATTGATCACGTAAGAGAAGAATTTCTTAACCAAGAGGAGAACAATGAGACACCAAACCCTGGTTGCATCGTTTTTTGAAATCTTTGAAAGCGCAGAGGAACTCAGTATGTGATGGAAGTAGTGTCTCCGTCGCAGCGGCTTCTAGGTTGCTCACTTTGAAATGTGATCACAACCTCTCTCACAAATGCGTTGACGGGGTTACGGTTTGATAGGAGATATTCTTCCGAAGAATAACTTAATGACCTCGAACTTCTATCAAACCAAAAAGTTGTTAAAGGCATTAGAGCTACCCCACGAGAAAATACACGTGTGTCCCGCGGGTGTATGTTATTTTGGGAGGAGGACGCGAATCGGACAAGTGTCGGAAGTGTGACCTTGATCGATATAAACCGCAACGAACGCAAAGAGGTCAGCGTGTGCCTAACAAAGTGATGACTTATTTCCCGATTGGACCTGAACTCCAAAGGTTGTACGCCACGAAACATATAGGCAAGGAAATGAGGTGGCACGCGAAAACCCCAGGACAAGCGGTATAATGGCCCACCCAAGTGACGCTGAAGCTTGGAAGCATTTTGACCAAATGCACCATGAGTTTGCTAAGGAGCCTAGAAATGTGCGGTTAGGACTTTGCAGGCACGGTTTTGCACCTTTTTGGTAATTTTGGGAAGAACTACTCTTGTCGGCGATCATGGTTACACCATACAATCTTCCGCCTGGTTGTGCATGAAAAGACAGCTTTATATTCTTATCGATTGCTTGTACCGGGGCGAAAAATCCGAAAGGAAACCTCGATGTTTATTTGCAACCATTGATTAAGGAGTTGAAGCAAATTTGTGGGAAACAGGGGTTGTTTACTTACGATGTATCCACAAAACAGAATTTTCATATGAGGGCTGCACTAATGTGGACTATCAATGATTTTCCTGCGTATGGCATGTTATCCGGGTGGACTACGGCTGGTGTGAAAGCTTGTCCCTATTGTGGTGATGGAAACAAGTCGCTACGGCTCAAACATAGTGGTAAATGCACTTGGTTTGATTGTCATCGCGCTTTCTCCAAAGACCATATTTTTCGTGACCGATAAAGGTTTTTGAAGTCCAAACAAGATGAACACGCGACTCCACCCGTGAGATTGAGTGGTGAGGAGGTATGGGAATTTGTACAACACCTACCAAGCATCATTGATGGCTCGATTCGGACTTGAAACGGCTTAAAAACTCCAAGAATGGTTGGTGGAAAAGAAGCATTTTTGGGATCTTCCGTATTGGAAAACATTGCTTTAGCCGACATTGCCTGGATGTGATGCATATTGAGAAAAACTTCTTTGAAAAACTGATTGACACGGTTATGGACGTTAAAGGCAAGATCGCTTGTGGTCCAAAATCGCTAAAGATTTGAAAGAGCTTTGCGGCGCCCGATTGTACACTTGTTCTTGACAAGCGAGAAAAGAAAAGTGTTGTGTGAATGGGTCACCAAGTTGAAATTCTCACGGCGGTTATGCTTGAGACCTGAGTAGGTGCGTAGATCATGATCAATACATTCTACGTGGTTTGAAAAGCCATGATTGTCACGCTTTTATGGAACGTTTGTTGCCGCTTGCCCTTCGAGAATTGATTCCGAAAAATGAATGGAATGCATTGACCGAGATAAGTCAATTCTTTCGAGACTTGTGTGCTGCTACCCTAAAAATAGAAGACGTGATTCGTTTAGAGAATAACATTGCTGAGATTATTTGCAAGTTAGAGAAGATTTTGCCTCCAGCGTTTTTAACTCGATGGAGCATTTACCGTACACTTGCCGTATGAGGTCGAGTTGGTGGTCCTGCAATATCGATGGATGTATCCATTCGAAAGGTTTTGAATCACTTAAAACAAAAGATTGGTAACAAAGCTTTAGTAGAGGATCAATATGCAATGCGATTTGTTTGTTGGAAGAGATTTCAAACTTACATTCTATGTATTACGATGATCATATTGAAACAAAAGCAAAGAATCTTCTTTGTTGGTGAGACTTCGCATCGCAATCGTTTGATTTACCTGAGTTATTCCGTGATCATAATGGTACAACAATCTGGGAAGTGCAAGACGAGGTTCTTGGATAATAAAGAATATGACTTTGTGCACAAGTACGTATTGTCTAATCTACAAAATCATGAAACCGTATGAGAATCGTAAGTACCTCATTACTACATATATACAATGCTTAACAGTTTTTTCTGAACAAATATACATTAACTGACAAAATGATTCATTCTTAGATTGTTCGAGCAATTTATTCGTGTTCAACAGCCTCAATTGACCTCGACAGATATTTGGAATAAACATGAACATGAATTTACCAAATGGTTTGGACAACAAGCATCATTGTTGAATGATGATTTGCTAAAAGCTTTGGCAAGTGGTCCTTCTCGTCAAGTCAAAACTTGGAAACGTTATTCGATTAATGGCTACAACTTTCGGACATTCAACCGGGCAAGCGATATTGGTAAATCTTGATCCAACAACGGAGTTTGTGTCGAGTTCCACGGAAGGTGCCGACTATTATGGCACTTTAAATGAAATCATTGAGTTGGTGTATTATGGACATTCGACTGTCTACAAAGCCGTATTGTTCAAATGTGATTGGTTTGATAATTCTGAACGGGGCATGAATGTGCATAAAGATTATAAGATAGTTGAAGTTCATCGTGGTAGGAAATATGGCGCTTATGATCCATTTGTTCGGCTTATCAAGTCGAGCAAGTCTACTATGCTCCATATCCAAGTTTGAAAAAGACAAAGATCAATGGTCGGTTGTTTTCAAAACAAAGGCAAGATCGACTATCGATGCTCCCGTCGAGGAAACCGTTTTCCAAGAACAAGTGATCAATGATGTTTCCGATTATCTCGATCCTCTTAACATTGTCCACCAAGATCTTGATGTCGATGTTGACTCCGATGTTGGGGATAATGACTTGGATGATGATGAGATGGCGGATTTCATTCAACAAGAAGATGGAGAGGAAGAAGAATCGGTTGATGATCTAGATCTTGATGAAGAGGAGGAAGAACTCTTCCATTCTAGTAGTGATAGTGAATAATAATGTATTAAATATTTTATTTTGTCATGATAGTGAATAATAATGTATTAAACATTGTAATTTATTATTAATTAGTATAAACGCCTTTTTATTATAATTGCATTTATATTAGTATAAACGTCATTTTCTCGTGTCAAATAGATGTCGGGTAGAGGTAGAGGTAGAGGTAGGCGCGGTAGGGTAGTTCCCTCCTCCCGGAGCGCCTTCCTCCTCCTGAGCAAGCAATGAGTTTGGATGATGAGATACACCAGATGAGCGAGGAGGATTTTGGTGTCATTGTCAATGGTGACCTTGGATTGCCGCTTTTGATCCCGAGGAGATGGTAAGTTAATACATATCTTGCTTTAATTTGTTTGTATTTTTATTTATATTTTGATTAACCAAATATATTAACAACTTATTGTTTTCAATATATGACAGTTTACCGACAACTATGTCAAGAAAATGGCCAAGAACGCCATAATCAGCGGCTTTCAACACTTTTGCCACCACGTGGCATAATGCCAACAGAGGAAGCGGCAGGATAGGTGGTGGAACGCATTTAGGGTACGTCGTTCATATAAATATAACTATATATAAATATAACTATAATTATAACTATACATATAACATATATATAACTATGTTGCAGGGTCATTTCAGCTTCGAGTTACGCCACGAGCGCCTGGTTAGGGAAGCTTTTGAGCGGTATGCTATCAACAGGGTCCGTGATTATATGTATCGGGCTCAAACAAACCCCCGTGCTCGGCTTTGGATGACCCCGATATTCTCCGTCAGTTCGAGGAGTGGATTGGGAGTCCCGTAAGCAATTATTCAATATTTAATTAACAATACTTGTTTTATATATATATATGTATGTACTAACTTGTTTATCTTATGTCGGAATAGGCGTTCCAGGAAACATCTGCGAAAAAGAAGCTAAACCGAGCTTCTGGATCCGGTGAGGAAGGGAAGATCCCTGGGACACATGCTATGGGCAGACGCGGCGTTATCGATTTCGCTCGGGCCATGGAGGACAATAGAGGAGCGCCCCTATCAGTCGGTGATCTGGTGAGTAGTTCGAAGAAGAAGAAGTCGGGCAACTTCGTCTCGAGGAAGTTTGAGAAAATCATGGTACGTTATGTATTCTAAATATTATATATACATTATATATATATCATGTAATTATTGTTACTAACAAATTTATATCATACTTTGCAGGACGTCTTCACCTCGAAGAAGGCGAAAGCCCAGGAGACGCAGCTGACGACACCACAATCGGCAGTCGCGTCTTTATTACTGGCTTACGGGTGGTTGGTTACAAGAAGGGGAGAGTTTTGGCATGGGGTCACCGACTCCATGTACTACGACAGAACTGTTCTTTGCTCGACACTCATCCGCTGAGACATACTCTCCGGGCATAATCACCCGTCTCACCCAGGAGATGGCGAGAGACAGACAGACTCATGCAGAAACCCAGGCGAGGTTGGAGGAGCTAGAGAGAGACAGAAAGCGTCAGGATGACAGACTAGCGCAGATGGAGGCGTGGATTACCCAGCGGTTAGGCAGCATCCCTCCGGAGGGATGCAACCCGGGTACGAGGCAGCACAGAGATGACCATTCTGATCATGGACCTGGAGGAGGTGACGTGGGTTTAGGTAGTACACCGGTCCGACTGGGTGACATTGTTTTGATACATTTTTATTTATTTTGGCTTATCGTATCCCTTTGACATATCGTTTTATTCATTTTTGACATTTCCCTTTGACGTATTTTTGACATATCCGGCTGATATCGTATTCCGTTTATATTGTTGTTGTTGATAGCCGGTAGCAATTGTAATGCTACGGGGAAAATAAGGCTGTTTTGCAATGGTGGTTTGGCATTTCTTTGCCAAAATGACCATAATTTTCTGCTTAATTTATTTTTTGCGACGAATATATCCGTCGCAATATGGTATTTTATGACGGAAAAGGCTCATTTTATGACGGATATGAAAAGATCTAAAAATAAATAAATTATTTAATAAAAATAAGTTGCGACGGATTATACATTTTTTGCGACGGATTATACATTTTGCGACGAAATTTTACATGTTTGCGACGCGGAAATATTCCGTCGCTATTTGTTATTTGCGACGGACTATACATTTTTTTGCGAAAAAATTATAATTTAAAAATAAAATAAAATACGGTAATTATTCGTCGCCAAAATCCGTCGCAAATAATTTGCGACGGTTTATCCGTCGCAAAAACTGGGTTTTATGACTAAAAATGCGACAAAGAAAAATCGTCGCAAATCCGTCGCAAACTATGGTTTGCGACGGAATAACTCTTGTTTGCGACGGTAATCTTCCGTCGCAAAAGCTACTGCTTTTTTGTAGTGATAACATAGACTAATCCCTTGGTGAATTCCAAAGACATCTGTTGATTAATGGTATATCACTCAACTTTTATGATGCCAAGTTCGGGTTCTTAACTTAGCAAATCTTTCACTATCCAATGGTTTTGTAAATATATCGCCAAGTTGATCTTCAAGTAGGGATGTAAAGAACCACCACATCTTTCTTCTCAACATGATCTCTTATAAAATGATGTCTCACATCAATGTGCTTGGTTCTTGAGTGCAAAACAGATTTTCAAAGTGATTGCAATTGCACTTGTGTTGTCACACATTATAGGAATTTCTCTTTCTTCAATTCCATAATCCCTTAATTGTTGTCTTAACCATAGTATTTGTGCCAAAGAACTCCAAGAGTAGCAATATATTCAAATTTTCAACGGTGGAAGTTGATATTGAATTTTGTTTCTTGGTCGATCCAGAAACAAGTCTATTTACCATTAAGCGGCGAGTGTTTCGTGGTGCTTTTTCTATCAATCTTGCATCCTGCATATTCAGAATCTGAATAGGATATAACTTTGAAGTTTCCATCTTTTGAATACCATATCCCTACTCCCAAAGTCTCTTTTAGATACTTGAGAATCCTTTTGAGTGCAACTAAGTGACTTTCCTTTGGTTTAGATTGAAATCTTGCACAAACACCTACAACAAAGGATATATCAGGTCTGCTGGCAGTGAGGTACAAAAGACTGCCTATCATCCTTCTGTATAAAGTCTGATCAACATCTTTGCCTTCTTTATCTTCATCCAATCTGATGTTGGTACTCATAGGAGTTGATACCTTGGTGCTATTTTCCATGCCAAATTTCTTCAGTAGCTCCTTGGTATATTTAGTTTGATGAATGTAGATTCCATCTTTCATTTGTTTGACTTGTAATCCCAAGAAGTAGTTCATCTCTCCCATCATACTCATTTGGAACTTGCTTTTCATGAGATTAGAAAACTTTTCACATAGCAAATCATTTTCAGAACCAAAGATTATGTCATCAACACAAATCTGTACCAGCAGGGTGCTATCCCCTTCATTGATTCTGAAAAGAGTCTTCTCAATGGTACCTTTGGTAAAACCATTGTCCACCAAGAATTGAGATAGGGTTTCATACCATGCTCTTGGTGCTTGTTTCAAACAATAAAGTGCCTTGTTAAGTCTGTACACTTTATCTTCTTGATCTTTAACTTCAAAACCAGGAGGTTGCTGAACATAAACTTCCTCTTCTAGAATGCCATTCAAAAATGTACTTTTGACATCCATCTGGTATACTTTAAAATTTTTGTAAGCAGCATATGCCAAGAATAATCTTATAGCTTACAATCTTGTAATTGGGGCATATGTCTCATCAAAATCTATTCCTTCAGCTTGAGAATAGCCTTTTGCCACTAGTCTGGCCTTATTCCTTACAATACTACCATATTCATCCAATTTATTTCTGTTTACCCATTTGGTGCCAATTACATTTGCATGACTAGGCTTTTCCACTAGTGCCCAAACTTGATTTCTTTCAAATTCATTCAGTTCTTCTTGCATAGCAATTATCCAATCTGGATCAGATATTGCTTCTTCAACAAATTTAGGCTCCATTTGAGATAGAAAACAATTAAACATTGCTTCCAATTGTCTTCTAGTCCTTACACCTTGCTGTATGTTACCAATTACTTGTTCAGCAGGGTGGTCCTTCAACCATTGTAAATCATGATTTGTTTGATTTACAGGAGCTTCATCTTCAGTAGGCTCTGTTGTTGCTTCAGTAAGGGGTTCAGCAGACCCTTGAACTGCATCTGTTGTTGCATCAGTAGTGTTACCAGCAGGTTCGTCAGCAGGGGCAGAGTCTGAAACTTTTAAGTCATTTATCCTTTCCAAAACATCAACACATTCTGGATCAGTGACTTGGAGATTTTTAGCAGGTTCTAAGACTTCATCTTCCATTCCAGTAAACTTTGGTTCATCAAATACAACATGTATTGATTCTTCATGTTTCAATGTCCTTTATTCAGTACCCTAAATGCCTTGCTGACAGAAGAATATCCCAAAAAGATTCCTTCATCTGATTTTGGTGGGAATGTCTTCAATTGCTCCTTATGATTTAAAATAAAACACTTGCTTCCAAATGGATGGAAATAAGATATATTTGGTTTTCTTCCATTCCATATCTCATAAGGTGTCTTCAGCAGCTTCTTTTTCACTGAGGTCCTATTTTGTGTATAACATGCTGTATTTATTGCTTCAGCCCAATACCTTTCAGGTAGTAATGCTTCACAAATCATAGTCCTCCCTGCTTCTTTCAATGTCCTGTTTCTTTTCTCAGCAACCCCATTTTGCTGAGGTGTACCATCAGCTGCTAATTGATGGAGCACACCATTTTGCTCACAATATTCTCTTATGACTTTATTGAGAAATTTAGTACCCTTGTCTGATCTGATTTTTACCACTGTCAAACTTTTCTCATTTTGCAATCTCTTCAAAAGTTCATGCATCTTTTGAAGCATTTCACTTTTCTGGTTCATGAATACTACCCAAGTGTATCTTGAATAATCATCCACAACTACCAGAGTGTATTTCTTTCCTGTTACACTTGTTGGTATCACTGGTCCAAATAAATCCATGTGCATCAGCTCCAAAACTCTTTTTGTTGATTGTTTAGTTTTTGACTTGAAGCTTCACTTGGTTTGTTTACATTGCTGACATGCATCACATATAGCATCCTTTTTGAATGTGATCTCAGGTAAACCAATCACTAATTATTTTTTTCACCAACTGATTGATATCATCAAAGTTAAGATGATTCATCTTCTTATGCCACAACCAATTTAATTCTGACTTTGTGTGGACTATCAGGCATGTTTCTGGAACGGCAGTAGACCAATCCACAACATACATGTTTTGTTGTCTTCTTCCAGCCAACACAACTTGTTCACCTCTTTCACTAATCACAACACAGTAGCCTTGTCAAAAGTGACCTGGTAACCCATGTCACAAAATTGTCCAGTGCTCAGTAGGTTGTAGTCCAGTCCTTCTACATATGCAACATTCTTGATTGTTAGACCATTCCTCACCAGTGTTCCATATCCTCTTGTATATCCTGGTGTGTTCTTGTTTCCAAAGTTAACTCTTGGACCATTCTTTCCCATATAGTTTGTCAGACAATGTTTATTCTTTGTCATATGTCTGGAACATCCACTGTCAAAGTACCAGATACCCTACAAAACAAAGTTAATGTATTTTAGGTACCCAAAACTGTTTGGGTCCATAGTGGTCAGTGGTAAGCATGAAGGTCTTCTTTGAAAGCATTACACTTTTGTTCATATATGTATCCTACATTTCCATAAGATCTAACATTTGATTGTGTAGGATTCACATATGTTTTCTGGCCTTTTGGTACATAATGTTGTTTGAAGTGATTTCTATTGTTAGAAGCACTAGCATAACCATGAGTTTGCTGTCTGTTAGGAGCAGCCTTGTAATATGGAATCTGCTGAGTCCTCTGCTGATTCCATTGCTGAGGTTTTACCCTAGCATTACGGTTATGACTGTTGTTTCTAGCAGTAGGGGTAGGAATATTCCAATCATTATCAGTAGGGAACAATCTACCTTTCCTCCTGAGATAAGTATCCTTAGAATGATTTACATTTTTAGGTTTAGGATTCTTATCCTCGGAATATTTCCGATTTTTGCCTTTTTGTGGTACAGCAGACTTAGCAGCAGGTCTGCTATCAGTAGGTCTAGAAGGTCCAACAGACTTACTTTTGGATTTATCCTTTTTGTTAGGTGCTGATGACCTTTTTGACTTCTAATTTTGGTTTCTTGAAGCCTTCTCAGTAGGTTTTACTGCCTCATCAACCCTTTTGGGAGTTGGATCTTGTGCAGGCACAGACTTAGGACCAATTCTGGTACTAGGTTAAGTAACCTTACTGGATCCACTCTTAGTAGATTGTTGAGTTCCAAATCCAAGGCCTGTTCTATCACCATAAGGATTTCCAGATTTGAATGCAATAATGGAACTAGATTGTTCATCAAATTCAGCAACTACTGAATGTACAACAGACTTATGTTGATTCTGTTCAAAATCTTTTTCTTTTCCTTTGAGAGTTCTTAATTTAGCTTTCAACCTTTCAACTTCTGCTTGAAGAGCTTCTTTTTCAGCCTTCACAATCTCATAACCAGATTGTATTTTCCTCTGTTGATTAAGGATGTCATCCAAAGTTTCTTCATTGTCAAAATTTTTAGGATTTGAACCACAAGTGGATTCACAATCACTTTCATCAGGAGTATTTATAGATACAGAATTGTATACCTCCTCAGTCTCTTCCATATTTTCCATCAATGCATAATCATTCATATCAGCAACAAGTGCAGTATCATCAGATTCATTTCCTTTTTCTGATTCAACTTCATAGCCTGATTCATCATCAGCAACCATTGCTTTCTTGCGGATCTTCTTTGCTGATTTTTGTTCTTGATGAGTGCGACAATCAGTCCGAAATGTCCAGGTTTCTTGCAATTGAAACACGTGTAATCGAGGTTCCTTCTTTTGTTTCAATCCGGATACGATCGGAGTTTGAAGTGTCCTGGTTTCTTACAATGAAAACACAAATAATCATTATCTTTCTTGGATTCTTCCTTCTTCTTTTTAGTTGATTTCTTGGTGAAGTTTCTTGGAGAACCCCTTCTTGATTTCATCATTCTGATTTTCTTGCTTAGTAAGGCTATTTGCTCTTGCATTTCATCCAGTAGATCATCTTGAGCACCTGATGATTCTTCTTTATGTGTAGCAGCCAATACAGTAGTGGTGGTTCTCCTTTTCAGTTTTAGGAATAAGTTTCTTACTGAACTCATATGCTTTGAGATCTGAAAACAATTTGAAGGTGTCTTCTTCATGTAGACTCCTGGACTCTTCTATGGCAGTCGCCTTCATTTGCCAAACTTCTTTTGCTGGTAGGGCTTCCAAAATTCTGGTATTGATATCTTCTTTTGTATACACTACATTCAGCAGAGTGAGTCCATCCGTGATAGCATTGATTCTTGACTTCATTTGTTCAATGGTTTCATTTGATTTCATTTTGAAATCTTAGAACTTTCTTTTGGCTACACTAACTTTGTTTTTCTTTATAGCATCAGTGCCTTCATAGATAAGTTGTAATTTTTCCCAAAGTTCCTTTGCAGTTTTGCAATCCTTCACTTTCATGTACATATTGCTATCCAAGGTTTTGTATATGATATCAATAGCAATATTGTTGAGGTTTGCTCTTTTTCTATCTTCAGCACCCCACTCTCTTTTTGGCTTTGGAACATACTGAGTTTCACTGCCCACAGTTATGGCCTTAGGGATCTCCAGTGGTCCATCAATCAGCACATCCATCATCTCATCATGTGTTGCAGCTAGATAAGCCTGCATACGACGTTTATACTCATCAAAACGATCTAAGGAACACATCAACATAGTCCTAGCATAATGATTGTTATCCACGATGCAAAGCTTTGAAAATCAGAAACTTGAAAATGTTTTCAAAGTATTTTCACAAGCACAACAAGTAGGATTACTTCAGAACAGAAGCACCGCTCCGATACCAATTGTTGGTCCCTTGAAAAGGCTTTGGTTAAGTTTAAGGGGGGGGGGGGTGAATAAACTTAACACTTAAAACTTTTGGAGTTAACAAACTCAAAGAATGTCGATGAGCTCACGACAAATACACTAGTCTCACGACCACTCGATGAGTCTGGCGGCGGCGAGATATTCTTGGATTTGTTGCAGCGGAATATATTCAAATTAAGTCTTGTTACTTGTTGTTAAAAAGATGATACTGAGTATTAGATACTCAGTAGTGTAAGTGTGTGATTCAGTTGCTAGTTTTAGTAAGTTGATGTGATCAGTATACTAAATGCAGAAAGTAAATGCAGAAAGTAAGTAGGCAAATTTTATAGTGGTTCCAGGTGGTGTAATCCGGTCAGTCTACTCTTCTCCTGTGATTTTGGAGGAAATACACTAGAGATCTTTGAGGTTGCAGTTACAAAAATCCCTAAGATGTCTGTCCTTCACCAATAACTATGGCTTCACAAGCTGAACACTTAAAACATGTAGGATTGCTGCTCCAAAGTATTCCACTGGTCCTTGAAGGGTAGGATTGCCTCTTCACGATCTCCACCACAAACAACAGTTCTTGACACCTAAGTGCTTCTCTGTCTTCAACAGGTTTCTTGTAAAAGAAAGGGAGAATCAAGTAAGTGATTCAGTTATCAGCAGCTTGATGAGGATGATGAAATGATCAACAGCTTGATGTCTTCAAGTATGTATACTTGATGTAACTTGATAGCAGGTTACACTTGAAGATATTTCTTGATCAGTAGCTTTTAGCTCAGTGATGTCAGCAGGGTGTTTTTCTAGATCATAAATTTGATGGCTTTGAGTAGATTATTTGTTTTTAATCACTTTTCATCATATGTATCTGAATCAGGAGTCTTCTATTTATAGGTGAGAATCCTATGACTTATGTTTGAATTTCAATCATAGCCATTTCAGATTTGTCTCCATCTTGACTAGCTTTATGTCACTGTACATAGTACTGACACTGTCAGTTTGCTTTTTTTCAGTTTTCAGTCTATCAACCCTTTTTGACTTATGTCCATTGGTTAATCCTCTGATTCTTTCCAACGTTCTTTTTATCTTGGCCATTGATTTGTTGACAATATCTAGGCTTGTAATCCATCTTTTGTTAGGTGTGATGCCCGAAAGACAATTTTGTAATTGTTTTATTTAATAAATGAAATGATATTATTATTCATATTTATTATTCTCATATTCACCGATGTGACAATAGTATTTACACTACAGAAAACCCAAAAGTATATCGTTTATGTAATCACTTAACTCAGTGTATGGTATATACACGGGAGGATTGAGTTAGTGAAGATATACTTAAAATATAATTAGCCCATAGTGAAGTTAATCGAGAGTATCGGGTCTCTCCTTTAACGTGCTATTAATGCGCCCAGAACACAATAGGTGTGATTGTCTTATCCGGACTTTCGGTTAAGAGAACCTAATGGGGCATTTATATATGATAGATATGTCATATAGAATTTGGACCGATTTGATTAGAGTTCACGATATAATTCCGTGAGTCGAAAGTCTTATCGAATCAATGGATGATCATATTTATGGATATATCTTAATCTCGAGGTGATCACGATCAACCGCTTGAATCGATTATGAAGTTTGACTTGACGGTTAAGGATTACACCCGAGTCCGTGGTCCGAATTACCCCATCTTGGCATTGTCTTCGGATTGAGTGAGTAGTCCGTATTTATCACAGATACGGAATCCATTCCTTCCATTTATGGAAGTAGAAAGACGATTCCTTTATTTGTTAATCCTAGAAACCGATCGATCGCGCGCGAGTTCATATTACACTGATTAGCTACCAAAGGAGTTGTATGAATTAATTGATCACTAGGGGTTAATGGTAAATAAGGATAAGAGGTTCTAAAAGGGTTAACGGTAACTTCCGATTTAGAATGAACAGATCTATGGAGGATTAATCCATATGTAATGATTGTATCAATGGACGCTTATTATTATTCTAGTGAGGAGATAAATATAATCTTATAATCGGAGGAGTGCGATCACGGATTATGGTGGCATATTCTGTGATTGATTTATCGAATATAATTATTCTATAATTATTTATTTGATTTATCGGAGCCGCTGATTATTAGTCCATGGTCCCCGACGTGCCTCCTAATATAGCATAGCTATTCTCGGACGTCGAATCCTGATAATATTAATTTAGTTCTTGTTGGACTTTATTAAAACGATATGTGAATTAATTGTTTAGTGGACTATTAAATTAGTTGGGCTAAATAATTAAATATGTGGAAAAGACATTTTCCATAATCTTGGCCCAATTGTTGTATAATGGCAAAAATTATTATTGACTAGGTCAATAAGTAATTTTCGCCCCTTGACATGTTTTATGGAATAAGAAATTATTTTCTTGTGTATTAGTAAGACATGTGCATAAAATATTTATTGGATAAATATTTATGGGAAGAAATAAAGATAAATATTATTCTAGATTTGTTCTAGAATATTATGGGATTATCTTTTATTTAATAGGATTATTATAATTGATTTTGTATTAATTATTAAATCCTTGGAGGCTAAGTTTTACTCTCCTATATAAAGAGAGTTCTCCCAAGCCTTAAACACAATGTAAATTTCGACTATCACTCTTAGAGAGGAGATAGATAAATTTCGGCCAAGGGTGAGTTGAGGGAAAATCTTGGAGATTTTTCCGGGTAGCATATCGGAAGGATTCGAGTCGAGAATTTCCTTCCACCGGGAGTTGCTTGGATCACACGTACGGAAGATCGTGGTGCTCTTCACACAATCTTTCATCCTTCCTATTGCGGTTCTTCAACTTGGATTTTGAGATCCAAGACGTATGATCTACAACTCTCTTGTAGATATAGATCTAGTTATTTTATTACGTGTATTTTATAGATCTAGACCCTTAAATCGCTTCCGCTGCGGATGATATTACTAACATCTTTATCCTTGTAATCTTCCAATGTAACCCTTGATTAAATCATGAAATATACTCAGTAGATGTTTGACTTATTTTAGTCTGCTGATGTACATATCTGTCAGCTGGCTTAAGTCTGCTGTGTTTCAATAACACTACATCTGACTGCTTTTCATCTAACTTTTTAATATGAAGTTAGAGTACACCATTTTGATTATAACTAAGTTCCAATCACCACTTAACATATGGAACTTAGACCTTATGCACAAGGTATATGTAATCAGTTTAGGTCATCACAGACTTCCCTAAATTCTAATTCCATATCATTGACTTTAAGTACTAAGTTTGATCCTTTAGCCTTCAATAACTGAGTTTGAACCCTCAGCCTCCAGTCTTCAAGAGGTTCCTAACTAGTCTCACCGACTGAGTTACTTCTCTCGATCTAGACAGTCTGTTGATCTGATCAAACCTAATTACAATTCTTGTTTGATCAAACCTATATAAAGATCAAACTCTAATATACCTATACATTTGATCTAGACATCTTTTTGCCTTTGCTCTATGACAGCTAGTCTGGTACTCATCATTAAAACTTAAAATATTTCCAACACACATATTTTGAGTTAGTCTCACAATTATAGAGCCTCGATCAAAAGAGGACATGGTTCTCTATAAATAAGGAAATAGAGACCTTATCCCACATGGCTTTTTATGGTCAAAGAGCGTCACAACAATCCAACAGCAGTAACAACACTTCCAGATTTACCTCTATAGGAAAGGGGTTTCAGGCACAACAGAACTCTGCAAGACCTACTGCAAATAATAATCAGAGGCGTAATGATTTGCTGGTGGAATTCCAAATTGAAATCTGAAAATGATGTATTACCACAGGCTTTGGTAGCACCATCACTAGACAACATAGTGGCAGAAATAGAATGGATAATGGACGCAGGAGCATCCAACCATATGACATGTAGCAAACACATCCTTCATAATTTATCACCTTACTTAGGCTCAGAGTATGTTCTTATTGGAGATGGTACCTACCTACCCATTCTAGGTATAGGTGAGTTGCACTTATTTACAACAACATCATCTAATTGTCATAAATGTATTGTATGTACCAAATCTTCAAAAAAACTTACTCTCGGTTAAACAACTGGCACAACAGCACTCAGCAGAATGCATTTTTACTAATACTGACTTTGTGGTGAAGGAAAAGGTAACAAATCAGGTTCTACTGAGGGGTGCACTTAGAAAGGAACTATATGTACTCTCTGGGACACCAGAAGTATATTTTGCTCACAGGTTCAAGTCAGGGTCAATAGAGCTCTGGCATCAACGTTTAGGTCATATTCAGTTTCCTACAATCCAGTTTCTCAAGAATAAAGGCCTCATAGAGGTACTAGGATAAAATAAAAGTGAGCATCTATGTGAGCGCAGCCTACTTGGAAAGCTGTCAAAGCTCTCATTCAGTTATTCCAATCATACTAGTTCTTGCATATTTCAATTAATTCATTGTGACTTGTAGGGCCCTGCCCCTATTGAATCTATTGGTCATTTTAAGTACTATGTTACCTTTGTGGATGATTATTCTAAATACATGTGGTTTGTTCCTCTCAAACAGAAATCTGAATTCACTAATGTGTTTCAAAACTTTGAAAGCTACATTCTAAGACAGTTAACACACACATAAAAAGGTTTCACTCTGATGGGGGAGGTGAGTTTATTAATAATAAACTGTCAAATCATTTTCTTAAAACATGCATCACTCACTTAATATCATGTCCACACACCACCACAACAAACTGGAATAGTTGAAAGAAGGCACGGAACAATCAAAGAGTTAGGTCTCACTATGCTGTTTCACAGCAGACTGCCTTTGTATTTATGGGTGGAAGCTTTTGCTACTGCTGTTTTTTTATAAATAGACTACCCACTACTGCCTTTAATAAGAACTCCCCTTATTTTGTTGTACATAAAACCAATCCTGATTACTCCAGCCTTAGAGTCTTTGTCAGCAGGTGCTATCCTTACACTTGGGATACAAAAAAACACAAATTTGACCCAAAAATAGTCCTCTATGTGTTTGTAGGATATAGTACACAATACAAAGGTTACAAGTGTTTTCATCCCTCATCCAGAAAATTCTTTATGAGCAGACATGTTACCTTTGATGAAACCCTTCTTCCCTATAAAGTTAAGGACTCATTTAATCTAACCTCTGTTAATACCATCTTTGATTCTTGGTCACAATCTATGGATCCCTTAACCACCACAATCAACTCACTAATCCCAGAATCCCCACCAAGTCTATCCACTAAGCCTTCACCCACAATCACAGATGATAATTAGAACCATTTATCAGATATCCATCAGTCCAATCATCCAACCCCTCCTCTAGAACCCTCCATAGATCCTCCCGTACAACCTGAATCACCTTCAGGACAAGTCTCCCCTCAGCCATCAGACCTTCCTGACCATACCGACACCTCTTCTTCAAACTCACCAGAACCACCAGACACAGAGACATCAGACCACACAAACACAACAGATTGTCACTAGAGCCCAGCATGGTATTTTTAAACCAAATCCTAAGTATGCCCTAACTGTCACTCTCACAAACATTCCCAAAGAACCCAAATCTGTGAAGTCTGCTCTCAAACATACAGGATGGAAAGCAGATATGGAAGAATAACTAGATGCTCTAGTTTGTAACCAGACCTGGCATCTGGTGCCAAGAACACCAGACATGCACATTATTGGGTCTAAGTAGGTGTTCAAAGCCAAACTTAACCCAGATGGAACATTAGAAAGATTGAAGGCCAGACTTGTGGCCAAAGAGTATAGCCAGATATATGGGATTGACTACATAGAAACCTATTCCCCAGTAGTCAAACCTAGCACAATCAGGGTAGTCCTCAGTCTTGCCCTAAACCAGTCCTGGCCTATTAAGAAACTAGATGTCAAAAATGACTTTCTGCATGGATATATTACAGAAGACATATACATGGCTCAACCACCAGGTATGGCTCATCCTTTATACCCCCATGTTTGCAAATTAGACAGAGCCCTATATGGATTTAAACAAGCTCCTAGGGCCTGGTTTGACCGGTTCAGTCAATTTCTAATTCATTACGGATTTAAATGCAGTCTGTCTAACCTCTAATTATTTTTCTATTATTCTAACCATGGTACTCTAGTTTTGCTGTTGTATGTGGATGATACTCTACTCACAGGTTCCAGGGCAGAATTGCTAGAGTTCTTTATTGGTCAACTTAGTCAAGAATTCAATATGAAAGACCTAGGTCTCATCCATCATTTCCTTGAAGTACAGGTCCATCACACCAGCAATAGCCTCCATCTTAGCCAGACTCACTATGCAGCCACAATCTTAGATAAAGCACACATGACTGACTGCAAGCCTATGAAAACCCCACTTGCCACCAAACACAAGGAAGGATCAGATTCAGAGCTACTACTAGACCCCACATACTACAGAAGTCTTATGGGAGCCCTGCAGTACTTACATTTACAAGACCAGACCTAGAATTCAGTGTCAACTATGTATCACAATTCATGCAGTAGCCCATCAGTTTTCACCTAACTTTGGTCCAGAGGATTCTCTGATATGTTAAGAGTACCTTGGAGCTTGGGATGTCCCTTCACAAAGGCCCCACAACCAGCTTACTGGCCTTTGCTCACACTGATACAGATTGGTCAACTCTTGTGGCTTATTCAGACGCACACTGGGCAGGTTGTGAGTTTACTCGAAGATCCACAACAGGGTATTGCATGTTTTTTTGGTCCAAACTTAATCTCCTGGTGTGCTAAGAAACAACCTACAGTATCTAGATCAAGCTCAGAAGCAGAATATCATGCTATGGCTCACATTGCAGCAGAAAATACTTAGATAACCTATCTTCTACAGGAACTACATATCACATTAACATCTACTCCCATCCTTTTGTCAGACAACTTGAGTGCTTTACACATGACCATCAATCCTATGTTTCATGCAAGGAGTAAACATATCGAGTTGGACTATCACTATGTCCGGGAACAAGTGTTCAGACATCTTTTAGTTACAAAGCATGTTCCAACATCACAGCTGCTAGAAGACATATTCACTAAGGCTTTACCCAAGATTCCTTTCTAGTTTCTTTGACACAAACTCGGCCTTCAACCCCAGCCTCGTTTGAGAGGGGTAATAACAGACAGGGTTCGGATAAATCAAATAAATCAAATTCAGACAGCACAGATAACAGTAACAATCAAATTCAAGAGTCTATTCATTCAAAACAACCACTGTCCGGATAATTGCAGAAAAGCAGCACAAGTTAAACAAAAAAGATAAATTCGGGAATAAAGGGTTCAAATACAAAGATAATGAGAGATAAGGAGGAAGCCTCACTGCCACAGATTCATTAAAAATTCAGATGGCAAAGGGGTGTGGGAAAAAGGGGTTTTAAGATCGTTGCTTATAATTAACTGAGTTGTTTAGATTCAATTAGGTAACGAGGTTTGTCGCCTTCAAATCCTTAAAGGCGGATTATTGAACCGGGCAAAAGGTACTAGGTTGTTGTATGACGTCTAGCAACACTTTAGGAGTTTGCACCCATGAATAGAGTTAATATTGTCATTAGGTTGGTTGGTTGGATATGCTCATTCCCAAATAATCGATTTGAGGGGCGAAAGTAATCAATTGGATCATGGTATGGCTATGTTTTTCTTCATTATTATCTTTAGTTTATATTACATCTTAGTGTTAATTATCACTTCTTCCATTGGTTGACCTAAACTAAGTATGAAAATGACTTTGGTACTCGATTGATTCCTCGTGAGATCGACCTTGCTTGCTACTATAGTGCATCCGACTCGGTACACTGCCGGTTGCACTGTCAAGTAGTTGACTTGTCAATCATCAAGAGTTGTATATTTAACGATTGGTAATTAGTTACGTACTCATGAAAATATTTTTGGTTTACCAGCCATAGAAGGGAATCAAGATAATTAGATGGGATCTTGGCCCTAATAAATTTTGGAAAAATTCTAGAGTCAATTATGGGTAGTTGACTAGTGGAAGCAAAGCTAATATAATTAATTAAAGTGCATTTTTTGGTTTTGTATGCATAAACATATATTTATTTATGTTTTTACTTTTTGTAGTAGAAAATGCCGAACACACTTAGGGCATGTTTGGTACGGAAAAAGTTAAGAAAAGAAAAATGCTGAGAATAGACATGAGAAAATAAAAGATGAGAAAAGAAAAAAAAACATATTCTCACAATTTGTTTGATATGCATAAAAAAAGATGTTGAGAATAGAATTGATGGACTTTTATATTCTCACTCAACTTTTCTTCACCAGCCTGAGAATTAAAAAGGTGGAAAAGAATTAAGATTTGAGAAAAGACTCCAACTTGAGAAAAGACACTTTTCTATTCTCAATTAACCAAACATGTCTAATTCGAGAAAATAAAAAAATCTTTTCTTTTCTAATATATTTTCTCCCTACAAAACACACCCTTAATCTACGTTTTATCATTGATAACAAACTGAATGAATCAAACTTTCTGTATTGCGAAAGAAACCATAGAATCTTTCGGAGGCATAAGAAACTTGACTATGTTCTTGAGGCCCTTACGGTGAACGCACCTGAAGATGCTGATGCTGGATATACAGAAAACTGAATCCGGATCCGATCCATAATTGGATCGTTAGATCTGATTCACAGCACCGATCGAGACGCTCGATCATGCACAGCGGGAGCTACGAATAAATTCGCATGCGATTTTACCATGATTTGATTCGCATAAATGATTAACGTAACTATGAGAAGGTCAAAGATTTACCCCAAAGGAGAAGGGAATGCAGTCAACCAAAGGGGAGAAGCCGCAGTCTTCCGGATTGTATCTCCTAGCGACGATTGGTGGACGTCGATCCTCGCCGCAGAACCTCCTCGAATATGCTCAAGAAAAACCCTAGGTGTTTCTTCTCTTAATGACTAGAACAAGAAACTAATTTTTCTCTTCTATCTGGTGAAAAGTGGCGCAAATTTGTGTGTATTTTTGTGCTAGGAGGAACTCTCTTTATATAGGAAAATAACTAGTCGAGAGAGTTATCATTTTCACACCTCAATTACCTATTCCCATAAGGAAAATATATTTGCCATAAAATAAGAGATAATTCCCAAAAAATCAATCTCTTATATCTTTTCCATTAATTATCTAACAAAAAAATAATTAATTACACATGTGACATAATCTAGGAAAATTTCTTTTCCTAATTTATTCAACATATATGGCGCCACATTTGCCATTAAATTTAATAGAAAATGTCTTTTCTATTTTATATATTATTTACCAAATAAATAATATTCACATATTCATTTAATAGACCAGCTATTTAATTTATTCCCGAGGTTCGACAAAACGAGAAAACACTCGCGTGTTAGGAGCCAACCCGGGGACCATGGACCTATAACTAGTAGCTACAATAAATTGAATAAAATATTCATCGTACAGAACATTTCTACTCAACTTATTAATTCCGGAATTATGCCACCATAAATCCGAAACTGAACTCTATCGATTATAGATAATACTTATTCTGAAAACGCCGAGTCGACAAGTGTCTATTGATATAAACATTACATACAGACTAAACCTCCATAGACTATCAGTAATGAAGCATGATTATTTCCGTAAACCTTCTTCAATACATCTTATCCATATTTACCATTAACCCACTAGTGATCAATTAGTTCATAACCAATACGAACTCCGCGGATCGATCAGTTTCTAGGATTAACAAATAAGGGGATTGTCTTTCTACTTCCCGCAGGAAGGAATGGATTCCATATCTGTGAGACACACGCATCTCACTCATTCTAGAATAGTTCCAACGTGAAAGTGATTCGGACCACGCCTTTTAGCGATTCTTAACGAACACATCAAACCCTATCCTAAAACAAGTAGGACTATGCAAATACTTCAGGATTAAGGTTAATCCATATATGATCATCTTGTGATTTAATAAGATTTCTCAATCACAGAATTATATGAGAAATATAGATTAAATTGGTCCAGTCCTATATGACTACATCATATATAAATGCCCCACTTAGATAACCAATATCGACGGTCCGGATAAGACGGTCACACCATAAAGTGTTCTGGGCGCATTAATGGTGGTTTAATCAACAGACCCCATACTTTGATTAAGTTCACCACAGACTAATAGTTCAAGTGTATCACCATAAACTTAATCCTCATGTGTGACACACACTAAGTTATTTGGCTACATATGATACGACTTGGGGTTTTCAGCCGTGTATTTTTTATGAGCCCAAAGCAAATAATAAGATGAAATAAAATCTATCATTTATTAAATAAAAACAATTACATAAATTTTCTTTCGGGCGCTACTTCCAACAATCTCCCATTTCCCCGTAAGGACAAGTAACAATTGTCTTTCGGGCACTACATCTAACAATCTCCCACTTGCCCGTAAAGACAAGCAATAATTGTTTTTAGAGCACACCACACCCTTATTCTATCTATCCACAACATTCTCCCACTTGCTCTAAAGCAGATGAGACATATCTCCTAATTTTATACCCACCAAGCACTTATCAGTGACATTAGATGCCACGTGACTTGGTTAACTGATCAGCTAGGTCGTCGACTCGAGGCGATCTTTTAGGACAGAAACGTCGCCTCTCTGTACGATCTGTCTAACCAGATGGTACTCTCTCTCAATATGCTTTTAACCTCTTCTGACAGTGAAGATCCTTTGCATAAGCTACCTCTCAACTATTTTCACAGTAAAATGGTATCGGCTCATCGAGACCTGGAATCACTTCCCGGTCCAACAAAGAACTTCTCAAGCCACACTGCCTCTTTAGCTGCTCCGAAAGCTGCTTTGTATTCGACTAACGGAATCAAATTAGCAGTGCTGGATTGCTCCAGAGTATAGCTCCATCACTATGAGCAAACACTGAGTTTGAGATCGATTGTCGATCATCCTTAATCTGACTTAAAGTCAGAATCAGTGTAATCAATACTCAGGATTGCACCTGAATATACAAGCATACAACTCCTCGTCCTGTAAAGGTACTTGAGGATGCACTATACTGCTATCCAATGCTCGAATCCAACATTCGACTATAATTGAATTTTAATAATATGACATTCTCTATCCACCAGAGAATTTATCCCATTTTCTCTTTATCCAAAAACTGAGAGAATTATTCCATGAGGGGTTGGGTAGGAAACCTCTCGTTGAATTTTGCATACGAAAATGCATTATCATCTTAAACAATAAGATGGATGGGATACTGCCAACAACTTGTTCTTATGAATTCGGCCGAATCAAATTCTAAGAATATAGTCTACTTCTCCGATTCAGAGAAGCTTTGGCTTGTCAGTTCTTGACTTCTGATAACACACTTATGTTGTTCTCAAATGTTGTAGTGTTACCTTTATCAACACTAATATTCACTACTTTACCAACATTGATACTCTGTCTATGAAAGACTTATCAATATTCTGGTCAAGTCCACATATTTACAATACGTGACTTTTAATAACCTAGAGGTTCGCTTTAATCTACCAATGGATATAAGCATAGGCAGTCAATCTGCCATTGGCTTTAAGCTCTTCTGTTCCGAATGAGATCAAACTCCGTTGTTTGGCAAGAAAATATTCAGGGCATCACCCCTATTGAACTTTCTACTTTCCAAGAAGTCAAGCAAGGCTGAGTGGCGAGAGAGTTTCAGGGCATCACTCCTGGTTATCTCTCTACTTCTCAGGGAATTACCCCTAGACCACTTAGTTTTGCATTGAAAAGATAAACTTTCCTATTCATTTGACTCTTTTCCATTTAGATCCAATTACTCCCACTAGGCCTGAGACACTCAGGCAGTTCTACAAGAGTGTGAACAACCATAGAGTACCAAAACTCCATTTTCAGGCTTTATGGCTTTAAACCAACCTCGTTTATCAGAATACTATACAGTTCTTGCAAAAGACTATAGGTTATCAATTACCTCCAGCAGACTGTTAAGTCTGCATAATCACAAAGGGTCAATAATTAAACCATACTCCCACTGCTTTTGGGGGCATTGATATTCTGATATAGTATAGTAGCATTTATCAGTGTAACCCCAACAACCAATGTTGGATGTGGTCTAATTAAATCAGATGGTAACTTTTTGAGTAACTGTACTTCAAGGTCTAAGGTTGTTATTTAAACAGTCTTTTAGAAATGATGTAGCAGTGTAACCGTCACTATCCGATCTTAAGAATCTTATAACCAACCTTTACTCATTGCATTAAGATATGTCACGAACAGTTACCATCTGAATGTGTATGTAAAATCTCCAGTCCTACCTTCATGCACTAGTGCTAAATGCCTTTATTTGTGGAAGTGGAGTAATTGTACTTCACTCTTTATCCACAAATTCATAAGCATCTTCTAGGTAGACTTCTCGGTATTACATAATAATGTAAACCGTTATTTTGCAACTAATATCTTAATTGAGTTAAGCAGTGTACTGTAGCATATCAATAACTATACAAGACAATACATGGTTTATCCTTTCAGTGAAATCGTTTCACTCGGAGGTAGGCCGAGCATCAGTGCCAAAACTGTGCCACAACCTATATCTGAGCATGGAATACTCTCTTCTCTAGTAATATCAAAGATTCCACCAAATATTTAGATAAACTAATCGGCGTTTCGAGTAGTCATTAGACAAAAAAGGCCTATTACTCAAAAGCTCCCACTAGCTTGTATCCTTCATAAGACACCGAAGGTCAATATGAACAAGGTGTGATATTTCTTCAGCTTTATTACCTTTTCCTAATTGAAAGGTTACTTAGTCATTTTTCCTTTGAGACAGTGTTCTTAGACTGGAGATATGAATCACCCTTAGTCTTCAGATCTTATCTTTCGGATATATGCACTAATTAATAGATGCTAAAGAATCGTTTATCTTAATATGGAAACCATTTGCCTTAATATTTTTTGACATGTTACATATACCTTTTCAGCATTACTTAGTGGTTCTGACTCTATCAAACAAAAGTCCGAGTCTCGGAATAGTATACAAATGTCATATTCACTTTCTTTAAGGCAACTATATTATCGATGTGAAAGTGAATCCATTTGTTCCAACGAATCTGAAAAACATAAATCAGATTTCTGCGATATTCAAGGATTAAAATCCGAAATTTATTTCCTTATATCACTCCCACTATCTTAGCTGAAATAATTGTCCGTTGTCTTCTTTTTTATCATGAATGCCAAGCTACCTTGTTCTTTGCAAATGAACTTTAGCTTCCGAGTCAAAATCCCGGTTAAGAAAGTCTCTAAAGATTCATAGGTTAGTAATCCAAAATCACTTTCCTTATCCTGTGCATTCTTATATTAATGTTTCTGTTTAGCCTTTAACTTATTTAGTTATAGATAACTTATATGTGTAGACATTTGCCTTCCCATTCTTGGCTTTCTTTAAAGGAAATACGTGAACTAGCAGTTCATTTGAGTAGACACTACTCGTGAACTGTGGGATGTCCAGTGAGATTGATGCCAAATCATTATCATCATCTTTGAACTAATATCGGTTGTCTCTCGTTCAACACGAGTGACAACAGTGACATACTCATCAATGTCACTTAAGTTTGAAGGCTTAAGAAGGAAATCCTCCACCGGAAAAATTAATTGCATTCTTGATTTATGAGTTCAACGTTATTGTTACTTTCCCACTTTTACGAAGTCGTTATCAGTCAATATAATATGTTTAGCAGTTTAGTTACCTTGAGATGATATGTAGTTGTAAAAATAAATTATGACAGAAGTATAAATCAAATCATACACCACAACAAATATATGTTTTAGGAATTATAAACGTGATGTCATGCATGCAGTTTATCCTACCATTCCAAGAATTTAATCTCACACCTCAGTGCCGCCGACGGGTAGGTCAAAGAGGTGACGATTAAATTGAGACAATCTCTCTCAACAATTAATCGAGAATCGACATCCCGATTTAATTGTTGATTACCTTTCTTTTTCAAATAAGATATTTCCCAAAAGTACCTTTTTTGAGTGTGACCTACTGATTTGATTTTTAAGTAGACCCAGTATGCCGCGAAGGGTAGGTCAGTGACCCGACGAGTACTCAAAATCCTATCCATTCGGAAACCAAGCCTTGAATTTTGATAGCGGTGAAGGCCATCCGAAGGGGGCCAAAATCAAGCGGCACGAGGCGTCACCATTCTCTCACGGTGCTTGTGTTAATAGTAGAGGCCGAGGGGTCGGTTGTCACCTTCCCCACTCCCACTCGTTATTTTGAAAACTAGGTAGTCTCTTTAGGATTTCAGAATTTTCTAATAATCCAAAAAACAATAGATCAGGAATATTTTAATTTAATCCTCCCACTAGTTCATCGGTTCCAAATACCGTCTAACTAGTGTCACTATATCCACGATCCTCCAATTTTGTGGATTAGAGTTCCTTTGTGTAGACACTACACAAATAAAATTCATAAAGAATTTTATAATCCTAATATATTAGGACTTATGAATTTCCCACCAAATCGAAAAACAATAAATCACAATTTTAAAGCTCCCACTAGTTTATCGGTTCCAAATACCGTCTAACTAGTGACATTATATTCATGTTTTTCCAATTTTTCGATTATTTAGAAATCTCTTGTGTAGTCACTACACAACAAAAATTCACCAATGAATTTTAAAGTCCTAATTTTATCATGATAAAAATTTAAGATCTCAGAATTTTCCAATAATCGAAAATAATAAATCATGAAAAGCAATCACCAACTTATCGGTACCAAATAAAGTCTAGTTGGTGTCCAATTTTTTTTTATGATTTTCCAATTTTTGATTATCAAAATTCTAATTTATGTAGACACTACATAACCGAAAAGTCGAAAACTAAGCGATAAAGGTTTTGTGAAATCTTCTAAGATGTTAATCGGTAAAAGGATTGGAACCCGAAGGATTCATGATCCCAAATTAAATTTATAATGTGAATTTTATATCCCGATAAAATTCCATTTCCTTTAATTAATTTAATTTATTATTAATCTAGATTAATTATCGTTTTCATACATGTCTAATTAATGTCAATATTAATTTTCTACATGAATGCATATGCTAGGAGTGTAATTCATGAATATGATGCATGACATTGTTATATCACATAAATAATCACAAAAGAAAATAAATGCGAAAAATAAACCACTGAGATGGACCGTTGGTACCCCCGTATCTAATTTATAAACTAAATAAATAAGTAAATCCTACGTACAATAGGTTTACTAATTATCTAAATTCAATAAGCCGCCGCCGCCGCCGTGGGTATTTAATTTTTCTACTCCGTTCTATTACCAAAAATGCTTGAGTTGAGTTGGTGCAGGCCTTTTTCTTCTACTATGGCAGCTTGGGTTCGATTCCCTTCAGATGCATTATTTTTTCTTTCCATATCGATTTTCTGGAAAAATCTCATAAAAAATAGGACGCATCGCAGGGAGGGGGAGTCAATCTCGACTCTTCAAATTACTGTTTCAGCGCCTTGACCACCTGAACGGTGCTTCAAGATGTTTGATGTTCTTCGAAACATAATTAAATACAACAGGGCGGCAGCACTCATAATTATTCTAACTACTAGGAAATTAAATTACAACAAAATAAATTACATAATTTCCTATACCTAGAAAAATTGGGTTTACAATAGATCTAACGGTAAACAAGTACCAACCCCAATCCTTCTCGTCAACCAAAACATTCAACCACGCATATATATAATAAATATATAAAAGATGCAATATTTATTCAATTCCACTTCTTATTAATTAATTATGAAATCAAGATCGCAAAATCGCTTTAACCTGGCTCTGCTACCACGTGCTGGATATACAAAAACCTGAATCCGGATCTGATCCATAATTGGATCATCAAATCTGATTCACAGCACCGATCGAGACGCTCGATCATGCACAACGGAAGCTACGAATAAATTCGCATGCGATTTTACCATGATTTGATTCGCATTAATGATTAACGTAACTATGAGAAGGTTAAAGATTTACCCAAAAGGAGAAAGGAATGCAATCGACCAAAAGGGAGAAGCCACAGTCTTCCGGATTGTATCTCCTAGCGACGACTGGTGGACATCGATCCTCGCCACAGAACCTCCTCGAATATGCTCAAGAAAACCCTAGGTTTTTCTTCTCTTAATGACTAGAACAAGAAACTAATTTTTCTCTTCTATTTGGTGAAAAGTGGCGCAAATTTGTGTGTATTTTTGTGCTAGGAAGAACTCTCCTTATATAGGAAAATAACTAGTCGAGAGAGTTATCATTTTCACACCACAGTTACCTATTCCCATAAGGAAAAGATATTTGCCATAAAATAAGAGATAATTCCCAAAAAATCAATCTCTTATCCCTTTTCCATTAATTATCTAACAAAAAAATAATTAATTACACATGTGACATAATCTAGGAAAATTTCTTTTCCTAATTTATTCAACATATATGGCGCCACATTTGCCATTAAATTTAATAGAAAATGTCTTTTCTATTTTACATATTATTTACCAAATAAATAATATTCACATATTCATTAAATAGACAAACTATTTAATTTATTCTCGAGGTTTCACAAAAAGAGAAAACACTCGCGTGTTAGGAGCCAACCCGTGGACCATGGACATATAACCAGTAGCTACAATAAATTGAATAAAATATTCATCATACAGACCATTTCTAGTCAACTTATTAAATCCAGAATTACGCCACCATAAATCCGAAACTGAACTCTATCGATTATAAATATATAACTTATTCTCAAAACGTCGAGTCGATAAGTGTCCATTGATATAATCATTACATACAGACTAACCCTCCATAGACTATCCGTAATGAAGCAGGATTATTTCCGTAAACCTTCTTCAATACATCTTATCCTTATTTACCATTAACCCACTAGTGATCAATTAGTTCATAACCAATACGAACTCCGCGGATCGATCAGTTTCTAGGATTAACGAATAAGGGGATTGTCTTTCTACTTCCCGTAGGAAGGAATGAATTCCATATCTGTGAGACACACGCATCTCACTCATTCTAGAATAGTGCCAACGTGAAAGTGATTCGGACCGCGCCTCTTAGCGATCCTTATCGAACACATCAAACCCTATCCTGAAACAAGTAGGAGTATGCAAACACTTCAGGATTAAAGTTAATCCATATATGATCATCTTGTAATTTAATAAGATTTCTCAATCACGGAATTATATGAGAAATACAGATTAAATTGGTCCAGTCTTATATGACTACATCATATATAAATGCCCCACTTAGATAACCAATATCGACGGTCCGGATAGACGGTCACACCATAAAGTGTTCTGGGCGCATTAATGGTGGTTTAATCAACAAACCCCATACTTTGATTAAGTTCACCACAGACTAATAGTTCAAGTGCATCACCATAAACTTAATCCTCATGTGTGACACACACTAAGTTTTATGGCTACATATGATACGACTTGGAGTTTTCAGCAGTGTATTTCTTATGAGCACAAAGCAAATAATAAGATGAAATAAAATCTGTCATTTATTAAATAAAAACAATTACATAAATTGTCTTTCGAACGCTATTTCCAACAGCTGATGATGAGGGAGTGGTTAAGATATACCTTAAGCATTGTGAAGATAACGTTGAAGCCATTTGAATTATTGTGGCTTCTCCAACACAAGAACTTAAAAAACATTTTTATATTTTTCGGAATTATTTTGTTTTAATACAATATTTATTTTCCGGATCCTAGTGGGAGTAGTGACCCCTCTATTACCCACTCGGTCTGCCCCTGAAGTAAAGTATACAACATAATTAATACAAGTAATGATATGTACGCAATCATTGTGTCAGAACGAGTGATACAATGGTTATCTGTATCGTTGATCAATTTAGAGCCATCATTATCAACGGTGTAGACGACCGTTGATTCACTCGTTGTACTACATCGATTGTGCATGTATCTACGGTTTGTTGCCTTCTTTTCAATGAATATTTTACGGTATTAATTACATGTCCACTTCAAATATAATTATCATCAAATGAAACATACATTAGGGGCGGAACCACCCTATAGCTAGGGTGGTCTCAAGCCCCCCCTCCTCCCAAAATTTTTATTATTGTATTAGTATGTTATGTGTCTTTTTTTTGAACAAAAAACTTTATATCCTAGTGGTTTAAGAACAAACCTTTTTCAGTCTCCATAATTTTAGGTTGTAAGTTCAAATCCCACTACCAACATTTTTTATTTTTTTCCCGAATTTCTTTTAGCTTTGCAGTTTATATACCAAGACCACCCTGAAATTTTTTTCGGTTCCGCCACTGCATACATATCAAACAAAGACATAAACATATACCTCCATAAGTGCTACATCATTCACCTCAATTATTGATGTAAAACCTTGAGCAAATGGAAGACAGAAATGACAAATGCCGTCTGCCAATAATTCTATAATCTGAGTACGTTTTCAAACCGTAATTCAGCCATTTTCGACGGATAATTAATTATATGTAATTTTATCCTTCCGCAGCTTCATGATGATAATGATGTCTACAGTCTACAGATAATGAAAAGCACAAGCTGACCATATATATAGCAACGTTGATTGCTATTCTAACGGGTATTAGATTATAAGTGATGAGTCAAGGCTTCATCATGAGAATCTAATTATGGGACCGTCCGAAATTTTAATAAGGTTATCATCGCCCTATAATAAGAATGAGTACTTTACCGTTTTTTTTTTTGTTTTTTGTTGAAGTAATAGAACTATTTTTTACTAAGGCAAGTCCGGTAAAGAGGCGAAGATTACATCAGTAGGAGGGAAACAATCCCCAAGTAACACAACCTAACGACCATAAACCATGTCTAGCTGCTAGTAAATGAGCTGGCACATTGCCGGTACGTTTAACAAAAGAAAAACGAAGTAATGCAAAGGATGGAATACGAGATAAACAACCCTTCACGAGACACTCTAAAACGGATAGATTATCTGATGGGTGTAGATGAGCTTGACCACAAGATAAACAGTCGCTCTCACGATAAACAATCCATCAGCCGGGAATTCGTTTCATAGGAAATTTATACAAATTTACACGATGGGAAGGTCGACGAATTTGTTGGACTAGAACCTCAAAAACATAATCACTATCACTCTTGCATGCCAAGAACAAAGTCAACATATACCTGGAAATCCACTATCATAAAGACATAAGACTAACCACATAACTCTTTAAACTAGAGGGACCAAACAAATCCATGTCCAACAGTTCAAGAGGCTTTTAAGTAAAAATAGTTTCTTAGATTGGAAGGTTGTCCTTGTTTGCTTAGGTCGAGGATTCCTCTTACTAATTCCATCTTTAAAAGCTTATGAATTGTTTTCACACTGATATGTCCAAATCTCTCATGCCAGAGCTTGCGAGATGCAAGGTTAGACAACAAACAAGTGGCTACATTAAGCTTTAAATCATCAAACTCAATGGTGTATATGTTGATAACCATTAGACTGACAAGCACCACATCATTGTTAGCATTTCTGATCATTCATCTTTCCTTGTCAAATGAAACAAACAAACCAATATCACAAAGCTGTGAAATACTAAGAAGAATATAAGACAGTTTCTGAACACAAAGTACGTTATTGATAATGAGTTTATCTTTGAAACACACTGTACCAATACCAAGAATCTTCCCTTTAGTATTGTCCCCTAATGTGACTTGTTCATATTCTCACTTAGCATCTAATATATTGAATAAAGATCTTTGGTTGTCATGTGTCGGAACAACCTCTATTCAGGTACGACTTGGTTGTTTTATCCAACTTTGACAAAATACACACCAACTTAACAAAACCCACACAAGAGGAACCATTAAACTTGGGTCCTTACGTTGTTAGTCCAAAAGATCACACAAGAGGACTGTATTTTGCAATCCAAAAATGTTTAGCATCAAGAATCTCATTCAACTTGCCTGATCCAACATCAAACTCTTGATTATCATTTGCCCTATGAAGTAAGGTAATTTTTACAAATTCATTGTTAACTTTCATGTTGCTCCTCCAAGATTGAACATGTTTGTTCATATTTATGTTCACATTGTTGTTCTCGTTTTTGTTCACGTTATTACTTGCTTGATCAGGTCTTCTCACAACTTTGACAGTGTATGAATTATCACCCCTATTATAATTATAGTGATTTTTCTTTGAGTGAGAAGACTTTCTATATGACTTGTAACCTTTTTTTTCCATTAATGATAGCATTTCCTTTCTTGTTCTTCAATGATGCATCATCATTCCTTGAATTCTAAGAGGAGAGGCATCATAAAAGTTCAAATCCTAGATGGTTTATAAGGCTCTCTTCGAGTGAACTTGGGCATGAATGATTCTTTTGAGGCACTGGACACAAACTTAGGTCCTTCATACTGCAAACCGAAGCTTGTAGTTTCCACAAACAAAGTCCTCTCTTGCCACATTGATTATATGTAGGATTGATTAATTGATCAAGTTTTTTAGTATTATTGTGAAACATGGAAATAGTCATTTCTAGATTGGTATTCTTTCCTTCAAAGAATCAAGTTCAGATTGTAAACCGTCATTCAATGGTTGTGAATTAGTTGCATTAATAGAAAGAGTCTCAACACATTTGTTATGACACCGAGTTCATTGTTGAGTCTGACATTCTCATTTCTAAGTTGCTTTTTTTCCAAAGCAAGTGTAAGATTCCTGCTATTGAGCCTTTTATTCATAGCCTTGAAGTTTTCATACATTTCAAACAATGTTTCAAATCTAGAATCAGAAATGTCTAAGTATAGACGTCATCATCTATTTTATAATCATCAGTGTTCACTTCTGAATATAAATCATCATCAATGTCTATCATTAAGAAGATTCAAGCATGATCGTCATTGTCTTCTTCGTCAGATAAGTCATCCCAAGATGACTTGGCAGTGAATACTTTATTCTTCACTTCCATCATATAAAGTCTTCACTTCCAAGTCATCTTGGGATGATTCATCTGATGAAGAAGACATGATGATTGTGCTTGAATCTTCTTAATGATAGACACTGATGATGATTTGTATTCAAAAGTTGACACTGCTGATTATAAAATAGATGATGACATCTATACTTAGACATTTTTGATTCCAAATTTGAAACATTGTTCGAAATGTATGAAAACTTCAAGGCTATGAATAAAAGGCTCAATAGTAGGAATCTTACACTTGCTGTGGAAAACAAGTTACTTAAAAATGAGAATGCCAGACTCAACGATGAACTCAGTGTCATAAAAAAATGTGTTGAGACTCTTTCTATTAATGCAACTAATTCACAACCATTGAATGATGGTTTACAAGTTGAACTTGATTCTTTGATGGAAAGAATACCAATCTAGAAATGACTATTTCCATGTTTCACAATAATACTAAAAACTTGATCAATTAATCAATCCTACATATAATCAATGTGGCAAGAGAGGACTTTGTTTGTGGAAACTACAAGCCTCGGTTTGCAGTATGAAGGACTTAAGTTTGTGTCCAGTGCCTCAAAAGAATCATTCATGCCCAAGTTCACTCGAAGAGAGCCTTATAAACCATCCAGGATTTGAACTTTTATGATGCCTCTACCTCTTAGAATTCAAGGAATGATGATGCATCATTGAAGAACAAGAAAGGAAATGCTATCATTAATGGAAAAAAGGGTTACAAGTCATATAGAAAGTCTTCTCACGCAAAGAAAACTCACTATAATTATAACAGGGGTGATAATTCATACACTGTCAAAGTTGTGAGTAGACCTGATCTAGCAAGTAATAACGTGAACAAAAATGAGAACCACAATGTGAACATAAATATGAACAAACATGTTCAATCTTCGAGGAACAACATTAAAGTTAACAATGAATTTGTAAAAATTACCTTACTTCATAGGGCAAATGATAGAATCCAGAGTTTGATATTGGATCATGCAAGTTGAATGAGATTCTTGGTGCTAAACATGTTTGGATTGCAAAATCCAGTACTCATGTGTGATCTTTTGGACTAACAACGTAAGGACCCAAGTTTAATGGTTCCTCTTGTGTGAGTTTTGTTAAGTTGGTGTGTATGTTGTCAAAGTTGGATAAAACAACCAAGTCGTACATGAATAGAGGCTGTTTTGACACCTGAAAAACCAAAGATCTTTATTCAATATATTAGATGCTAAGTGAGAATATGGACAAGTCACATTTGGGGACAATACTAAAGGGAAGATTCTTGGAACTGGTACAGTGTGTTTCAAAGATAAACTAATTATCAGTAATGTACTTTATGTTCAGAACTTGTCTTATAATCTTCTTAGTATTTCACAGCTTTGTGATATTGGTTTGTATGTTTCATTTGACATGGAAAGATGAATGATCAGAAATGCTAACAATGATGTGGTGCTTGTCGGTCTAATGGGTGTCAACATATACACCATTGAGTTTGATGATTTAAAGCTTAATGTAGCCACTTGTTTGTTGTCTAACCTTGCATCTGGCAAGCTTTGGCATGAGAGATCTGGACATGTCAGTGTGAAAACAATTCATAAGCTTTTAAAGATGGAATTAGTAAGGGGAATCCCCGACCTAAGCAAACAAGGACAACCTTCCAATCTAAGAAACTATTTTTACTTCAAAGCCTCTTGAACTGTTGGACATGGATTTGTTTGGTCCCTCTAGTTTAAAGAGTTTATGTGGTTAGTCTTATGTCTTTATGATAGTGGATTTCCAGGTATATGTTGACTTTGTTCTTGGCACACGAGAGTGAGAGTGATTATGTTTTTGAGGTTCTAGTCAAGCAAATTCGTCGACCTTCCCATCATGTAAATTAGTATAATATTCATATGAAACGAATCCCGGCTGATGGGGTGTGCTTAGTGGTGTGGAGAAGATGACAGTTTTAAACAGACAAATAAAAAAATTAAACGGTCAAACAAAATGCATTGTACGTATATTAATACATTTTTTCAGATATGAAGGGCAATTGCCCCCTTAGTTGTATGTAGATCTGTCTATGGACGTACTAACGCCGACTTTTGATAATAGAAGTAAGATTTGTCTTATATATATACTGAAAAGGTTTAATACACCATCAAGAAGAAATACATCAGGTTTGAAAATATATATATATATATATATATATATATATATATATATATATATATATATATATATATATATATATATATATATAGTTTGAAAAATAAGGGTAATGGATACAACCATTGTGTCCCTGTGAGTAACACAACGGTAATCTGCACCGTTACATTGATAGTGATAACTCTAAAATGAATCTAACAATGTAAACTAATGATGGTCAACACTATAGATGAATGTTGTGTTACTGATTATGACACTACGGTTGTGTCCATATCGTTACTTAAAAATAACCCCGTGACACACACCCAAAGCGTGTACTTGTAAAAATATTTGTTCTGTGATGATTATGTGGATTTCTATATGTAGAACATGGAGTAAAAGAAAAGAAAAGAAAAGAAAAGAAAAGGAAAGGAAAGGAAAAGGAAAAGCACGAAGTACCAGATAGAAAAAGTGTGAAACGCATGCAAATTAACTGATACATTTGTTTCATGATTTCATGCAAACGCATTACGCATGCAAAGCCATTGAAGTACGTACATGATCAGCTGAGTACGGGAAAAGAAAAACCTCCAATGAAAGCATACATGCATTTAGGTCCACTGTGTAGCTTTTTTTTCTAAAAGATAGATAAAAGATAACAACATGAGGTCCCAGCCGCTAGGAATAGTGGTTTCAGAAAATTTCCACCATATGGCATAAACACATACAATGGCCCAACAAATGGAATTGGGATCCTCCTCCATCATTTGATTCGTCCTGTGTTTATAATACACAAAGTAGATATACCTAGTACTCCCCCGTCCCAAAATTTAATTATATTTAAGGTTTTTATGCATTTTAAGAAAGTCGTTAAATACCACTAATTTTAATGATAAAAATTTACAATACTATTTAACTGTCATTAATGCAATCAGCAATTTTATGTGGTCCTGGTACATCATGTCATATATATTTCATCAATACAATTTGTCAAAAAGGGCAACTATGTATCTAGCTATATGGATCACCATTTTATACTTATACTAGGATTATGATAAAATTTATGTAACGTTATAGTTCTAAATTATGAAAAATAAGCGAATATATAATAAATTATGTATAAAAAAAGAAAAATACAATAAATGAAAGAGTGGATTTGAAATTGCGGCGAGTTATTAGACCGTGCTAAGTTTGTTTTACTATTAACCTCACATCGGCTATTTGATTCAATTTGGCTTTTATGTTTAACTATGAAGAAGACATTTAGTCTTTTGTTTTAATTATACATGTTTTGAGATTAATCATTTTAGATAAACTATATTGAATATAACTCAATTTGTGGGCTATTGTTATATAGACTTTAGATGAGGTTTTTTGTATTATGCGCTATGGAGATATTGTTTATTTTCGTCAATGAATGTAGGTCAGTTTACCAAACAAATTTATGTCTTTTAGACGAAAATTCGAAATATATATCTCTGGGTAAAAATAGTTTTTTTTTGTATACACATATTTTTAAATCTTACAAGCATGACCCTCGGTAGGACGGGCAATTTGGCATTCCGGACGGGATATATTGTAATGAGGACGGATTATTTTTCATTGAGGACGGACTAAAATAACACGTCCTCAAGAAATTTTTCTCACTCACCCGTCTTAAAAAACCCGTCTCCGTATATATATATATATATATATATATATATATATATATATATATATATATATATATATATATATTGGCAATTGTCCGACTTTTAATCGACTTAAAACGGATGTTAGAAGACGAGAATGAAGGATCGCTTTCAAGATTTCCAAGCAATCAGATTCAAGAAGGTTTGGGGCTAATCAATTGAATGATGGCAACAGTAAAGCTGATGATAGTTCTGATTCGAGTAATTCAGATTCGAGTTTGAGTTCGAGTTTGTTGATTGATGCCATTGGCAGAGACAATTCAATTAGCTGCCTAATTCATTGTTCAAGGTCTGACTATGGTGCAATTGCATCTTTAAACAAAAACTTCCGGTCCCTTGTTCAAACCGGTGAGCTTTATCGATTTAGACGCGAGAAATGCGTGGTTGAACATTGGGTTTATTTCTCTTGCCAATTGCTCGGGTGGGAAGTGTTTGATCCGTTCCGACATCGTTGGATGCGTATACCGACTATGAACACGAACGATTGCTTCATGTTTTCAGACAAGGAATCTCTAGCTGTCGAAACCGAGCTTTTTGTATTCGGTAAAGGCTTATGGATATCAAAGGAGAAAGGGTGATCGACAATAGTTTTTTTTCTTTTCCAATCCCGTACGATGGGGCCTGAACATTTGTAATTGAAACAACATATAATTCAGCCTCAGAATAAATAAATGAAAGTCGGACAATTGCCCAAATAAAATAAAATATCAGGACGGGTTTTTTAGCACGGTCGAGTGCGAAAATTTACTGAGGACGTGTTATTTTAATCCGGCCTCAATGAAAAATAGCCCGTCCTCATGACAATATATCCCGTACTGAATGCCAAGATTATCTGTCCTACTAAGGGTCATGCTTGTAAGACTTAAAAATAAGGGTATACAAATAAAATTATTTTTATCCGAAGGTATATATTTTCAATTCACCCTATGTTTTAGTGTCATCGTCTCAGTTATATTTTTCTCGTCTCTCGTCTCTCCACTGTTTTCTGTTATTGTCGTTAATCAACATAAATTTTTACTACTAAGAAATCAGATTTTTCTTCCTTTTGAAACAATGTATTATCTACATGTCCTTTTTCAAAACCTTTCGACAAAAGATATGAAGTTTGTCTATAATACAAGCTCTAGGGTCTTGTTTCAAACCATATAAAGCCTTCTTTAACTTAAAGACATGATAAACTTAGTCTTTGTCCTCAAACCCTTGAGGTTGTTTGACATATAATTCTCTCTTGATCAGTACATTAAGGTAAGCAAACTTCTCATCCTACTAAAATAATTTGAAATAAACAAATCAGCTATGGAAATCAAAAGTCTAAAAACTTCAATCTTTGCAATGGGAGCATAAGTTTTAACATAATCAATGCCCTACTTATGATTATAACCTTGTGCAACAAGCCTAGATTCATCTTACATTTATACACCCACCATATACCAATAACAGTATTACCAATAGGAAGAGAAACAAGCTCCCAAACATCCTTTCTTTTGAATTGATGCAGTTCAAATGTCATTGCCATTATTATCCCGTCATTGTCTGTGGGTGGGTCTTGGATGTTTTTTGGCTCAATTTTGGACACCCGGGCATGAAGATCATGAAGGTCCGAGATTGAAATGAATCTTCTAGATCTTATTCCAGTTGAAACTTCACAATGAACAAATCATTCGTGTGACTTTTGATCCACTTAGTCTCATGCTGACTTTGTTTTTGCTCAGGTTCTTGTTGATATTCGAGTTCATGATCAGGAGCTGCAGGATCAACAAAATGCTCAATTGTTGTTCAATAACAAGATCCAAATAGTGTGTGGAATTGGCAAAAGTTAGCTCACTAGAATTGCTTTCAAATTCCTCATCAACATCATATTCTAGTTCCAATCTGTTCATCTATTTGTTGAGATGTGCATAGTTCTGGATAGTTCTCGTTAGTACCATCAGAACATTGAAGAAATTATACACAAATGTCTATAAAACTCTTCATGATTCAAGATTATAACACCTATATGCTTTGGAATTCTCGGAATAACCAATAAAGACACATTTTATGGACTTATGAGCAAAATTTTCCAATTTTCCCTAATCATTGAGCATATGGCACTTACATTCAAACACATTAAAGTAACCAACTTAAGTGTTCTTCATTTTAAAACCTTATTAAAGGTATTAAGTAAAGTCTTTCTAATAGTCAATCTGTTGACATGATAACATGCATAACATGTGGCTTCATCCCAAAGAAATCTAGGCATGTTATACTGGAAAAGTAAAGTCTATGCATGTTAAGTAAAGTCCATGCATTTTTCTAGCAGCCTCATGAAAAGCCCTCTTCTTCCTTTCTACCACAAAATATTGTTGAGGTGTTCTGGGAGTAGAGAATTTTTGTTTAATTCCAACAGATTCACAAAATTGAATCACACTAGAATAAATAGATTATCCCCAAATCCTTTTTAACACGTGTGACAGTTTGGAAAAAGTCCTTCTGAACTTGCTTTACCAAAATCTTAGAAAATGATGCATTTGTTGATTAATGAACCCTCATTGCCCCTGCTTTGATTTGATCAATGTGTTTGATTGTTTCAAAGACAATGGCAGGGTCTTTCCCACTATACATATTATATAGCTGGAAAATGGTTTTTGATGTTCAGGAGGTGGTTGATGATCATATGATATACCAAAGACAACCTTTCAGCAAATGGATTCGGACTCTTGAAGCTTTAGGTCAGTTTTCTGTTAAATCTGCTTATGAGTTGCTTAGAAAGATAAAAACTGCCCATTATGATTCAAAGGAAGTCTGGAAACCTACCTATTGAAAAATGAGCCCCTGTTGCATTGTGTATGATTAATTCTCTAAAATACCCTTCTCGTTGACTAACCTGCCATGAAGCATTTTAAAGCTTAAAGATCTACAATCGCTACCACGTAGGTTGTAACAGAAGAGCCCACTCACCCCCTACTAGCTCTGTTAGTGTTACTTTGCTCTAGTAAGTATGTTACACCAAGATCAAAGGACACTATGTATGGTGAACACCGCATCAAAACATAGTCAGCATCTCAAGGGCACGGATAGATCGGTGAGGAAGATCACACGAGTCTATTGGATTCAGACCAAGTAGAGAAGTGTAATGGTTCCATGCTGCGAAGAATAAACGTGCCCCACCAACGATAAAGGTGTTTTATCTTTTAGACACAACACATATGCTTATTACGGATTTAATCTAACCAGATGATTCATTCACATAAAAGGCTTTTTAGGGACATCTAGTCATAGACAATCTAATTACTCTACCTAGCACATTGTGAAAGGATCACTGACTACTAAGTTAATATCCCACAAGGCCTAAACAGTCGCCTTCCTGTGCTCCAACTTTCTCCCCGCACAGGGTCTCACTTGTGGTGTCGAGGCGAGGCTACCGTGTCGAAGTCGATATTTTCTAGTTACCGCTTATTATCCAAAATGATAAACAAAACACATAGCATCAAGTAAATTACTGAAAGAGGGAAAATCTGTAAGTTCTGGATGGGCCGGCGCACGCCTGGCCTCTCAGTTCTCATTATATTCACGTGCAATGGTGACCGGGCACACGGAAGGTCTAGGGTGGGTGCACGCCCGAGGCTACTCTTCAGCTTCGGTTCATGTGCAGAATGGCCGGGCACACACAGGGCTCCTCCTAGGTGCATGCCCGGGTTGATTCCCAGGTTGTTCTTGGTCTTTTCTGTACTTGTTCGTCACCTGTACGGATCCCAATACAATTCCAAGCACAATTTGGCACCTTCATAGTACCACACAACATCAAACATGTAGCTTCACATATATACAAATTACTATACGCATATTAAACACCTAACCACTGATTAAGAACACCCTCATACCTCTTCATCCATTGGAAATGGATCGAAACGACAAGAACGCCAAGAAATTGAAATCTTTTCCTTTCCTCTATGAATTTCTACAACCAAAAGCATATACTACTGTTACTAAAACAACTACAACAATCTAGGATACCCAAAACCTAAGAAACTATAAAAAAAAAACGATTAAGATTCTAAACTAAGGCTAAAAACGAATACTTGCGAAATAGGGAGATGTTGATATTGAAAGATTCATCATGTCGCGGTGATCACTTTTCTCTACTATGGCATGTCGAAAAGATGAATGGATTAGCTTTTCGATTGAAGATTCCGTTTAACATTTTCTTTTCTCCAAAACAAAGATGTTATTTCTTTTTTTTCTTTTATGCGCGTGTCTAACGAGGGAATTAAAGGAGAGGTTTCGTTTATACTAAAAAGACCACAAATCCAAATTATCTATAAATTTCAATATTTAATCCGTTAATTAACTATTAGGGCATAATAATCCACAAGATTACCATTTTTACTTTTACTTAAAAATCAGGGGTATTACACTTTCAGAAATTCTATTACAATTTTATGTTGATCTATATACAGCGGAACCAATGACTCCCTTGCCAGATGGTATTTTCGTGCCTTTCATCAAACATGCAGATAAATGGCTTCTTAATCAACCTGTTAGCTTCAGTGAGGTGAGAATTGCAATCTTTGATATGGGGGCTCTAAAATTCCCTGGTCCTGACGGCTTCCCTCCTTCTTTCTATCAACAGAATTGGGACACGGTGGGTCCCTCTCTCAGCACTTGGGTGCTCCAAGCCTTCCACAATCGGAACTTTCCATCTTCCATGAACCGGACCTCTATTGCTTCAATACCAAAAGTACAACCACCGGAATCGGTTTCTCAGTTGCGGCCTATTGCTCTTACATATGTCACAACCAAAGTCATTACTAAGATCATTGCAAATCGTCTGCGCTTAATTATTGGCAAGATTGCGGACCACATGCAAAGCGCTTTAATTCGGGAAGGCGATTCTGACAACATTATTGTTGCTCACGGTTCTCTATACTATGAGGCAGAAGAAAGGCTCTAAAGGAATCATAGTCATTAAAGTAGACCTCGAGAAAACGTATGACAAAGTAAGTTGGGACTTCCTCCTCCATATCTTATGCATTGTCATTTCAACGATGCACTTTATGATATTATCATGTACTCCTTATCGAGCACTTTCTTTGAAAGCTTTAATCCCCACCGTGGTCTCAAACAAGGTGATCCTCTTGCTCCCTATCTCTTCGTCATTGTCATGCAAGTGCTGAGTTGTCTTATTCATCAATCCATCAAGGATGAAAAATGGAAACCGATCTCGGTCTTTCGAGGGGAGGCAAAAATATCTCATTTATTTTTTGCGGATGATTTACTTCTATTCGCGGAAGCATCTGTCGATTCGGCTATTGTAACTGATCAGGTCCTCTCACACTTCTGTAGTATTTCGGGTCAAAAAATTAGTGTGGATAAATCAAAATTTGCGGCATCCTCAAACACTCATATCCACACCATCTCTCGCATTGAGGAAACGCTAGGCATGACCCATACAACCCACATCGACAAGTGCCTTAGCGTGCCTCTACATCACTCTCGGGTGCGGAAAGGACTTCCACGGTGTTATTGATAAAGTTCGTCAGAAGCTAAAACCTTGGAAGGCAAACGCCATCTCCAAAGTGGGTCATGCCATTTTGTCGTAGACGGTTCTCACTACGACACCTTATTATCACATGAAAACCGTCAAATTACCAGTTTTTGTAACTCTTGAGCTCGACAAAGTGGTTCGGACCTACTCTTGGGGGCATGATACGGAGAAGCGAGGCATGCACCTTGTGGATTGGAATCATATCTGTCAACCGAAACTCAAGTGTGGTCTTGGTATTAGAAGTGCTCGAGACATGAATACCGCCTTCTTAGCAAAACTCTCATGGCAGATTTCACAGAAACAGAAAAACATTGGGTGCAGTGATCGCGTGTAAGTCACTAACGTCGATATTACTTGCAAGAATACTAGGTACATCGTAGTATAGTAAATGCGAGTCAATGTCGATCCCACAGAGACAATGCAACTATAAGTATAAACGATTCTAACCTAATTAAGAAGCAACATAGAGGCGGTCAGTGACCAACAATAAACATAAAGAAAACAAACTTGGTATTTCTCCCTCTCTTCTCACCGATCTACTAACTTGGATTAGTTAATCTATGTTTACTTCCCCACATAATTTCCTTAAATTAATCGTGAGCTTTTGTTTTAATTATCATTATCAGCTACGGGTGCAATTCCTACTCCTATCTACTCCGACAATGGTAGTAGACAATCTATATGCAAGCTACCCTCTTTAATTGGTCCGTAATAACCCATACGCATAAAGAACTAGAATTGCCGATATCGAGCGCTAACTCATACCGCTAACCCGCCTGAGACAAATATCGACATTGATCAAAGACGCCTTGTGGTCCATTCAAGACTATGTCCAAACTTAGCACTTCACTATTCGTATTTCATGCCGCCACGATTACAATAAGCAGATTGGCGGATCTAACCTAATCGCAAATCAAACCTCGCCGATCAACGTAGCTACAAAGTGAATCCTAGTTTTAGGTTTTCTAAATAATGCCTCGTAAACCGGTATAGACCGGGGGGTTATCGGGTCGCTTTTTCCTATTCCTCGATCTACATTGCTCAATTACGATTAAAATAAGTAAATTATGGGGTCTTTAAACATGCAGATTAACTAAAAACATAAATACGAAACAGATCTACCATATTGAAGACAAAAAGAACATTCAAAGCTTCATACCTTCAACAATGGAGATTTAGATGATGGAGAAAGGAGAAAACCAAAACAACTCCTTAAAAGCTTGGAATAACATTATTTCATCAAAATTGTATAATGTAATTGAATACTATCGAAGAACTATGTAATAATCTGATAATGCGGCCTTATATAGATACAATGACCGACTTAAGACTCTCTAAAACCCTAACCGACCTAGATAATACGGCAGAATCAATTTCGTGTCAAATAAGCCACCGGTTTACCGGCCCTAGCCCTCGGTAAATCGGGCCGACTTTTCTATTTTTCTTCAATGTGCTTTTTCTTGGACTTCAATCACTTGGCCCAATATACTTCTTTTGGTCCAGATCCATTCTCCAATGCTCCAGATTCGGTACATCCTATAAAACACGTAAAACGAGACAAAATAGTACCAAATCTTCGGGAAAATGACATAGATGCAGAATTACGATCCTGGAAACACTCACATAGCATTTAACATATATTCCACATAATAACGAGCCTATCTATCCCCTCTTGAACTGAATTCGGGGTGAATAAGGGTATAATTATTGGAACCATTTAGATCGTTATCAACTACTCCCCACTTAGCTTTTGATCGTCCCGAGCAAAAAGTGAAAACGAAACACGACACTGATCGATCAAGATACAAGTTAATTAAAACAACTATGCCTCACAAAGTCAAGATCAAGATCATGCCACTCATATCCATCGAAGAACGCATTAAACACTATTCATGCCATGAGCCAATGTGTGTGTGCAATAACTTTCACAACCGCTAGTAATGCGCATAATCTCACAATACATCAACCCATAGTCGAACTAACCGGGCCTTGAACATGTTATTTATAAGTCAAATTAGTCGGCAAGGCGGATCGAGAACCAAGTATATATTACTCTTAGGCTCACGCTTATCGGTCTATGCAAAAGTCGTGCGTTTACGCTCCATCGACTCAAATTTTGCCAAAGAGAATATAGATGTATATATTTCAATGCACTTCTATTTCTTGGCGGGTTTGATTTATCTATCCTCCCGCCCCACTCATGATAAACTACCAAATCAAAATTCCTTTGCCTTTATAAGCGTTGTGGAACATGATTCGTGATAAAGCCGTGAGTCAACTCTAGTCAAAGCAATATACTATCGACTACACCCCAAAGGAAGTGAGTTATACGTGCTTAAAATGGTGGCTCATAACAGATATGCGCTTAATACGCCACTTCTTCGTAGTGGGCATTTCTTTCACTTGTGCAAAGTAAAACAAGTATGAAGTCAATTAACTCGAAAAGATCAAAGATATCATATTCTTTTGAAACTCAGTCAAAATGAATCAAAGTCTAAGTGGTGAATCGTGCATCAAATTAAAGAGAATCAAGATAATCACTCAATTCACGGAATATAGTGCTAAGAAGCTAAGTGAAGTTCCTTACCCCACTTAAACGAAACATTGTCCCCAATGTGTAAGTTGAAAAATGAAAAATGAAAAGGAACTTAGCTCGTTTAAGGCGGAACAGACAAACCTATTAACCACCTTCCTATCCTGCAATAGCTCATTTTCCAAAAGATGATGGTGGGTGCTCCAAAGCAGGATTGCGCTTCCATTGCACCCTCAAGAATTCAGCTATCATGTTCATCCTCTCAAGATCTTCAATATTGCTCGAGGATGTGTACTCATCCGGCCCACCGTGGATTTCAACCCCATAATACTCTTTGATCCGCTCAATTGAAAAGTCAACTTGAACACCACGGACCATCGCAAATGTGGCTCCGGGTTTTGCGAGACATAAGCGTAAAATTCCTTACCACCGTGGCATTGAACCGTGTAGGCTCTACCATGTCCAAAATGTCTTGCTCTTATAAGGCTCAGGGCAAGATCGATCCGCAATCGTCCAACTCTACCCCTCGTTCTCGAGCAACTGGCCTTGCTTTCCAATGCCCTCGGAACGACTCGTAGATAGATAAAGAATGGATTTTCTCAACCCTGTCTATCAAGGGATTAGCATCTCCGTATATGCTCTGACAACCACTGGGACAAAGAATAGATCGGCTACGCTTTGGACCCATCCTGGATGATAACATGACTGATACTGATGTTGATTATGGAAAATTGACCCTCGGTAAACCGGAGGTTGGTCAGGGTTTACCGGCCTAATTTTTTCTGGATTTCTTTCTCGGATTGTGCTCTGTTGAATGAAAGATGAAGAACTGCAGCACCTCACTAGCACAAAGAAAGACTGCATGAAGAACATAATGAAGAAAATGGTGTGGTTTGTGGTTTAGGTTGGTGAAAATGAAAGAAAGGTTTGGTTTTGGTAGAGGTTTGTTGGTGATAGTGGTGGTGATGGTGGCCGACTGGCATTAAGAAGAAGAAGAAGAAACGGGAGAATTGTGATGATTTTAGGAAGAATATAATAGATAGAATGATGATAATGGTGGTGAATGGGTGGTTTAAATAGGAAAAATGAGTGAAGGTGGAAGGATTTAGTGGGATAGTGGGTAGAGAAGTTATTAGGGTGAGGGATTTGAGGGGGTGATTGATGAGATTGAGGTGGAGTTATGGTGGAGTGTGGGAAAGGATGAAAGATTTGAAAAGAGGGGAAAATGGGATGGTTTCTGCTGACTAGTAATGCCTGGTGCAACGTGTGTCCTCCACGTGTCTCTAAAAATTCAGCTTTTCAATCTGACGTTCAGAAAACTGAAAATCCATCCTCGTAAAACCGCAGTAGCCTAGGGTTTACCGGGCTTCTTTTCCCAGATTTCTCTCGCACTTCTTTCTCGCACTCTTTACTCAACCTCTCTCCGCTCACTCGACCTCAAATCGACCAAACCTCTTACTCCTTTTGTTGTTATCTCCGACTCGATCCTAACCTATTTCACTAGAATCCACAACGATTAAAAAAAACCTTTCCACAACCATCGGTTTCAAGCCTAAGGGTGCGGTAGGATGAAAAAAAGCTCGTCCCTTCATCCGGCTACTTTTATTCATTCCTAATCTACCTAAGGGTTTAAAGAAAATAGTTCTGAGTTTATAGTCTCCAGCTCGACTTTCTTCAGATTTCCGATCATTCAGGGGTCGGAGCTTTAACTCGCCAAACTTTCGCTCCAGAGGTTTGCATATTTATGAACCTTTTTGAGCTCTCTTCCAAGCACGCCTCTCTCTTTTAGCTTGCATACTAGGTCTATCTCTGCGTCGAGATTTAGACTTTAGACCCAAGGACTCCACATTTCCTTCTTTAAACTCAAAGTGTTCACTACGCAACACGGAAGGACTAGCTTTCGTGAGCATCTTGTTGTGGTCCTTCTATTCTCTCTCTCTCAGCATTAACCTCATGAATTCCTTCTCAACGGTTTCTACTACAACCTCTTAATGCTTATGCCCCTCTATCTCCATAATTTCCACCTTTCCTGAATCATAAGCCATTTTGCAACTTTCTGGCCTATTTTCGAGGGGCTCTAAGATTTTAAAAGATACTGCATCATTATTCAACTTCAAAGTAATCTCCCCACTATCGAAATCCATGACTGCTCTGCTTGTCGCTAAGAAAGGTCTTCCTAACAAAACTGGGGCACTTGGGTCCTCTGGTACGTCTATAACCGTGAAATCAATGGGAAAAGTGCACCCTCATGCCTTAATCGTGCACTTCCTAAGCAGACCAGCAGGCATAACTCTAGTTCTATCGACGAAAGTCATGGTTCGAGTTTGATTCATAACGACCGGAAGCTTAATCTTTTGGTAGAGGAAAAAAGGTAGAATGTTGCAACTCGAGCCAGAATCGTAGAGATCTAATCCTACTGATATACCATTAACAAAAATTGGGAGCCGGAACATGCCAGGGTCTCCTAACTTCACCACGGTGTCTGAGTCTGGGTAATCCTCAGGCTCAGAAAACATCGTGTCAGGATCCTCTTTAGGATCATCAGAATCATAATCCGAAGACGATATTTCAATGAACTCGATAGGGAACTCACTTGGACGATACGTGTTATACTCCTCTAAGTTCTCTTCAGGCTCTTGCTTGAATGCTTCTTTCTCTTTTTCCAACCGCTTCTTAATAGCTTCATAATGCTCTCTGGCTTCAGATCCAGGGTACATAGTAATCGGTGTGACGTTCAATATTGTCCGAGGCATATCGCTTGACTTGTTTGCTCTTTTTCAACTTTGGTTTGACCGTATCTCTGAAGTGTTCTGATCTTCCTGCGAAAAAGACAAAATAAAACAAAAAAGGGTTAGCAACTTCCGCTTCAGTTGAGTATGATCCCAACTGTTACGGACCTACTAACTAAAATCAACAGGAATAACACGTAATAACAGGGATGTCGAATTCAATTTTTCAGCCTCGGTAACCTGGGGTAAACCACTGTAAACCGGCCCTGAAATTTTTCCTTCTGGCAGTTTAACAAGTGCAGGTTTGATAAAAAAACGACTCAAGACTCAAAATAAAATAAAATAAAAACGACTTCTTAATAGGAATTAAAATGTTTATATTTAAAATTGGCCATTGTCCCCGGCAACGGCGCCAAAAATCGTGATCACGTGTAAGTCACTAACATCGATATTACTTGCAAGAATACTAGGTACATCATAGTATAGTAAATGCGAGTCAAGGTCAATCCCACAAAGACAATGCAACTATAAGTATAAACGATTCTAACCGAATTAAGAAGCAACATAGAGGCGGTCATTGACCAACAATAAACATAAAGAAAACAACTTGGTATTTCTCCCCCTCTTCTCACCGATCTACTAACTTGGATTAGTTAATCGTTATGTTTACTTCCCCACATAATTTCCTTAAATTAATAGTGAGCTTTTGTTTTAATTATCATTATCAGCTACGGGTGCAACTCCTACTTCTATATACTCCGACAATGGTAGTAGACAATCTATACACAAGCTACCCTCCTTAATTGGTCCGTAATAGCCCATACGTATAAAGAACTAGAATTGCCGATATTGAGCGCTAACTCATACCGCTAACCCACCTAGACAACTGTCGACATTGATCAGCACGTTCCCAGGGTCCATTCAAGACTATGTCCAAACTTAGCACTTCACTATTCGTATTTCATGCCGCCATTTATCACAATAAGCAGATTGACCGATCTAACCTCATCGTTAATTAAACATGTAGATCAACGTAGTTGTAGTGAATCCCGCTTTAGGTTTTCTAAATAATGCCTCGTAAATCGGTATAGACCTCCGGGTTACCAGGGTCATTTTTCCTATTCCTGGATCTACATTGCTCAATTACGATTAAAATAAGTAAATTATAGGGTCTTTAAACATGCAGATTAACTAAAACACATAAATACGAACATATCTACCATATTGAAGATAAAAAGGAACGTTCAAAACTTCATACCTTCAACAATAGAGATCTAGCTCGATCTACTCAAGCTAGAGATGATGGAGAAAGTGAGAAAACCAGAAACAACTCCTTGAAAGTTTGGAATAACTTTATTTCATCAAAATTGTATAATGTAATTGAATACTATCGAAGAACTATGTAATAATCGATAATGCGGCCTTATATAGATACAATGACCGACTTAAGACTCTAAAACCCTAACCAACCTAGATAATATGGCGTAATCAATTTCGTGTCAAATAAGCCACCGGTTTATCGCCCTAGCCCTCGGTAAAAAAAATGACTTTTCTATTTTTCTTCAACAGCTTTTTCTTGACTTCAATCACTTGGCCCAATATACTTCTTTTGGTCCGATCCATTCTCCAATGCTCCAGATTCGGTACATCCTATAAAACACGTAAAACGAGACAAAATAGTACCAAATCTGAAAAACACAGGACACGAATTCTTCAGCTCGATGTCCTGTGTTTTTCGATTTGTCCTGTGGTTTGAAAACACACGAAACGAGACAAAATAGTACCAAATTTGAAAACACAGACACGAAATTCTTCAAATCAAAACACAGACACGAAAAATGGACACGAATGCAAATTCGATCCAAAAACACAGACACGATGCAACTTTAAGTCGTGATTAAAGCTGAGGCTTTTTAGCTTTCCAAGTTCCAACATAATGCTGATATTTATGACATTCAATTCGAAATGAGGTCGTTCATTTCCATCGCTTTTTCCATGTCCTCTGCTATATAAACGAGCTACATGAATGTGAAGAAAAACACAGATACGTAAATACAACACCAGAATTGCATACATACATACATTCTTCTGCATACTGTTCTTGCATCAAGTGAAGAGTTTCTGAAGCACTGTAGAGTTCGTCGTTGTTCGTAGTTTGCGATCGCTTATTCAAAGGCAATCCGAGAATTCCCGGGAGACAATTGTCGCAAAACGGGTACATACCGGGCAAATTTGTCTTAAGGACGAGTTCGCCTCGCCGGATCGTCGATATCCTTTATTTTTCTTTCTGTACTTCTTTGTTATTGTTTATCAAGATCAATAAAATTGTTGTTGATTTTATTCGCTTTATTTATTTTAATTATACACGGGTGTAACAGTTTGTAAATGAGTGCAATTTTTGGTTTTGCTTTTGAAATTCGCTTTGTAAACTTTGTACACTTATTTAATAAAATATACGGTTTTAACAACAACAAAAAAAAGTCGATTATCATAATCGACTTTAGAAAGTCGATTTTGACTCAAAACCAACTTTCTGATTGTCGCTTTGGTATGCTACAATGGTAATTCGATGATCGATGAATCACGATGATACAAATAAAATACCCGCTTATTTAATTTCTTTTGTACGTATTTACTTATAAAACGTGAGGGCAGCGGTACAATTCATACCACCAAACCAGTCAAATAAATCATAGAAATGGAAATGCAAGAGGCAAAATGCTTTCACATTCTTGTCTTTCTTCTATCATCCTCCTTTCTTCTACTCGCCCCAACACTCTCAAAAACACTAAAACGAGACGAACCATGCAAACACATGGTCCTCTATTACCATGACATCCTCTTCAACGGGACCGATATCTTAAACGCTACGTCGGTGGCTGCTGCGAATTCTACCATCGGAAAAACCCACTTTGGAATGCTAGTCGTTTTCGATGATCCGGTGACGAACGACCATCATCTTCTATCTCCACCAGTAGCAAGAGCTCAAGGTTTCTATTTCTATGACATGAAGAACAACTACAATGCTTGGTTTGCTTATACTTTGATCTTTAATTCTACGAAGTATAACGGGACGATTAACATTATGGGGGCTGATATGATGGGTCAGAAGACGAGGGATCTATCCGTCGTCGGAGGGACCGGAGATTTCTTTATGGCAAGGGGAATAGCGACGTTTCGTACCGATGATTATCAGGGTGATTTTTATTTTCGTCTACAAATGGATATTAAGTTGTATGAATGCTACTAGATTAGATACTCAACTTTCCGCTGTGTAACTAATCTGGTATATTAACTTGTTGAGCAATGATATTGTTTCACAACGGTGATATGTACGGTTTATATCTGATCTATTTGCATTATTAATATCAATATCAACAGTATATCGCCACCGCTGTCGCACTCGCCACAGACAATCGTCGCGCCCATATCATTACTTCGACTGTTAACTACCCACGTTCAAGTCCACTAGCAACCAATGATTGTGGGTTCTATTTTAATTTATTTATTATCTTATGTTATTTCTAGTGACCACTTGGTTGGTATGTACTATTCTATTGTTTGTGGCGAATTTTATGTGGTCCGACTGATCCGACTACAAACATGACTTGATGGTTTAAAACTAATTAATTTTTTTTCTTTCAAGTAGGTTCCATCTGGTTAGAAAAATACCGTCAATTAATTAAGGTTTGTGATTGATGGAGGAAGTGATAACATGATTTTCCTAAACCACCATAAAAGCACTGATGGTTTCTTTAAACAATGAACAAGTCATTTCTTTAACCCAACATGAATCTTCGATTCGTGAAGGTTCTTGGCCGATTCGATGAAAGCTCAGAGAAATCCGGTGATTTCTTTTCATCTCACCTCATTTATTCTCTGACTCGAATGTTTTTCTGCCTTGACCATTACATACTGTGTATGTTTAGAGATCACCAGTGATTCGGAAAGCCTTCCTTCCTTGAGCATGGCCGATTCTGTGCATTAAAGCCTAAAGATTGCCAATTTTTGACTATGTCGTAGCGATGAAACCCTTAATTGTGAATATTCAAAAATTCGCAACTTTGAGCAAAGAATCCGGACGGAAAATCGTCTTTGATCCTTCATGTGTTTTGATCCGTGGATTCCAACCCGGATCGCAAATAGCTTAACCTTTGCCTATGTCCGGTCTAATCAATTTATCGGACCTTCATAAAATACCACTATCGGTATAAAAGATAAACGCCGCTACCACCAATCACAAAATACCACCCGCTTTTCGCTTTTATGTGTTTTTGAACCAAACTAAACCCTAATCGGAAGGAACCCCAATAGTGAATCGCAGACTTAAGATCGCGCACATTCATGAAAAAAATAGGAGAAAATCGCGAACCAAAATTGCTTGTTTTTACCTTTGCAGGTATATCGACAAATATACCACGTGAATTCAAGGTACTCCTAAAAAATCCCCAATTTTTTTGTAAACCGATGGTTGATACTCTGTGAGGTTGAATTGAGAGTTTTTGTGAGGGCTTAAAGCTCAATGATGGTCAAACCATCATCATATCCGCCACTTTCCGGTCTGTGGATTCCTATTAACTGGTTGGACGAGAGTGACCTTCACAAAATACCACTATCGGAGATAAAGACAAACGCCGTGCTACTAATTCAATCACAAAATACCACACCGCTTTTCGCTTTTGTGTTTTTAACCAAACTAAACCCTAATTGTAGGCTTTAACCCCAATAGTGATTCAGATACCTTAAGATCGCGCACATCAAAAAAATGAGCAAATCGCGAACAAAAATCGTGAAAATTGTGATCAAGCCAGATTTCCACATTTACACCACGAATTCGCCGACATTCCAGAAATAATCCCGACGAGAGTCTAGTCGGTTATAATTGTTGTTTGACCTTATCTCTGTAGTCAAGCCATGGTTGTTGGTAGCAAACCCATATAAACAAAGATGGATGTCATCTCTTCACATCCGAGTTGTTCAAATGTTTAGTCTAATCGATTTAAGTCCTGATCTGGGTCATTTAAGTCTTGAAAATCATCGCTCTTTATACTTACTTCCGTCCCAAAATATAAATCATTTTATAAAAGCTAATTAAATTTGTTATTTGTCATTAATTTTGATTAAAAAGACTAAAATGACCTTTCATTACTATTAACGCAAAGAGTAAAATGCCATTGATATATAATAAATAAATTGTAGGTTAAGAAAGATGTAATAAATACTTTATTTGGCTTGTAAATTAACTTACATTTTGCGCCAAAACTAAAAGAACTTATATTTCGTGAGTTAGTATGTGAACTTATATGAACTTATAATGCTTGTTTCTGTCATTTTCCTGTCATTTTAGAAAAACCTCATGCGTCATTATCCTCCATAGCCTGATGGCACCTAATAGGGGTCACATGCGTATTTGGCCAAAAATTCTTTAAAGGTGCCTTTTGATAGATGATACGGTGTAGAGAGACCGCAGCGTCATAATCTTCCTGCACTACACAGCTTTTATTCTCAGATTTAAATCTGGCAAGGCTTAATCGCTTCACCCGCTACTTCACCTCAAATTCCTCACCACACAATAACTTCCTGTGAATTTATGCCTTGACTCACTTCAGACTGTGATTTGATAGATGATACGGTTTTATGGTTCTGTATCCCTAATGCCCTATAAAGACCCAACATAGTGACCATTGGATTTCATCAGTTCACAACACATTCCAATTCCACAATTTCTCCCTTTTCAAAAGCTTTTACCATGTCTTCTTTGAAAGAAGATTGAAAGTTGTGGGTGTTTGTCTTTGATATACGTAACCCTAATCCTGGATTCGATCCATAATCGGAACGCCGATTCGATTCATAAAGACCGTCGAGACGCTTTCGATCATGCACGGCTAAGCTCTGAGTTAAAATTTGCCGATTTTATCACGATAAGATTCGCATAATAAATTAATCTACAAGAAGGTTAGTAGATTTACCCTAACCGGAGAGAAGCCGTGATCTTCCTGGATTGATCTCCAAACGACGACCCATGGGCGCGTCGATCCTCGTAGTAGACTCTCTCGAATACGCCAAGAAAAACCCTAGCTTTTCTTCTTCCCAATGCCTAAGATAAGAAACAAAATTTCTCTCCAAAGTGGTTCAATTTTTATCTAAAATGGCGTTGGTTTTGTTCCAATTTTGTGTTTATTTTAATAGGAAAATAAGTAATAATTTGAGAGCTTTATCTTTTACACACAAATTTATCTTTTCCCTTTAGTAAAATAAAGACCTTTATCTAATAGAAAACACATTTCTATTTATCCAATAAGAAAACTAATTTATTATTTATAATTATTTAACACATCCATATTATAATTAATTAGGAAAAAATTTCTTTCCCTAAACCAAAAAATATAGTGCCATTTTTTATGCCATTTGGGATAATAGAAAATGTATTTTCTATATTACATATTATTTATCAAATAAATAATATTCACATATTCATTAAATAGACTAACTATTTAATTTATTCTCTATGCCCACAAAACGAGAAAACACTTCACGCGTGTTAGGAGCCAACCCGGGACAATGGACTCATAACCAGAAATTCTAATAAATTGAAAAAAATATTCATCGAACATAATGTTTCTACTCAACTTATTAATTCCATAATTACGCTAACATAAATCCAAATCAACTCTATCGATTATAGATCGATATAACTTATTCTCGTAAAGTCGAGTCAATAAGTGTCCATGGATATAATCATTACATATAGACTAACCTCTCCATAGACTCTCCGTAACGAATCGGATTATTTCCGTAAACCTTCTTCATTACATCTTATCCTTATTTACCATTAACTCACTAGTGATCAATTAGTTCATAACCAATACTGAACTCGGCCGATCGATCAGCTTTCAGGATCAACAAATAAGGAGATTGTCTTTCTACTTTCCGCAGGAAGGAATGAATTCCATATCTCATGAGACACACACTCCTCACTCATTCCGTAGGAAAGGCCAACGTGAAAGTGATTCGACCGCTGCGTCTCTTAGCAATCCTTAACGAACACATCAAACCCTATCTTGAAATAAGCAAGAGTCTCGAATCACTTGGATTAAGGTTAATCCATGTATGATCATCTTGTGATTTAATAAGATTTCCCAATCACGGAATTATATGAGAAATGTAGATTAAATCGGTCCAAATTCTATGTGACTACATCATATATAAAAGCCCCACTTAGATAACCAATATCGACGGTCCGATATTTACGGTCACACCATAAAGTGTTCTCAGGCGCATTAATGGTGGTTTAATCAATGACCCTATACTTGGATTAAGTTTACCACGGATTAATAGTAATAGTTCAAGTGTATCACCATAAACTTAATCCTCGCGTGACACACACACTAATTTGTATGGCTACATATGATACGACTTGAGGTTTTCAACATTGTATTACTTACAAGCACGGCAAGTAATAAGATGAAAATAAATATGTCATTTATTAATTATAAAAACAATTATGTAAATTCTCTTCGGGTGCTACTTCCAACAATCTCCCACTTGCCCGTATAGCAAGCAACAATTGTCCTTCGGCACTACATCCAACAATCTCCCACTTGCCCGTAAATACAAGCAACAATTGTTTTGTGAGCACCACACCCTTATTCTATCTATCCACAACATTCTCCCACTTGCTCTAAAGCGGATGAGACATATCTCCCAATTTCATACCCGCTAAGCGCTTATCGCTGACATTAGATGCCACACGACTTGGTTAAACTGATCAAGGGTTGTCGGTTTGAGGCAATCTTTAGGACCTAAACGTCGCCTCTTTTGCACGATCTGCTTGACCAGTGGTATTTATTTCAATATGCTTTTGACCTCTTGTGATTGCGAAGATCATTTACATGATCTACCTCTCAACCTGCTTTCATAAGCGTAGTTGATATCGACTTACCCAAAGTGGAATTACTTCCTGATCAAAGAATGAACCTTTCAAGCTATACTACCTCTCAAGTCGCTCTGTTTGCCATGTATTCGACTTACAAAGTTGAATTGGCAAGGCTTTGGATTGCTCCGCACTATAGCTCCATCACTATGAGAAAACACTGAGCCCGAGATCAATTAACGATCATCCTTAATCTGATTGTAAGTCAGAATCACTATAGTCAACAATACTCAGGTATGCACCTGAATATACTAGCATATAATTCCTCGTTCTCTAAAAGTACTTGAGGAAGCACTATACTGCTATCAAAACTTGAATCCAAGATTCGTATTTAATTGACTTTTAATAATCTAACATTCTCTATCCAAAATAAAATTTATCTCATTTTCTATATCCGAAGATTGAGAGAATATTCCGTGAGGGGTTAGGTAGAACCTCTCATTGAATGTTGCATACTGAATATGCATTTTTATCTTAACCAATAAAATTGATGGGATATCGCACAACTTGTTCTCATGAATTCGAATCGAATTGATTTCTAAGAAAATAGTCCACTTCTCAATTTGTAGAAGTTTGGCTCATCGGTTCCTCGACTTTAGATAACACTCCCATGTTGTTTCCAATCGTTTGATGTCGATTTCATTAACACTAACGCCTCACTACTTTACCAATATTGATTCTCCACTACAAAAGACTCATCAATAATCTTGTCAAGCCCACACATTTCAAACATGTGGCTTTTAATGACCTGTGAGGTTTGCTTTAAGCCACCGATGCATATAAGCATAGGCAAATAACTGTCATTGGCTTTAAGCTAAAACCCTTCTATTCCGAATGAATTCAAGCTCCGTTGTATGGCAAGAAAGTTTCAGGGCATCTCCCCTGGTAATCTTTCTCGCTTTCCATGAGTCACGCAAGGCTGAGAGGTGAGAAAGTTTCAGGGCATCACCCCTATTAAACTATCTACTTCTTAGGGAATTACCCCTAGACCACTTGTATTTGCTTAGAGAAATAAACTTTCTCATTCATTCGACTCATTTTCACGTAGATCCAATTACTTCTGTGGGCCTGAGACACTCAGGTGGTTCTACAAGATTGTGAACATAACTGGAGTACCAAAACTCCATTTACAGATTTACGAATTTAAACCAACCTTCCTTTATCAGAATCCTATACAGTCCTTCCAAAAAGACCATAGGTTATAAATCACCCCCAGCAGACTGTAAAGTCTGCATAATCACAGCGAGTCAATGGATAAACCATACTCCCACTACATTTGGGTGGATTGACATTCTGATCTGGTTCAGTAGTATTTATCAGTGTAATCCCCAACAACCAATGTTGGATGTGGTCTGATTCAATCATATAGTAACTCCTTGAGTAACTTTACTTCAAGGTCGAATGTCATTATTTATACATTTTTCTAGAAAGGCTGTGACGGTACAACCCTCATTATCCGCTCTTCAGAATCTTATAACCAACCTTCACTCATTGTAATAAGATATTTCACGAACAGTCATCATCTGAACATGTATGCAAAATCTCTACTCCTACCTTCAAGCACTAGTGCTAAATGCCTCTATTTATGAAGTGGAGTAAATGTACTTCACTCCTTATCCACAAATTCATAAGCATCTTCTAGGTAGACTTCTCGGTATTACATAATAATGCAAACTATTATTTTGCAACTAATATCTTAATTCAGTTAAGCAGTGTAATGTAGCATATCAATTACTATAAAAGACAATACATGGTTTATCATTTCGGTGAAATAGTTTCACTCGGAGGTAGGCCAAGCATCAGTGCCAAAACCATGCCATAGCCTATATTTGAGCATGGAATACTCGTTTCTCTGGTAATATCAGAGATTCCTCCAATATTTAGATAAACTAATCGGCGTTTCGAGTAGTCATTAGACAAAATGTATATTACTCAAAAACTCCCACTAGCTTGTATCCTTCAAAAGACACCGAAGGTCAATATGAATAAGTTGTGATACTTCTTCACCTTTATTACCTTTTCCTAATTGAAAGGTTACTTAGTCATTTTCCTTTGAGATAGTGTTATTAGGACTGAGATCGGAATCACACTTAGCCGCCTTTAGATCTTATCTTTAGGATATCTCGCACTAATTAATAGATGTCAAGAATCGCTTATCTTAATATGCAAATCATTTGTCTTAATAGCTTATGATGTGTTACATATACCTTTTCAGCATTACTTAGTAGTTCTGACTTTATCAGACAAAAGTCTGAGTTTCAGAATCGTATACAAATGTCGTATTCACTTTCTTTGAGGCAACTATATTATCGATTTGAAAGTGAATCCATTTGTTCCAACGAATCTGAAAACAGAAATTAAATTTATGCGATATTCAAGGATTAAAATCCAAAATTTGTTTCCTTATATCACTCCCACTATCTTAGCTGAAATAACTGCCCGTTGTCTACTCTTTAATCATTAATGCCTAGCTACCTTGTTCTTACAAAAGAACTTAGCTTACATGTCATAATCCCGGTTAAAAAAGACTCTAAGGATTCATAGGTTTGTAATCCGAAATCACTTTCCTTATCCTATGCATTCTTTTATTAATGTTTCGGTTTAGCCTTTAACTTATTTACTTTAGATGACTTGCACTTGTAGACATTTACCTTCCCATTATCGGCTTTCTTTAAAGGAAATGGCCGTTAACTAGAAGTTTATAAGAGTAGACACTACTCGTAAACTGTGGGATGTCTGGTGAGATTGATACCAAATCATCCTTGTCATATTTGAACTAATATTGGTTGTCTCTCATTCAACACGAGTGACAGCAGTGACATACTCATCAATGTCACTTAAGTTTGAAGGCTTAAGAGGGATATCCTCCACCAAAAAATTAATTGCATTCTTGATTTGTGAGTTCAACGTTCTTGTTACTTTTCCACTTTTACGAAGTCGATATCAGTCAATATAATATGTTTAACAGTTTAGATACCTTGAGATGAAACGTAGTTGCAAAAATAAATTATGACAGAAATATAAATCAAATCATACACCACAACAAATATGATTTTAGGAATTATAAATGTGATGTCATGCATGCAGATTTATCCTACCATTCCAATGATTTAATCTCACACCTACAATTGCACGCCTCGGGGTAGGTCAAAGAGGTGACGATTAAATTGAGACAATCTCTCTCAACAACTAAATCGAGAATCGGACATCTCTATTTAATTGTTGATTACCTTCCTTTTCCAAATGCAAGCCTATTCAAATGCCGCTCACGAAAGTCATTATGTATTCGACTTACAAAGTTGAATTCATGGTCTTTGGATTTCTCTCGGACTATAGCCCTATCATTAAGAGTAAACATCGAGCCCGAGATCGACTAACGATCATCCTTAATCTGACCGAAAGTCCGAATCGCAGAAGTCAACAATACTCAAGTTTGTACCGAATATACGCGATATTATTCTTCGCTTCCTAAGATACTTGAGGATGTACTATACCGCTATCATTGCTCGAATCCAACATTTGACTTTAATTGATTTCAATAATCGACTTTCTCTATCCAAAGAGAATCTATCCCATTTTATCTATATCCGAAGATTGAGAGAATTATTCCGTGTGGGGTTGGGTAGAAACTTCGTTGAATATTGCATATGAAAATGCATTATCATCTTAAACAATAAGGATGAGACACTGCCAACAACTTGTTCTCATGAATTCGACTGAATCGATTTCTAGGAATATAGTCCACTTCTCTAATTCAGATAAGCTTGGCTCATCGGGCTTCTGACTTGGATAACACACTCAAGTTGTTCCCAACCATTGTAGTGTCATCTTTATGAATTCTAATATTCACTACTTTAACCAATATTGATTCTCTGGTCTATAAAAGACTCATAAATATTCTGGTCAAGCCCACACATTTCAAAACATGTGAATTTTAATGACCTGAAGGTTTACTTCAATACACCAATGAATATAAGCAAAGGCAGTCAATGCGCCATTGGATTTGAGCTAAAACCTTTTTGTCCGAATGAATTCAAGCTCCGTTGTACGGCAAGAAAGTTTCAGGGTATCACTTCTGTAATCTTTCTGCTTTCCAGGGAGTCAAGCAAGGCTGAATGGTGAGAGAGTCTCAGGGAATCACTCCTGGTTAACTCTCTACTTCTCAGGGAATTACCCCTAGACTACTCGGTTTTTCTAAAAAAGATAAACTATCCTATTCATTCAACTCTTCTTCACGTAGATCCAATTACTCCCCTTTGGGCCGAGACACTCGGTGGTTCTACGAGAGTGTGAAATGGAACATGGAGTACCAAAACTCCATTTACAAGTTTATGGCTTTAAGCCAACCTCTTATTTTCAAAATCCTATACTCCTAAATAGACCATGTTGATCAATCCCACTGCATTTTGGTGGATCGAAATTCGATCCGTTCAAGAGTATTTATCAACAGAATCCTCAACAACAAATGTTGGATGTGGTCCGATTAAATCGAGATAAGAACTCCTTGAGTAACATTACTTCAAGGTCCAAGGTTGTTATTTTAATATTCTTTCATAAAGCGTGATGATTACAACCGTCACTTTACGATCATAAGAATCTTATAACCAACCTTTTCTCATCGTGATTAAGATATTTCACGAACAAATACTATTTGAACGTGTGTGCAAAATCTCCAATTCTACCTTCAAGCACTAGTGCTAAATGTCTCTATTTGCAGAAGTGCAGTAAATTTACTTCACTCATTATCCACAAATTAATAAGCATCTTCTAGGTAGACTTCTCGGTATTACATAAAATGTAAACCGTTATTTTGCAACCAATATCTTAATTGAGTTAAGCAGTGTATTGTAGAACATCAATAACTACATAAGGCAGTCCATGGTTCATCCTATTAGTGAAATCATTTCACTCGGAGGTAAGCCAGCATCAAGCAAAAATACTATGCTATAGCCTATATATGAGCATGGAATACTCTCTCTCTCTGGTAATATCAGAGATTCCTCCAAATATTCTGATAAACTAATCGGCGTTTCGAGTAGTCGCTAGACAAAATGTCTACCACTCAAAAACTCCTACTAGCTTGAATCCTTCATAAGAACCCAAAGGTCAATAAGAACAAGTTGTGATACTTCTTCAGCTCTATTACCATTTCCAAATTGAAAGGTTACTTAGTCATTTTTCCTTTGAGATAGTGTTCTTAGACTGGGAGATAAGAATCACCCTTAGCCAGTCTTCATATCTTATCTTTAGGATATATGCATTAATTAATAGATGCTGAAGAGTCATTTATCTTGATATGGAAACCATTTGTCTTAATAGTTTATGATGTGTTACATATACCTTTGCAGCATTACTTAATGGTTCTGACTTTATCAGACAAAAGTCCGAGTATCGGATTCGTACTACAAATTTCATATTCACTTTCTATAAGACAACTATATTATCGATGTGAAAGTGAATCCATTTGTTCTAACGAATCTGAAAACAGAAATCAAACTTCTGCGATATTCAAGGATTAAAACTCGAAATTTCTTTCCTTATATCACTCCCACTATCTCAAATTTGAAATAATCATCCGTTGTCTACTCTTTTAATCATGAATGCCTCGCTACCTTGTTCTTACAAAAGAACTTTAGCTTCGAGTCAAATTACCCGGTTAAGAAAGTGTTTAAGGATTCATAGGCTAGTAATCCAAAATCACTTTCCTTATCCTATGATTTCTTATATTAATATTTCGGTTTAGCGCTTAACTTATTTAGTTATAGATAACTTATATGCGTAGATATTTACCTTCTCATTGAAAATGGCCGTGAACTAGCAGGTTCATTTGAGTAGACACTACTCGTGAACTGTGAGATGTCCAGTGAAATTGATACCAAATCATTCTCGCCATCTTTGAACTAATTTTGTTTGGTCTCTGCTCAACACAAGTGACAAAGAAGTGACATTCTTGTCACTTAAGTTTGAAGGCTCAAGAGGAGAATCTCTACCTAAAATTAATTGCATTCTCGACAACAAGTTCAACGTTCTCAAGTGCTTTTCTCGCTTTCACGAAGTCGTTACTTAGTCAATTTATAGTATTTAGCAAATTTATATACCTTGAGATGATATGTAGTTGCGAAAATAAATTATGACGGAAATATAAATCAAATCATACACCACAACAAATAATAAATTGTAGGAATTATAAACGTGATGTCATGCATGCGCTTATTCCACCATTCCAAGGGTTTAATCTCACACATATAAGCGCCAGGGTTGGTCAAGGAGGTGACGATTAAATTGAGACAAACTCTCTCAACGATTAACCGAGAATCGACATCTCCATTTAATTGTTGATTACCTTCCTTTTTCAAACAAGATATTTCCAACAATATCCTTGTGAGTGTGACCTACTGCTTGGATCTCAAAGTACGCCAGAGTATGCCGCCTTAGGGTCGGTCGTTGACCCGACGAGTACCCAAAAATCTATCCTTCCGGAGACCAAGCATTGAATTTTGATAGCGTGAAGGCCATCCTAGGGGCCAAAATCAAAGCGGCATGAGGCGTCTACCATTCTCTCACGTCTTGTGTCAACAATAGAGGCCGTGGGATCGGTTGTCACCTTCCCGCTCCCATTCTAAGTTATTTTGAAAAATATATAGTCTCATTAGGATTTTCGAATTTCTTCACAATTCAAAACAATAAATCATGGACATTTAAATTAATCCTCCTACTAGTTCATCGGTACCAAATACCGTCCAACTAGTGCCCACTATATTCATGATTTTCCAATTTTATGGATTTATAAAAATTCCTTGTGTAGACACTACACAATTTAAAATTCACCAAGAATTTTATAATCCTAATACATTAGGACTTATGAATTTCCAATAATTGAAAACTATATATCACATAAATTTAAAGCTCCCACTAATTTATCGGGTTACAAATACTGCCTAACTAGTGACACTCTTCATGATTTTCCAATTGTCCGATAGAAATCTCTTGTGTAGTCATTACACAACAAAATTCACAAAAGAATTTTAAAGTCTAATTTTTTGTCATGATAAAATTTAGGATCTTAGAATTTCTCCAATAATTGAAAACAATAAAT